>CM076573.1:544517257-544921343 GCA_034641835.2 Pinus albicaulis
CCAGTTGTTGAATTCTTCGGGACTAAAATTAGGTGTAATGTCATAATTGTTAGATGGGTTATGCTAATCAACCAACGCATATGGGTTGCTCTGGTAAATGCTTAGAGAATGCTTAGAGGATTGGGTTTCTAGTTGTTGAATTCTTGGGGACTAAAATTAAGTGTAATGTCTATGATGTAATCACTCGTATTTAATTGTATGATGTAATCACTCACTCGTATTTAATTGTATGATGTAATCACTCGTATTTAATTGTATGATGTAATCACTCGTATTTAATTGAATATAAATACGTAATACTAACGTTTTTTTCTTCCTCAAAAAAATCAACCAAAGCATATAATTAAAACCCCATCCGGTCTCGAGAGCTCAAAAGCGAGGCATGCCGCACTTCTGTCCTTCCATCGATCCCTTGGGCTCCGGTTCGCAACGTGTGGACAATCACTCACAGATGCGAGCCAGCGATTGAAAATTGCATTTAATAATAGTATCCACGAAGAGGCACGTATCAGAAGGGCTATTCCCCTCCGGCACGTCCACCACGTACGACTCAATCACCAGTGTCTCGTCCTTCCTCTCCACGTTGCGGCCATCATGAACTGTCGTGAACGACTGATAGTTTTTCAGTCGGTGCTCTCCTCCCACCACTCTGAAGCTCACAGCGTGGTTATCGTCGTCGAGAATCTCGAGCCGCTCGGTGCTGCTCTTCGCTGGAAGGCCCGAGACCACGCGAAGCTCTCTTGTACTCCCCACAGTGTTATCACCCTGCATGGAGCAGCTACGGATGAAATGCTTGTAAGTCTCTGGTTTGTCGAAGCGCCGCACCACGGACCAGACGTCCTCCACCTGTGCTCGAACCCACTGCACGACCACGGAAGAGAACTGGCCCTCGGTAACGGAATGTTTGTGATATCGTTCCACCACGTCCCTCAGGTACTCATATTCCTTCTCCTTCAGCAAGCGTTGCAGCATCTCGGACGCCGGAAGCGGTGTCGAGCCCGTTTGATCCCTGTGGGAGGGAGACATTCTCGAATTCGAGGCTTTGATGCTCAAAAATATTGTTTTCCGCTCGCACATATCACACAGATCAGTGCAATGCAAATACAGGCAATCGGACTTTCTGGGTGCCTGGCAAGGTTGAATGTCTATATATATATGTGGTGTGTGGCGGTTAGAATTTTTAATAATTTCAGGGGAGGAATAGGTATCCAAAATAAACGAAGTTCGTAAATCGAGACGCCACTATTTTGTCGTTCACGTGAATATGTCAGGAAAAGAGTGAGAAGCGGATGGCTCCCTCCATTGTGGACAAATGAAGGGCAGTCATGCGCATGGAGGATTCTGTCGCATTCCATTGAGAATCCGGACCATCAATAAGCGATCAACGATCGTTGGTCGTCCAAGTGGGCATCATAGGAGAGGACGTGTGTTTGAGTGATTAAAGTAAAAGATAGTAGAACAGAATTTGAGGCATATAAGTCACATGGATCTCTCATGAAGTATAATACCGCTTACGAATTTCAATGTGAATGGACATGTAGATTTGTTCTAGTTCGTTTCATGTAAAGTTTAATTCGACATAACCATCTCATGTGACGTAAAGTTTAATGCCGCATAATTCATCTCATTTTGTATGAAACAAACACACCTAAACGATACTCTATTTTAAAAGAATTATAAATAAATTAAATTACATAAACACCTAAACCATAGTCGTTTTTAAATAAATTATAAATGCATTATTGATGTGAAATTTAATCATCTCACTTCATTTTGGATGTCCAACAACTTATAAAAACTTTAAGATATAAATTCTAAATTAAGAAAAATAATATTCTTAAATAATAGACATTAATATTATAATTTTAATCCGAAAAACTTTTATTTATATTATGGATCACAAAAATCTTAAATTTAACATTAAAATTTTATTTTAAATTATAAAAATAATAATAAAAAATATTAATATTAAAAAATCTGAAATGAATTTTTTTAACAATAATGATATCAAATCAATTTTAAATTAAGAAAAATACTATTTTTAAATCGAGGTTTTTAAACTCTTATTTATCGAAAGATAATTAATTAAGATAGAAGATGGACTACTGTACATATGTTCTATAGATGCTGAGAACGGTGGCTATATATATTCAGGAATTTGTGACGAGCCCATGTTCTTAAAATAATCTCAAGTCATCTGGGGATTAGATTCCAGCCCAATACTAACCTCTGAGAAGCCCTAACATTTTATTTTAGGTCAAGATGATGTTGTTTCTGTAAATATTTTTAATGGAAGAGATACTAAATTTTCCATGGAAGGTAATACTAAAGGATATATATCGAATCTAAAAAGCGATATAGACAATAATAGTACTTACCTGTACTCAAATCAATTCAAATTCCTTGATTCCTTCTGTTGTCTCTGGGAAACAACTAGAGAGAAGAGTTGATTTCCAGAAATTCTGGCTTGTGGTTTGAATCGTCGGCCTGGGAGATATGTGGTTTCTAGATATGAATATCTGCATGAGCCATCGGCTGGAAGAAGCATTGGGATCCGAATCCAACGCCCTTTGTGCTCGTCCAGTTGGAAACTTGGCACCTTCCGGCTGAATCGGTAGAGTTTTAATATTTCATAAATGGCAAACCGATGGTCTAATCTCACTAAAGCTTAATTAAAGGAATGAAAACAAGATGTTGTGACCGAGGTATTTTAAGTAATCTATTTGGATTGGCATATAGGATCTGGTGCCGATTATAGTTGAAAAACTGTAATGACATTTCTATTGTTATTGTTGTGCACAGGACAAGAACGTGACCAGGTAGCTTACCCTACTCTTTAGTTTTACTTTGAGATAAGGTATAATGAAGTTTTTCTAAAAAGATAAATATTCAAATATATGTTTTACAGACTTCTAATCACATCATAAAAAGCGGGCATATAAAAAATTAAACGTACTCGTCAAATTCCAAACCTGGCCGTAGGTAACCGAATGATTGTGATATCGTGCCAGCACGTCTCTCAGACACTCTTATTGCATCCTCCATTTCCCGACATTTTAGCATCCTCCTTTGCCCCACATTGGGCGACAGTGTGGAACGTATCATGTTCTTTTGTTATCCCACAGCTGGAAAAAGTTGACACATGCTCGAATTCGAGGCTTGGATGCTCAGAAATACTGTTGTTTGTTAGCCGACATCAGTTCATCACTGCAATTGCCAGGCAATTGGAGTTATTGTACTGGGCAGGGTGGAAAATATGACCTTAAAAAAAAAACTATTTTTTTAATATAAATGTAATTAAAAGCATGTATATTTTGTTAAGCTTAAATAAATTAATATAAATGTAATTAAAAACGTACGGTTTTAATGTATACTTTGAAAATTATATTTTTAATGTATACTTTGAACTTTCATACTTTTTAAGTCTTACAATTTTAACCTATAACTTTATAATTTTAACTTATAATTTTAATGTATATTTTGAATCCTCATACTTTTTAACCTTATAATTTTAATGTATACTTTGAACCCTCATACTTTATTGTATATTTTGTTAAGCCTAAAAATTTTAATATAAATGTGTACTGTATACTTTGTTAAGCCTAAGAAACAACTAATATAAATGCAATTAAAAACATATAGTTTTAATGTAACTCTACTTTTTTATAGTTTTAATGTAAAAAACTATTTTAATGTATATTTTTTTATATACATTGTTAAGACTAAGAAACAACTAATATTATATAAATGTAATTAAAAACATATAGTTTTAATATATACCTATATCATTAAATATATATTTTTAACCTTTTAATCCCATAGTTTTAATGTATATTTTTTGTATAGTTTTAATGTAACTCTCTTTAATATATATTTTTAACCTTTTAATCCCCTAATTTTAATGTATACTTTTGTATAATTTAATGTAACCGTATTTTAATGTATATTTTTTTATAGTTTTAATGTAACCCTATTTTAATAAGGATACTTTTTTGTATAGTTTTAATATTACTATATATATTTTTAACCTTTTAATCTCATAAGTTTGAGGTATACTTTTTGTATGGTTTTAATGTAAACCTATTTTAATGTATACTTTTTGTAATCTCATAATTTTGATGTATACTTTTTGTATAGTTTTAATGTAAAAAACTATTTTAATATATACTTTTGTATAGTTTTAATGTTTTTTTTTTTGTGAATTTCGTAGGGTCCTCTATTTTCTATTTATATTGACCAAGCAGGTTACAGAAATAAAAAAACGGTCGATGGCCTCAACCTGCCCGGAGGAAACCAGGTCTGTTGGCCATCTCAGTGCATTGAAAGCAAACCAAAATTGGAAAGTTTTCATCCGTCTGTGTGCATCATCTGCTTCCTGTTCTATATCATACTGTTCTACTTGCAGAAAATAAAAACTAAGTTTATACAAAATTATATATTTCATAAGCCATCCTAAAAGGAACCATTAAGCATCTCAGGAGGAGACTGGAGCAGGGTCTTTTGCAGAAGGCCTTGGCATGTCCACTTGTTGGGTTTGCTAGAGCTGCTTTTGTTGATGACGCACGCAGTCATCAACTCTGCTAATACGATTAGCTGCCTGGTACTGGGTGATTTTAATGTGGTAGAGCTGGTTTTGCATATCTTGAAATATGTCCTTCAGGCTAGTGTCTATCTTTGGCTGCTCTTGGTGAACCTGAGCTGGGGGAAAACTCTGCATGGCCTTTGCAAGAAGACATTTCAGGATCCAGTAAGTGTGGATTGTTCGATGAAATGACGTAAGACGGCCTCTGGTATTGCCAGGGTTAGTGATAAAATCCAAGATTTCAGTTTCAGCTTCCAAGTCTTCAGGATCTGTTTGTATTTCCTTTTCCCAACCATGGATTTCCTGGCGAATAATGGAAGAGTTTCCTATGACATAGCTGGCTTCCAGGTCCTCTAGAATCTCCTGGTTTGACTTCCTACCACGCTTCTTGGAGGTGTACTCAGTTTCAGTCTTTTGCTTCCCTTTGGCAGTTTGGGTTGAGGCCCGTCTCTTCCCCATGTCGCGTAAGAACCTGGTGTACAAGACAGACATGCAGCAGTACACATGAAGGATGAAATCAGCATAAAGGAACCTCAAAATTGTCAGCCCCTTATCTTCTTTGTTATGGTTACAAAGTAATTTAAAGGCCTGGAATTGCTGGGGCCTAGCAATGCCACAGTTCATGCAGGCTGTATGCAGTGCTGTGATACAGAATACCAAGAAACCTTTTGCTCGACACGACTGCCCTAACCTTTCTGCAAGGTGTAACAGAATCAACTGGAGCGGACCTTTTGACCGACAATTAGTTAAAGAAAAATTCCAGAGAGAAGGAGGCCAACTACAACCCATACTACAGGAAGAATGCACCAATGAGAGCAAAAGCAAAGAATGAGATCCTGCAGCGAAATGAATCCTACAATAACCCGACTTCCTTAACCTTTCTGCAAGGTGTAACAGAATCGACTGGAGCAGACTAGTTAACAGCCAATTAGGAAAATAAAAACTCCCGAAACAAGGAATCTCACTACAACCTAGACTACAGGGATAATTTAACAACAGGAGCGAAGGCAGACGTTGAATTCCGGCAGTGAGCTGTATCCAGCAAACCTTGTAAACTAAACGCCATCGCAATTCCGTTAGGGTATAAAACACAATCATCATAACGCTGGATGCAGGATTATATGGTTTGCATACAAGGGAATTAGGCATATAAAGCAGATAGCAGGGGTCTCGGAAGCAAGGGAGAACCTCTTGCAGTGGAAGAACAGAGGAAAAGACCAATAAAAGAATCTGCGCTACCCTTTTAAACAACAAGGAGACTGAAACCACAGCGTTACTAACCATTAAAGCTAGAAAAAGACTGGATACATACCACCACCTGTTCGAATGGTCTGTGCCCGGCGCCCTCCACTGAATCCTCCAAGCTCTTGCATGCAATGACCGATGCGTGCAAGAATGAAGGCTAGGAGGTGGCCGACTTACCATTTTTGAAACTTTCCTCCGGCGTTCTGACAGCACAAGCTGTCCACCTTGCATACTCATCAAGGATCGGATGTTATCGTACTGCAGAGAGGTGGAGTTACAGTTTGGCATGATGAGAGGTGATTGGTATAAGGACGCACAAACCGCCACCTTACCGTGGCTCATAAATGCGCTCAGACAGGTGTACACCCCGATTGAGAGGTGTATAGTTTTAATGTTACTATAATTTTAATGTATACTTTTTTTTACAGTATACATTTTAACCCTCATACTTTACTATATACTTTGTGAAAATAACTTTGCTTCTCTACCCTCCACAACAAAAACCATTGAATTGTTTAAACCCTGCTGTAAATACACAATTGAATTGTTAAACATGAAATTTGTTGCGCTTAAATTTAAAGTACACACTCAGCTTTTTCTTTGAAAATATTTAATTTAAGGTACACACTCAAAGCTTTTTCTTTGAAAAGATTTAAAAATCTATGTCAACTCTTCAATTTTTTCTTTTTATCGAAGTCTCTCCGGTATGATTACAGTATTTTTTCAAAAAAAGAAATATCATCTAGCCTCTTTTTCAGCCTAGTGTATATTTACACCAGTTTTTCAAAAATAACTGTCTAGCATCCATTTTTTCGAAAAAATATCTTCTATTTATTTCACAATCTGATCATGCTAGGTAGACATAGTTCGGCTGTACATTTCATTGTAGAAGCTCGTTATGTGACTTGTGCGGATGTACATTTCTTTCTAGAAGCTCGAAGCTCCTATGCGGCTTGTGCGGTTGAAGCTTCCTAAGCTGCACTATTGCAAAGATTATAGTTCGATATCAACCTTATTCAACTTCCAAAACTAAACCTTTTCCTTCTTATCAAAATCTAGCCCTTCAGTTTCTTAACCTTTTCGTTCTTATCAAAATATTGCCATTCAGATACTAGATTTTTTCTTAAGAAGATCGAACACCTCACCTTCGAATTTTTTCAGGCAGAATTAATAATACACAACCGACCTCTGCGACTTTCAAAATGGTGGACTGATTGGGATGTACAATTGATTAATTCATTCTCCACGTCTTAATTGTTAGATGGGCTATGCTAATCAACCAAACGCATATGGGCTGCTCTGGGCTATGCTAATCAACCAAACGCATATGTGCTGCTCTGGTAAATGCCTTAAAAATGCTTAGAGGATTGGGTTTCCAATTGCTAGATTCTTCTGAAAATGTCTTATGATGTAATCACTCGTATGGTATTTATGATTGATTAATGGTAATTCTTCTGAAAATGTCTTATGATGTAATCACTCGTATGGTATTTATGATTGATTAATGGTATTTATGATGTAATCACTCGTATGGTATTTGATTGAATATGGTATTTGATTGAATATGAACTGTAATACTACACCGTTTTTTTCTTACTGAAAAAAAAATCAACCAAAGCATATAATTAAAACCCCATCCGGTCTCCAGAGCTCAACAGTGAGGCATGCCGCACTTCTGTCCTTCCATCGATCCCTTGGGCTCCGGTTCGCAACGTGTGGGCAATCACTCACAGATGCGAGCCAGCGATTGAAAATTGCATTTAATAATGGTATCCACGAAGAGGCACGTATCAGAGGGGCTATTCCCCTCGGGCACGTCCACCACGTACGACTCAATCACCAGTGTCTCGTCCTTCCTCTCCACGTTGCGGCCATCATGAACTGTCGTGAACGACTGATAGTTTTTCAGTCGGTGCTCTCCTCCCACCACTCGAAACTCACACGTCGTGGTTATCGTCAGTCTGCATCCTCGAGTCGTTCGGGTGCTGCTCTTCGCTGGAAGGCCCGAGACCACGCGAAGCTCTCTTGTACTCCCCACAGTGCCATCACCCTGCATGGAGCAGCTACGGATGAAATGCTTGTAAGTCTCTGGTTTGTCGAAGCGCCGCACCACGGACCAGACGTCCTCCACCTGTGCTCGAACCCACAGCACGACCACGGAAGAGAACTGGCCCTCGGTAACGGAATGTTTGTGATATCGTTCCACCACGTCCCTCAGGTACTCATATTCCTTTTCCTTCAGCAAGCGTTGCAGGAATTTGAAATGACTGATTTGGGTTTCTTAAGATATTTTCTTGGAATTGAAGTAGAGCAAAATGAAAATGGTATGCTCATTTCCCAAGAAAAATATGTTGAAGCAGTGTTGAAAAGATTCAACATGCAGAACAGCAAAGCAGCTGTAACTCCGACAGTAATGGGGTTGAAATTGAGCAAAGAAGACAGCAGCAAGGATTTTTATTCGACATTGTACAAGAGCATAGTTGGCAACCTCATGTATTTGACTGCAACTAGGCCGGATATAATGCACGTTGTTAGTTTAATCTCCAGGTTTATGGAAAGGCCGAAAGAGACTCATTGGCAGGTAGCCAAAAGAATTCTCGGGTATGTGAATGGAACAAAGGGGTACGGTATTTTCTACTCCTCATTTGAAAATTTTGAATTGACAGGTTACACTAATAATGATTGGGCTAGAAGTGTAGATGATAGGAAGAGCACATCTGGATATGTGTTTCACTTGGGATCGGGAGCAATTTCATGGGCTTCCAAGAAGCAACCAGTAGTTACTTTATCAACAGCAGAGGCAGAATATGTGGTAGCAACAATAGCAGCATGCCAAGCAGTATGGTTGAGAAGAGTACTCAGAGATTTGTGTCATGAACATGAAAAATGCACAACCATTTATTGTGATAACAGCTCAGCGATAGCTTTATCAAAAAAATTTGTCTTTCATAAAAGAAAAAAGCATATTGATGCTAAATTTCATTTTATATGAGAACTGGTTAATAATGGTGAAATTGTTTTGCAGCACTGCAGAACAAATGAGCAGTTTGTTGATATTTTAACAAAGCCATTAACGCAGAACAATTTTAATTATTTCAGGAAATGCCTAGGTATGCAAGAAAACCCAGCTGTTGAAATTAAAGGGGAGTGTTGGAATTTAATTCCAACTACTCGCACAAATCAACAGGACAGCAGAGTAATGGCTGATGGGAGTCTAAGCGGTGGAATAAATGCAAAGGTGGTGCAAAAGTTGTTCTTATCAGTAGCAACCACCATATTAAAAACTTCACCAACTGTATTCATTGCAGAGGCAACAAGTCATTCTGAAGGGTCAGCAAAGCTCAAGCGTGTTGAAAATGCAACAAGATGATGGAGCTTGGTGAAATGAAGTCGCCTTCACCAAGTGGGCCCGCAGGCAAATTCTGGCACAAAATCTATTTTTAGACTATGTCTATTTTTAGACATATGGAGCATGGTCCGGGGATTGCAGTATGAGATTCTTGGAGTATGTGTCATGTTGGTAAAAATAGATGGGACTCTATTTTTTGGACCTATAGGTCGAAGTCTATTTTTAGACCGCCTCTCCTTAAAATAGGGAAGTCAAATATTATTTACCCTTAATAATATTTGGACTCTAAACAACAGTTTACTCTCTTGGAGCACTTCAGTTCGAGCCTTGGAAGTGGCTCATGCATCTGACAGAGGAATTACGCTATTCCCAAGGGTTTGGCTTATCATGCATGGTTGACTTCCCGCTTAGGACTTCAAGGGCGTAGTTTGTGGAGTTAATGAGACAGCCTAGTGGAGTTGTGTTCTGCTTATTTTAGTTGAACTAGTTGAGATTAGTTTAACTAGCTAATCAAATAGTTATGAGTGGAGTGAATTAAATATTATTTAATTCATTAATTAGTAACTCATTATTCAACTCAAGAACACATCAGTTCACTACAATGCATGATCAGTTCAGTGGAGACCAGTGAAAGAGGTAGATGAAAGGGTGGAGTTAGCTATCAGTGGCGACATCAGTTGTGCATGAGATTTGCACCACACTTGGAGGAATTGCCCATGATGATTGCGCAGTCAAGCCAAGGAGGTTCGAACCTTGGATCTCTATATAGACAGGCCTGGATTGCACAATAGAGGAAAGGCAATTGGCGGTGAGTTTTGAACCAGTAACCTGTTCAAAACTGAGCTAGATTGTGTGTGACTTTATGAGAAAGTACTGAGTACTTGTGAGAAGTATTGTACTGAGTTTGTTACATGATTTCTCCATTATAATATACACAATATCTGCGGGGTTTTTAGCTATAAGCTTTCCCCATACATACTGTGTTAATGTGTATGATGATTTGATGTGTTATCGCTTGATTTTATTTCCTCATGTGTGATGATCTGAGTGGAAGAGATTATGTGTTGCATATAAATTCGAATTGTATGTGATCAGGATAGTCTCGGTGGATAATTAATCATTATTCAGCAAATTTCTACAAAGCGGCAAGGGGATTGGAGAACCCTGAAATCGCTGACGTTATCAACCACTGGACCCACCTACCAACAAATCAAAAGGGATTCCGGAGGGTGAGGGAACTCACGGGAAGGCTTTTGGAAGCAGCCCCCCGAAAAGCATAAAGGAATAAGGTTGTTAAACCTTAGCATAAGTTTAAATGCTTTTTGACTTAGTTTTAATATTCACACATGATATTTTAATTTTACCGTGGGTTAATTGTTTTTACCGCAGTACATTGTTTTTAACTTTGGTTAAATGTGTTTTATATATATTATAAATATGAAATATTTATAATATATATATGTAATATTAAAAATGCCGTGGATATATATAAGAGTTGTTGTGCAGATTGTATATTGAATACATAGAGCATTGTTGAAAACAAAAAGTATTGTAATTTCTAGCTAGAGGGTAGAAAACAAAAGACAGAAACACAAAGAGCAATTTTGTTGTGAGTGAAACAGTGAAAGAGTGAGCTGCATGCAGGAGTTAATTTTTTTGTGAATCCAAAACAACAGAAAATTTGAAGAAAACATTTTGTAATAAAATAACAATTTATTTTAATGAAATAGTAGTGCTTTACTTCTCATCTCTATCTAGAATTTTTATTTTGTTTCAATCTCTGTGTTGTAGAAGAAGAGCTTTTATTCCTCTCTTTTATTAGAATTAATCAAAAAATTCCAACAAAGGAATGAATACAATATGTTGTGACCGAGATATTTTAAGTAATCTATTTGGATTGGATTATAAGATCTGGTGCCGATTATATTTGAAAAACTGCAATGACATTTCTATTGTTATTGTTGTGCACAGGACAAGAACGTGACAGCTTACCCTACTCTTTAGTTTTACTTTACTTTGAGATAAGGTATAGTGAAGTTTTTCTAAAAAGATAAATATTCAAATATATGTTTTACAGGCTTCTAATCACATCATAAAAAGCGGGCATATAAAAAATTTAAACGTACTCGTTAAATTCCAAACCTGGCCGTAGGTAACCGAATGATTGTGATATTGTGCCAGCACGTCTCTTAGACACTCTTATTGCATCCTCCATTTCCCGACATTTTAGCGTCCTCCTTTGCCCCACATTGGGCGACAGTGTGGAACGTATCATGTTCTTTTTTTATCCCACAGGTGGAAAATGTTGACACATGCTCGAATTCGGGGCTTGGATGCTCAGAAATACTGTTGTTTGTTAGCCGACATCAGATCATCATTGCAATTGCCAGGCAAGTGGAGTTTGTGTACTGGGCAGGGTGGGCAGGATAAACCTAAAAAAAAAACCTATTTTTTTAATATAAATGTAATTAAAAGTTTTAATGTATATTTTGTTAAGCTTAAATAAATTAATATAAATGTAATTAAAAACATATAGTTTTAATGTATATTTTGAAAATTATAGTTTTAGTGTATACTTTGAACTCTCATACTTATTAAGTCTTATAATTTTAATCTATATTTTTAACCTATAATTTTAATCCTCATACTTTTTAATATTATAATTTCAATGTATATTTTGAACTCTCATATTTTATACTTTACTGTATATTTTGTTAAGTCTAAAAAATTTAATATAAATGTTTACTGTATATTTTGTTAAGCCTAAGAAACAACTAATATAAATGCAATTAAAAACATATAGTTTTAATGTATATTTATATCATTAAATGTATATTTTTTAACCTTTTACTATATGTTTTTTAACCTTTTACTATATACTTTGCTAAGCCTAAAAAAAATAATATAAATGTTTACTGTATACTTTGTTAAGACTAAGAAACAATTAATATAAATGTAATTAAAAACATATAGTTTTAATGTATATCTATATCATTAAATATATATTTTTAACCTTTTAACCTTATAGTTTTAATCTACACTTTTTTGTATAGTTTTAATGTAACTCTACTTTTTTATAGTTTTAATGTAAAAAACTATTTTAATGTATATTTTTTTTATACTTTGTGAAGACTAGGAAACAACTAATATAAATGTAATTAAAAACATATAAAAATATATAATTAAAAATATATAGTTTTAATATATACCTATATCATTAAATATATATTTTTAACCTTTTAATTCCATAGTTTTATTGTATACTTTTTGTATAGTTTTAATGTAACCCTATTTAATATATATTTTTAACCTTTTAATCCCATAATTTTAATGTATATAACATTAAAAAACTATTTTAATGTATATTTTTTTTATACTTTATTAAGACTAAGAAACAACTAATATAAATGTAATTAAAAACATATAAAAACACATAATTAAAAACATATAGTTTTAATATATACCTATATGATTAAATATATATTTTTAACCTTTTAATCCCATAGTTTTATTGTATATTTTTTTGTATAGTTTTAATGTAACTCTATTTAATATATATTTTTAACCTTTTAATCCCATAATTTTAATGTATATTTTTTTGTATAGTTTTAATGTAACTCTATTTTAATGTATATTTTTTGTATAATTTTAATGTAACCCTATTTTAATAAGTATATTTTTTTTATAGTTTTAATGTTACTATATATTTATAATCTTTTAATCTCATAATTTTGATGTATACTTTTGGTATAATTTTAATGTAAAAACTATTTTAATGTATACTTTTGTATAATTTTAATGTATATTTTTTTGTGTAGTTTAAAAAATTATAATATAGTTTTAATGTATATTTTTTAACCTTATACTTTGAAGCCTCACAGTATACCTTTTAACCGTCATACATTACTGTATACTTTGTGAAAATAGCTTTGCTTCTCTATCCTCCACAACCGAAACCCTGCTGCAAATACACAATTGAATTGTTTAAAACCTGCTGTAAATACACAATTGAATTGTTAAACATGAAATTTGCTGCGCTTAAATTTAAGGTACACACTCAAAGCTTTTTCTTTGAAAATATTTAATTTAAGGTACACACTCAAAGCTTTTTCTTTGAAAATATTTAATTTAAGCTTTTTCTTAAAAAATATTCTCAAATAATATATTATGTCAATATTAAAAAATCTGAAATGAATTTTTTTAACAATAATGATATCAAATCAATTTTAAATTAAGAAAAATACTATTTTTAAATCGAGGTTTTTAAACTCTTATTTATCGAAAGATAATTAATTAAGATAGAAGATGGACTACTGTACATATGTTCTATAGATGCTGAGAACGGTGGCTATATATATTCAGGAATTTGTGACGAGCCCATGTTCTTAAAATAATCTCAAGTCATCTGGGGATTAGATTCCAGCCCAATACTAACCTCTGAGAAGCCCTAACATTTTATTTTACGTCAAGATGATTTGTGTGAGGATGTTGTTTCTGTAAATATTTTTAATGGAAGAGATACTAAATTTTCCATGGAAGGTAATACTAGAGGATATATATCGAATCTAAAAAGCGATATAGACAATAATAGTACTTACCTGTACTCAAATGAATTCAAATTCCTTGATTCCTTCTGTTGTCTCTGGGAAACAACTAGAGAAAAGAGTTGATTTCCAGAAATTCTGGCTTGTGGTTTGAATCGTCGGCCGGGGAGATATGTGGTTTCTAGATATGAATATCTGCATGAGCCATCGGCTGGAAGAAGCATTGGGATCCGAATCCAACGCCCTTTCTGCTCGTCCAGTTGGAAACACCTTCCGGCTGAATAGGTAGAGTTTTAATATTTCATAAATGGCAAACCGATGGTCTAATCTCCCTAAAGCCGTAGTCTAACTAGCCAGAGGAATCGCCTTGAAAACCATGAAAATTCTGATAACATTTTCAGAAATTCCTGCAGGAATTTTTCTAAATCCATGTTATAATTATCAAAGTTTAATATTTTGGGTGTCCTACAGGATTTTGATGGTGCTGAATCCATTTCCAATGTCAAAATCAGGATTCAAACACTGTTTCTGCAAGATTTTTTAAATTTTTTTGGCCCGAATTCCGGCCAATTTTGACCGTCCGGGCAATTCCTCCTCTAAGCTTAATTAAAGGAATGAAAACAAGATGTTGTGACCGAGGTATTTTAAGTAATCTATTTGGATTGGATTATAAGATCTGGTGCCGATTATAGTTGAAAAACTGCAATGACATTTCTATTCTTATTGTTGTGCACAGGACAAGAACGTGACCAGGTAGTTTACCCTACTCTTTAGTTTTACTTTGAGATAAGGTATAGTGAAGTTTTTCTAAAAAGATAAATATTCAAATATATGTTCTACAGACTTCTAATCACATCATAAAAAGCGGGCATATAAAAAATTAAACGTAGTCGTTAAATTCCAAACCTGGCCGTAGGTAACCGAATTATTGTGATATCGTGCCAGCACGTCTCTCAGACACTCTTATTGCATCCTCCTTTTCCCGACATTTTAGCATCCTCCTTTTCCCGACATTTTAGCATCCTCCTTTGCCCCACATTGGGCGACAGTGTGGAACGTATCATGTTGTTTTTTTATCCCACAGCTGGAAAAAGTTGACACATGCTCGAATTCGACGCTTGGATGCTCAGAAATACTGTCGTTTGTTAGCCGACATCAGATCATCACTGCAATTGCCAGGCAATTGGAGTTATTGTACTGGCCAGGGTGGAAAATATGAACCTTAAAAAAAAAACTATTTTTTAATATAAATGTAATTAAAAGGATATAGTTTTAATGTATATTTTGTTAAGCTTAAATAAATTAATATAAATGTAATTAAAAACCTACAGTTTTAATGTATACTTTGAAAATTATAAAACTGTATACTTTGAAAATTATAATTTTATTGTATACTTTGAACTTTCATATTTTTTAATTCTTATAATTTTAACCTATAACTTTATAATTTTAACTTATAATTTTAATGTATACTTTGAATCCTCATACTTTTTAACCTTATACTTTGAACCCCTATACTTTATTGTACATTTTGTTAAGCCTAAAAATTTTAATATAAATGTTTACTGTATACTTTGTTAAGCCTAAGAAACAATTAATATAAATGCAATTAAAAACATATAGTTTTAATGTAACTCTACTTTTTTATAGTTTTAATGTATATTTTTTTATATGCATTGTTAAGACTAAGAAACAACTAATATTATATAAATGTAATTAAAAACATATAAAAACATATAATTAAAAACATATAGCTTTAATATATACCTATATCATTAAATATATATTTTTAACCTTTTAATCCCATAGTTTTAATGTATATTTTTTGTATAGTTTTAATGTAACTCTCTTTAATATATATTTTTAACCTTTTAATCCCCTAATTTTAATGTATACTTTTGTATAATTTTAATGTAACCCTATTTTAATGTATATTTTTTTATAGTTTTAATGTAACCCTATTTTAATAAGGATACTTTTTTGTATAGTTTTAATATTACTATATATATTTTTAACCTTTTAATCTCATAATTTTGATGTATACTTTTTGTATAGTTTTAATGTAAAAAAATATTTTAATATATACTTTTGTATAGTTTTAATGTTTTTTTTTGTGAATTTCGTAGGGCCTTCTATTTTCTATTTATATTGACCAAGGCCTCAACCTGCCCGAAGGAAACCAAGTCTGTTGGCCATCTCAGTGCATTGAAAGCAAACCAAAATTGGAAAGTTTTCATCTGTCTGTGTGCATCATCATACTGTTCTACTTGCAGAAAATAAAAACTAAGTTTATACAAAATTATATATTTCATAAGCCATCCTAAAAGGAGCCATTAAGCATTGAGGAGGAGACTAAAGCAAGGTCTTTCGCAGAAGGCCTTGGCATGTCCACTTGTTGGGTTTGCTGGAGCTGCTTTTCTATACAACGCACGCGGTCATCAACTCTGCTAATACGATCAGCTGCCTGGTACTGGGTGATTTTAATGTGGTAGAGTTGGTTTTGCATATCTTGAAGTATGTCCTTCAGGCTGGTGTCTATATTTGGCTGCTCTTGGTGAACCTGAGCTGGGGGAAAACTCTGCATGGCCTTTGCAAGAAGGCATTTTAGGATCCAGTAAGTGTGGATTGTTCGATGAAATGACGTAAGACGGCCTCTGGTATTGCCAGGGTCATTGATAAAATCCAAGATTTCAGTTTCAGCTTCCAAGTCTTCAGGATCTGTTTGTATTTCCTTTTCCCAACCACGAATTTCCTGGCGAATCATGGAAGAGTTTCCTATGACATAGCTGGCTGCCAGGTCCTCTAGAATCTCCTGGTTCGACTTCCTACCACGCTTCTTGGAGGTTTACTCAGTTTCAGTCTTTTGCTTCCATTTGGCAGTTTGGGTTGAGGCTTGTCTCTTCCCCATGTCGCGTAAGAACCTGGTGTACAAGACAGACATGCAGCAGTACACATGAAGGATGAAATCAACATAAAGGAACCTCAAAATTTTCATCCCCTTATCTTCTTTGTTATGGTTACAAAGTAATTTAAAGGCCTAGAATTGCTGGGGCCTAGCAATGCCACAGTTCATGCAAGTTGTATGCAGTGTTGTGATACAGAATACCAAGAAACCTTTTGCTCGACACGACTGCCCTAACCTTTCTGCAAGGTGTAACAGAATCAACTGGAGCAGACCTTTTGACCAACAATTAGTTAAAGAAAAATTCCAAAGAGAAGGAGGCCAACTACAACCCATACTATAGGAAGAATGCACCAATGAGAGAAAAAGTAGAGAATGAGATCCTGCAGCGGAATGAATCCTACAATAACCCGAATTCCTTAACCTTTCTGCGAGGTGTAACAGAATCGACTGGAGCAGACCAGTTAACAGACAATTAGGAAAATAAAAACTCCCGAAACAAGGAATCTCACTACAACCCAGACTACAGGGATAATTTAACAACAGAAGCGAAGGCAGACGTTGAATTCCGGCAGTGAATTGTATCCGGCAAACCTTGTAAACTAAACGCCATCGCAATTCCGTTAGGGTATAAAACACAATCATCATAACGCTGGATGCAGGATTATATGGTTTGCATACAAGGGAATTAGGCATATAAAGCAGATAGCAAGGGTCTCGGAAGAAAGGGAGAACCTCTTGCAGTGGAGGAACAGAGGAAAAGACCAATAAAAGAATATGCGCTACCCTTTTAAACAGCAAGGCGACTGAAACCACAACGTTACTAACCATTAAAGCTAGAAAAAGGTTGGATACATACCACCACCTGTTCGAATGGTCTGTGCCCGGCGCCCTCCACTGAATCCTCCAAGCTCTTGCATGCAATGACCGATGCGTGCAAGAATGAAGGCTAGGAGGTGGCCGACTTACCATTTTTGAAACTTTCCTCCGTCGTTCTGACAGCACACGCTGTCCACCTTGCGTACTCATCAAGGATCGGATGTTATCGTATGTTATCGGACTTGTGCGGATGTACATTTCTTTCTAGAAGCTCGAAGCTCCTATGCGGCTTGTGCGGTTGAAGCTTCATAAGCTGCACTATTGCAAAGATTATAGTTCGATATCAACCTTATTCAAGGTCCAAAACTAAACCTTTTCCTTCTTATCAAAATCTAGCCCTTCAGTTTCTTAACCTTTTCGTTCTTATCAAAATATTGCCATTCAGATACTAGATTTTTTCTTAAGAAGATCGAACACCTCACCTTCGAATTTTTTCAGGCAGAATTAATAATACACAACCGACCTCTGCGACTTTCAAAATGGTGGACTGATTGGGATGTACAATTGATTAATTCATTCTCCACGTCTTAATTGTTAGATGGGCTATGCTAATCAACCAAACGCATATGGGCTGCTCTGGTAAATGCTTAAAAATGCTTAGAGGATTGGGTTTCCAATTGCTAGATTCTTCTGAAAATGTCTTATGATGTAATCACTCGTATCGTATTTGATTGAATATGAACTGTAATACTACACCGTTTTTTTCTTACTGAAAAAAAAATCAACCAAAGCATATAATTAAAACCCCATCCGGTCTCCAGAGCTCAACAGCGAAGCATGCCGCACTTCTGTCCTCCCATCGATCCCTTGGGCTCCGGTTCGCAACGTGTGGGCAATCACTCACAGATGCGAGCCAGCGATTGAAAATTGCATTTAATAATGGTATCCACGAAGAGGCACGTATCAGAGGGGCTATTCCCCTCCGGCACGTCTACCACGTACGACTCAATCACCAGTGTCTCGTCCTTCCTCTCCACGTTGCGGCCATCATGAACTGTCGTGAACGACTGATAGTTTTTCAGTCGGTGCTCTCCTCCCACCACTCTGAAACTCACAGCGTGGTTATCGTCGTCCAGAATCTCGAGCCGTTCGGTGCTGCTCTTCGCTGGAAGGCCCGAGACCACGCGAAGCTCTCTTGTACTCCCCACAGTGCCATCACCCTGCATGGAGCAGCTACGGATGAAATGCTTGTAAGTCTCTGGTTTCTCGAAGCGCCGCACGACGGACCAGACGTCCTCCACCTGTGCTCGAACCCACAGCACGACCACGGAAGAGAACTGGCCCTCGGTAACGGAATGTTTGTGATATCGTTCCACCACGTCCCTCAGGTACTCATATTCCTTTTCCTTCAGCAAGCGTTGCAGCATCTCGCACGCCGGATTAGATGGCGGTGTCGACAGTGTCGAGCCCGTTTGATCCCTGTGGGAGGGAGACATTCTCGAATTCGAGGCTTCGATGCTCAAAAATATTGTTTTCAGCTCGCACATATCACACAGATCAGCGCAATGCAAATACAGGCAATCGGGCTTTCTGGGTACCTAGCAAGGCTGAATGTCTATATATATGTGGTGTGTGGCGGTTAGAATTTTTAATAATTTCAGGGGAGGAATAGGTATCCAAAATAAAGGGAGTTCGGAAATCGAGACGCCACTATGTTGTTGTTCACGTGAATATGTCAGGAAAAGAGTGACAAGCGGATGGCTCCCTCCATTGTGGACAAATGAAGGGCAGTCATGCGCATGGAGTTATTGTGAATCCCACGGATGTCGCATTCCATTGAGAATCCGGACCATCAATAAGCGATCAACGATCGTTGGTCGTCCAAGTGGGCATCATAGGAGAGGACGTGTGTTTGAGTGATTAAAGTAAAATATGGTAGAACAGAATTTGAGGAATATAAGTCACATGGATCTCTCATGAAGTATAATACCGTTTACGAATTTCAATGCGAAGGACATGTAGATTTGTTCTGGTTCGACTCATGCAAAGTTTAATTCGACATAAACATCTCATGTGACGTAAAGTTTAATGCCACATAATTCATCTCATTTTGTATGAAACAAACACACCTAAACGATAGTCTATTTTAAAAGAATTATAAATAAATTAAATTACATAAACACCTAAACCATAGTCGTTTTTAAATAAATTATAAATGCATTATTGATGTGAAATTTAATCATCTCACTTCATTTTGGATGTCCAACAACTTATAAAAACTTTAAGATATAAATTCTAAATTAAGAAAAATAATATTCTTAAATAATAGACATTAATATTATAATTTTAATCCGAAAAACTTTTATTTATATTATGGATCACAAAAATCTTAAATTTAACATTAAAATTTTATTTTAAATTATAAAAATAATAATAAAAAATATTAATATTAAAAAATCTGAAATGAATTTTTTTAACAATAATGATATCAAATCAATTTTAAATTAAGAAAAATACTATTTTTAAATCGAGGTTTTTAAACTCTTATTTATCGAAAGATAATTAATTAAGATAGAAGATGGACTACTGTACATATGTTCTATAGATGCTGAGAACGGTGGCTATATATATTCAGGAATTTGTGACGAGCCCATGTTCTTAAAATAATCTCAAGTCATCTGGGGATTAGATTCCAGCCCAATACTAACCTCTGAGAAGCCCTAACATTTTATTTTAGGTCAAGATGATGTTGTTTCTGTAAATATTTTTAATGGAAGAGATACTAAATTTTCCATGGAAGGTAATACTAAAGGATATATATCGAATCTAAAAAGCGATATAGACAATAATAGTACTTACCTGTACTCAAATCAATTCAAATTCCTTGATTCCTTCTGTTGTCTCTGGGAAACAACTAGAGAGAAGAGTTGATTTCCAGAAATTCTGGCTTGTGGTTTGAATCGTCGGCCTGGGAGATATGTGGTTTCTAGATATGAATATCTGCATGAGCCATCGGCTGGAAGAAGCATTGGGATCCGAATCCAACGCCCTTTGTGCTCGTCCAGTTGGAAACTTGGCACCTTCCGGCTGAATCGGTAGAGTTTTAATATTTCATAAATGGCAAACCGATGGTCTAATCTCACTAAAGCTTAATTAAAGGAATGAAAACAAGATGTTGTGACCGAGGTATTTTAAGTAATCTATTTGGATTGGCATATAGGATCTGGTGCCGATTATAGTTGAAAAACTGTAATGACATTTCTATTGTTATTGTTGTGCACAGGACAAGAACGTGACCAGGTAGCTTACCCTACTCTTTAGTTTTACTTTGAGATAAGGTATAATGAAGTTTTTCTAAAATGTTTTACAGACTTCTAATCACATCATAAAAAGCGGGCATATAAAAAATTAAACGTACTCGTCAAATTCCAAACCTGGCCGTAGGTAACCGAATGACTGTGATATCGTGCCAGCACGTCTCTCAGACACTCTTATTGCATCCTCCATTTCACGACATTTTAGCATCCTCCTTTTCCCGACATTTTAGCAACCTCCTTTGCCCCACATTGGGCGACAGTGTGGAACGTATCATGTTGTTTTTTTATCCCACAGCTGGAAAAAGTTGACACATGCTCGAATTCGACGCTTGGATGCTCAGAAATACTGTTGTTTGTTAGCCGACATCAGATCATCACTGCAATTGCCAGGCAATTGGAGTTATTGTACTGGGCAGGGTGGAGTTTTTTTTTAATATAAATGTAATTAAGAGGATATAGTTTTAATGTATATTTTGTTAAGCTTAAATAAATTAATATAAATGTAATTAAAAACCTACAGTTTTAATGTATACTTTGAAAATTATAATTTTAATGTATACTTTGAACTTTCATATTTTTTAAGTCTTATAATTTTAACCTATAACTTTATAATTTTAACTTATAATTTTAATGTATACTTTGAATCTTCATACTTTTTAACCTTATAATTTTAATGTATACTTTGAACCCTCATACTTTATTGTATATTTTGTTAAGCTTAAAAATTTTAATATAAATGTTTACTGTATACTTTGTTAAGCTTAAGAAACAACTAATATAAATGCAATTAAAAACATATAGTTTTAATGTAACTCTACTTTTTTATAGTTTTAATGTAAAAAACTATTTTAATGTATATTTTTTTATATACATTGTTAAGACTAAGAAACAACTAATATTATATAAATGTAATTAAAAACATATAAAAACATATAGTTTTAATATATACCTATATCATTAAATATATATTTTTAACCTTTTAATCCCATAGTTTTAATGTATATTTTTTGTATAGTTTTAATGTAACTCTCTTTAATATATATTTTTAACCTTTTAATCCCCTAATTTTAATGTATACTTTTGTATAATTTTAATGTAACCCTATTTTAATGTATATTTTTTTATAGTTTTAATGTAACCCTATTTTAAAAAGGATACTTTTTTGTATAGTTTTAATATTACTATATATATTTTTAACCTTTTAATCTCATAATTTTGATGTATGCTTTTTGTATAGTTTTAATGTAAACCTATTTTAATGTATACTTTTTGTAATCTCATAATTTTGATGTATACTTTTTGTATAGTCTTAATGTAAAAAACTATTTTAATATATACTTTTGTATAGTTTTAATGTTTTTTTTTTTGTGAATTTCGTAGGGCCTTCTATTTTCTATTTATATTGACCAAGCAGGTTACAGAAATAAAAAAACGGTCGATGGCCTCAACCTGCCCGGAGGAAACCAGGTCTGTTGGCCATCTCAGTGCATTGAAAGCAAACCAAAATTGGAAAGTTTTCATCCGTCTATGTGCATTATCTGCTAGCTGTTCTATATCATATTGTTCTACTTGCAGAAAATAAAAACTAAGTTTATACAAAATTATATATTTCATAAGTCATCCTAAAAGGAACCATTAAGCATCTGAGGAGGAGACTGGAGCAGGGTCTTTCGCAGAAGGCCTTGGCATGTCCACTTGCTGGGTTTGTTGGAGCTGCTTTTCTATACGATGCACGCGGTCATCAACTCTGCTAATACAATCAGCTGCCTAGTACTGGGTGATTTTAATGTGGTAGAGCTGGTTTTGCATATCTTGAAGTATGTCCTTCAGGCTGGTGTCTATCTTTGGCTGCTCTTGGTGAACCTGAGCTGGGGGAAAACTTTGCATGGCCTTTGCAAGAAGGCATTTCAGGATCTAGTAAGTGTGGATTGTTCGATGAAATGATGTAAGACGGCCTCTGGTATTGCCAGGGTTAGTGATAAAATCCAAGATTTCAGTTTCAGCTTCCAAGTCTTCAGGATCTGTTTGTATTTCCTTTTCCCAACCATGGATTTCCTGGCGAATCATGGAAGAGTTTCCTATGACATAGCTGGCTGCCAGGTCCTCTAGAATCTCCTGGTTCGACTTCCTACCACGCTTCTTGGAGGTGTACTCAGTTTCAGTCTTTTTCTTCCCTTTGGCAGTTTGGGTTGAGGCCCATCTCTTCCCCATGTCGCGTAAGAACCTGGTCTACAAGACAGACATGCAGCGGTACACATGAAGGATGAAATCAGCATAAAGGAACCTCAAAATTGTCAGCCCCTTATCTTCTTTGTTATGGTTATGAAGTAATTTAAAGGCCTGGAATTGCTGGGGCCTAGCAATGCCACAGTTCATGCAGGCTGTATGCAGTGCTGTGATACAGAATACCAAGAAACCTTTTGCTCGACACGACTGCCCTAACCTTTCTGCAAGGTGTAACAGAATCAACTGGAGCGGACCTTTTGACCGACAATTAGTTAAAGAAAAATTCCAGAGAGAAGGAGGCCAACTACAACCCATACTACAGGAAGAATGCACCAATGAGAGCAAAAGCAGAGAATGAGATCCTGCAGCGAAATGAATCCTACAATAACCCGACTTCCTTAACCTTTCTGCAAGGTGTAACATAATCGACTGGAGCAGACCAGTTAACAGACAATTAGGAAAATAAAAACTCCCGAAACAAGGAATCTCACTACAACCCAGACTACAGGGATAATTTAACAACAGGAGCGAAGGCAGACGTTGAATTCCGACAGTGAATTGTATCCAACAAACCTTGTAAACTAAACGCCATCGCAATTCCGTTAGGGTATAAAACACAATCATCATAACGCTGGATGCAGGATTATATGGTTTGCATACAAGGGAATTAGGCATATAAAGCAGATAGCAGGGGTCTCGGAAGCAAGGGAGAACCTCTTGCAGTGGAGGAACAGAGGAAAATACCAATAAAAGAATCTGCGCTACCCTTTTAAACAACAAGGAGACTGAAACCACAGCGTTACTAACCATTAAAGCTAGAAAAAGACTGGATACATACCACCACCTGTTCGAATGGTCTGTGCCCGGCGCCCTCCACTGAATCCTCCAAGGTCTTGCATGCAATGACCGATGCGTGCAAGAATGAAGGCTAGGAGGTGGCTGACTTACCATTTTTGAAACTTTCCTCCGGCGTTCTGACAGCACAAGCTGTCCACCTTGCGTACTCATCAAGGATCGGATGTTATCGTACTGCAGAGAGGTGGAGTTACAGTTTGGCATGATGAGAGGTGATTGGTATAAGGACGCACAAACCGCCACCTTACCGTGTCTCATAAATGCGCTCGGACAAGTGTACACCCCGATCGGGGGGTGTATAGTTTTAATCTTACTATAATTTTAATGTATACTTTTTTTACAGTATACATTTTAACCCTCATACTTTACTATATACTTTGTGAAAATAACTTTGCTTCTCTACCCTCCACAACAAAAACCCTGCTGCAAATCCACAATTGAATTGTTTAAACCCTGCTGTAAATACACAATTGAATTGTTAAACATGAAATTTACTGCGCTTAAATTTAAAGTACACACTCAAAGCTTTTTCTTTGAAAATATTTAATTTAAGGTGCACACTTAAAGCTTTTTCTTTGAAAAGATTTAAAAATCTATGTCAACTCTTCAATTTTTTCTTTTTATCGAAGTCTCTCCCGTATGATTACAGTATTTTTTCAAAAAAAGAAATATCATCTAGCCTCTTTTTCAGCCTCGTGTATATTTACACCAGTTTTTCAAAAATAACTATCTAGCATCCATTTTTTCGAAAAAATATCTTCTATTTATTTCACAATCTGATCATGCTAGGTAGACATAGTTCGGCTGTACATTTCATTGTAGAAGCTCGTTATGTGACTTGTGCGGATGTACATTTCTTTCTAGAAGCTCGAAGCTCCTATGCGGCTTGTGCGGTTGAAGCTTCATAAGCTGCACTATTGCAAAGATTATAGTTCGATATCAACCTTATTCAACTTCCAAAACTAAACCTTTTCCTTCTTATCAAAATCTAGCCCTTCAGTTTCTTAACCTTTTCGTTCTTATCAAAATATTGGCATTCAGATACTAGATTTTTTCTTAAGAAGATCGAACACCTCACCTTCGAATTTTTTCAGGCAGAATTAATAATACACAACCGACCTCTGCGACTTTGAAAATGGTCGACTGATTAAGTAATTAATTCATTCTCCACGTCTTCATTGTTAGATGGGCTCACGTGTTCATTGTTAGATGGGCTCATTGTTAGATGGGCTGCTCTGGTAAATTAAGGGTAAGGGTAATGTCTTATGATGTAATCACTCGTATTTGATTTGATTGAATATGAACGGTAATACTACAAGAAAAAAAATTCTTACTTAAAAAAAAATCAACCAAAGCAAACCATTAAAACCCCATCCACCAAAGCAAACAATTAAAACCCCATCCGGTCTCCAGAGCTCAACAGCCAGGCATGCCGCACTTCTGTCCTTCCATCGATCCCTTGGGCTACGGTTCGCAACGTGTGGGCAATCACTCACAGATGCGAGCCAGCGATTGAAAATTGCATTTAATAATGGTACCCACGAAGAGGCACGTATCAGAGGGGCTATTCCCCTCCAGCACGTCCACCACGTACGACTCAATCACCAGTGTCTCGTCCTTCCTCTCCACGTTGCGGCCATCATGAACTGTCGTGAACGACTGATAGTTTTTCAGTCGGTGCTCTCCTCCCACCACTCTGAAGCTCACAGCGTGGTTATCGTCGTCCAGAATCTCGAGCCGCTCGGTGCTGCTCTTCGCTGGAAGGCCCGAGACCACGCGAAGCTCTCTTGTACTCCCCACAGTGTGATCACCCTGCATGGAGCAGCTACGGATGAAATGCTTGTAAGTCTCTGGTTTGTCGAAGCGCCGCACCACGGACCAGACGTCCTCCACCTGTGCTCGAACCCACCGCACGACCACGGAAGAGAACTGGCCCTCGGTAACGGAATGTTTGTGATATCGTTCCACCACGTCCCTCAGGTACTCATATTCCTTCTCCTTCAGCAAGCGTTGCAGCATCTCGGACGCCGGATTAGATGGCGGTGTCGACGGTGTCGAGCCCGTTTGATCCCTGTGGGAGGGAGACATTCTTGAATTCGAGGCTTCGATGCTCAAAAATATTGTTTTCCGCTCGCACATATCACACAGATCAGCGCAATGCAAATACAGGCAATCGGACTTTCTGGGTACCTGGCAAGGCTGAATGTCTATATATATATGTAGTGTGTGGCGGTTAGAATTTTTAATAATTTCGAGGCTTCCATGCTCAATCATATCACACAGATCATATCACACGAGACGGTGTCGAGCCCGTTTTCCGCTCACACAGATCAGTGCAATGCAAATACAGGCAATCGGACTTTCTGGGTACCTGGCAAGGCTGAATGTCTATATATATATATATATATATATATGTGGTGTGTGGCGGTTAGAATTTTTAATAATTTTAGGGGAGGAATAGGTATCCAAAATAAACGAAGTTCGTAAATCGAGACGCCACTATGTTGTTTTTCACGTGAATATGTCAGGAAAAGAGTGAAAAGCTGATGGCTCCCTCCATTGTGGACAAATGAAGGGCAGTCATGCGCATGGAGGTATTGTGAATCCCACGGATGTCGCATTCCATTGAGAATCAACGATCGTTGGTCGTCCAAGTGGGCATCGTAGGAGAGTACGTGTGTTTGAGTGATTAAAGTAAAAGATTGTAGAACAGAATTTGAGGATCTTTCATGAAGTATAATACCGTTTACGAATTTCAATGTGAAGGACATGTAGGTTCGTTCTAGTTCGACTCATGTAAAGTTTAATTCGACATAAACATCTCATGTGACGTAAAGTTTAATGCCATATAATTCATCTCATTTTGTATGAAACAAACACACCTAAAAGACACTCTATTTTAAAAGAATTATAAATAAATTAAATTACATAAACACCTAAACCATAGTCGATTTTAAATAAATTATAAATGCATTATTGATGTGAAATTTAATCATCTCACTTCATTTTGGATGTCCAACAACTTATAAAAACTTTAAGATATCAAACAGATTCTAAATGAAAAATAATATTCTTAAATAATACACATTAATATTATAATTTTAATCCGAAAAACTTTTATTTATATTATGGATCACAAAAATCTTAAATTTCACATTAAAATTTTATTTTAAATTATAAAAATATAAAAAAAAATATTAATATTAAAAAATCTGAAATGAATTTTTTTAACAATAATGATATCAAATCAATTTTAAATTAAGAAAAATACTATTTTTAAATCGTATGTGTCAATAGTAAAGTAATTATATATCAATTAAAAATTATTTATTAAAATTAAATTATATATTTTATTAGTTTAATAAGTTTATTATTAAAAAAATTATTTTGATTTTAAAATTTATTTTAAGAAAATATATTTCATATTATATATTAAAAATATATGTGGTGAATATAAATTTATTATAAAATAAGTTAAATTTCTTTTTAATTTTATTATAGGTTAAATAAGACATTTTATTAAAATAGATATTAATCTATGTATGCTTAATTACCAACAATATTTAAAAATAAATTTATTATAATATATTATTAATTATTTTTTTAATAGTAATTGCAAAATTATATTAAATAAGAAAAAAATCTCCTTACTCTAAATTTAAACTTATATTAACTCTAATGAATTAGTAAATGATATTATATTCATTTTATAAAACACTTTTGAAATAAGACAAAACAAATTTGATTGCATATAGATTTGACCAAAACTAAGGAATCTTATATCACCTTTGATGTGTTCTTGATCACTTAAAATTGCCAAAGTTGTTGCTAACCAATTGGTTATGACAGAACATTGTCAAAATGACATACTCAAGTTTCTTAACAACATTCTCATAGGATTAGTGGAGAGTAAATTATATTTAGCAGAAATTCCAATCCTAATCATATTCTTTAGAATATTTACTTGAGTGGAGGGTTTACTTGAGTGGAGGGTCAAGTGAGGAAGTGCCTTAATGCAAACTTGCTTTATTTTGTTTTTAGAGATCTCACTTATAATTAGATTGTCCATATGAAAACATCTATAGAAATTTCTTGGAGTAAGGCATTTTAATTGGAAGTCAACAAATTTATTTTTATTAGACTTCTAGAACAAAATCACTTCCAAACATCTTCTACCCATTTTCTCTTTATGATTTTATTATCTAGATTTATCCCATTATATTTTATATAAATATAATCCAAAATGAAATTCAAATGTTATAGCTACCTTTTAGTGTAATTAAGGGGATTTTTTTGGACCGGTCGTAAACAATGATCTGTTTCTTTTAATTACTCCACGTAAAAGGCGACATTCAAGTTTGTTAAACACTTCTAACCTAGACCAAGTTTTTATTTTTTGGTAAATCATAATATATTTAGGAATGGTGTGTTTGCCTCTGTATTTTTTTTTTTAAATCAATACCAATTGTCCTTTGTTTTATATTTATGCTCAAATTTTCAAGTAACCTAGCTTTATCACAATGTGACAGCTTGTTTAAATGCCAAATTATTTTTTATATAATGTGTTTTAAATACAACTGAGAAATTTATTTCTTTATTAGAAATTAGTTAACAAATAGAAATTAATTGTGTTTTGGATTTAAGGTAAATGAAAGTTTAGTTATGGAAGTGGTTCCATAAAGTGAAAAAGACTAATGGTAAAAAGGATTCCAATTGAGAAGTGGTTGAATAGAAACAATTCAGTTAGTTACCATTCCTCTGTGGATAAAGCAACATCCATGTGAGGAAGAGGGGATCTGATCTTTTAGAGGCTAAGTGAAGGAACATAGGAGAGAGCGTGAATTTCCCGAGCTGCTAGAGACCAATGGAAATACTCTCAGGAATCCTAAATTCTTCCGAAAATTGGATTGGACTGGAGTCCCGAGATCTCTTTCGAGTTCTATATCAACCTACTTGATTCAGGTGTGGAGCACGGGGAGGAGGGGGGGTGGGGGGGGGGTCGGGGTGAGGACGTAATTTCCTCATCCACGGTAGGGAGGACAACATCAGTCAATTTCAAGTAAGTAAATCCACTGAGTTTTGCTAAGTTTTACAGAAGGGCGTGTTGGTACCTTTAACTTAGGGTATTTTAATAAATTATTAATTTGAATATCTTGGATGAGATTAATGTTCTCTAAAGATTCCTATTTACTGTGAAGTTTCATATCTGTTGAAGAAATGTCATTATTCATGAAAGAAAAACTACTGTGTGACCCTCAGATACTAGTTATCCTGGAATTTAAGGTTGTCTGTGTAGTTAATTTAATGTATTTATAAGAAGATATGAATATGCATGGAAAGACAACTTTTGTTCTTTATGAAGTATAATTTCCTTCATATAGTATATTCTTTTCCTTACATAGAGTATTTTCTTTGCGCAGTAAAAATATCTTTATACAACAAGTGAACTTTATACAGTAGAATGGATAGCTGGAAATGAAAAGAGGAAAAACAAAATTCGAAGAGTAAAATATCCGAGCGATAGAAAAGCCGTAAAATATTACAAAAATAGGATGAAAAGAGTAATCGGTAAAGGGTAGTATGGGAAATATTTAACCTAGTACCAGAGTGAGAAAAACTCTAGAACCTGGGATGATTGTTTCCTAACAAAATAAACTATACATGGACAGGATTTGGTCAGTTTGGTCAACCCCTATCTTGGAAATAATTTACAGTAAAGATTAAGCCAAACTATAATCATACTGTGGAAAAAAAATAACATAATCAAAGAAGCAGAGAATCCATATTTTCTTTCATAAATATAACGCATACAACTGGAAGAAAACTTTCATATCATTTATTGGAAAATAGAGGAATTGCAACATTTCTCAGAAATTGAAACACAGAATCAGAGGAGGAAATTTTCGATGCAACCTTACGAATGATAGCCTAAAATTTAACATAAAACCCTAGAAAAATAGCTGGGCTCTTAAGAGTATAGTTATCAGGAAACCCTCTTTCAATTAATTGAGTTAAGAATTAAAAAATCAAACATAATGAAAGACTCTTGCCATAAGAGGCATAACCCCGATTCGGGCTAATAAATCCTTAATCAAAATTACAAGAGAAGCCTCTTAAACTCTGGAACATATCTTCACTTAGAATGTAAGGACTAGCAAATCACATGCCACCGCACTAACTTTAGAAGAAGATATGGAGGCTACCCAGTACCTGAGACAGGAGATACGAATGCAGATGAGACCATTGTCTTGGTTGTAGGGTGGAGACAAAGTATTGAACCAACACCGAAATCAATAGAAGCTTGTACCTGCATAAACACAGTTCCATACAGGAGTTAGATTTCTTAGTTAAAAGGATTGGGAATGACAAACAAAGTGAGAAAATATGGAAACTGAAAATGAAGGGTTTGACGTACCTGGGTAAAGCCGTCTCCAAATGAAATGAGGGTTCTCTGTGGAGTAGATAGAAGAAAGGATCAGTTTCCAAACTTCGAGATTAGGAGGAAATATTAACCAAAATAAAGGAAACATAAAAAAGGGAGATAATATTGAAAACTTACCAACTGCGAAAGAAATGCCAACCGGTAAAAATACAGAGGAGGCATAGCACAAAGAAAACCCCAAAGTCACTTGTTAGTGTCACGTAAGAAATAAACGAGATAAATTCTAGAAAAGAACCGGAAACAACTAAGCTAAAGGGAAGCCTGTGCTTTTAAAAGAGGTTTTGAACATGGATAAAAACAAAAAAAAACAAGCGGTGGTATGACTGCAAGTCACCACAGTTGGTTCCATAAAAAAAGGTCCAAGAAAACCTGTAAGTCTCACCTTCATCAATGCCTTAGAGAGACAAAAATCATGGCCGAAGGTCAAAAGCTACAATTGGGTTGCATAGCACCCACACCGTGGTAAAAATCCATGAAAATGAGCCAAAACGGCTCCTCTGACAACTGTAGATCTCTGTGGTGAATCTGTCGGTGAGAAAGTAAAACAGGTGTCTCAACCATAAATTCAATTTGATGTGGTGTAACCAATCTACACAACTTGAATGATTTTAAACCAATTTTCTAATCACAGTATGTGAGAAATGATAGATTCCAGATATGCATTTAATCATCGAATTCTTTGAGAGCGCCAAAACATATAATCTTGTGCGTAATGATGAAGGGAAATCAATATGAATAACTATATGTATAGGTTACCCATAGTTGTGTTTACATAGCGACGAGAATCTTAAATTAATAACCACTATGTTATATCATGAAAATTTAAAGTATATAGTATAGTTTGAGGAGCAACTAAATCTAATATTTACCATGGAATTCATAATTAAATAATTTTTTTTTATGAGGTGATTGGTTAGATGTTACAAGTGGTAGTATAGAAGCGTTCGCACGCTGGGGCCCTAAGGGTCACTTAGTATTACAAATTTTGTGTAATGATACATAGAGAGAGTACAACAAATAATGCAGTAGAAGGCGATATGAGGAGGGGTACAATGCAGCCAATACCCCAACACCTTGGGGAACCCACACCCCAACCATAGTCGGAAATGAATCGTGAAATGTGGATTCAGCTGAGTGTAGACCAACACTAGCAGATTCCTAGAGGAACAAAAACACCACACTAGTATTATGTTAAGCACAGTGCAAAAGATATAAGAGGAGATGGTCCAGGTCAGAACAGATAACGAGCGCTTAATGCAAGAGCAAGAAAGGATACTTAAGAGTCTTTCAGATAAACAAAATTAGGGGATGATGTAACCTAGTCCTGATAGAGACATGTAATAGGAAAATGAACAGCAAACAAGAGCTCAAACCACCGATAGAATGGAAAAAATCCATTCCCAGTGAAGTAACAAAAATAGACACTACAATGAGGCTGAGTCAGGCAATGTGTCATAATAGAAAGTAATTAAGAAGCCTTTACAACTGTGTCCCATTACAGCCTCTCAGATGAGTAAGTGTATGAGGAAGGGATGTCTGTTATAAGCCATTCAAGTAGGCTTCACTAATTCTAAGCAAACGACTCTGATGATGGAAAACATACCTATAGTGCAACATTTCATGGACATATTTCTAGAAGATGTACCAATTTTACTTCCAAGAAGGACATGATTTTACTATTGAATTAGTGTCAGAAGCATCACCAATTTCAAGGGCACCTTACCGAATGAGTGTACCAGAATTGATCGAGCTAATGATGCAGTTACAAGAATTGTTGGATAAGAGGTATATTCAGCCATGTGTGTCCCCTTGGGGAGCACCTGTGTTGTTTGTGAAGAAAAAATACGGAACCATGCGAATGTGATTGGAATATCGATAGCTCAATAAATTGACCGTAAAAAATAAATACCCATTGCCTCGGATTGATGACCTGTTCGATTAAGTAGAGGGGGCCACTATATTTTCAAAGATAGACTTGAGATCCGATTATCACGGGATTTGGATAAAGGATGAAGATATCCAAAACACTACTTTCCATACTAGGTATGGGCATTATGAATTTGTGGTACTACCATTTGGGTTGAATAATTCACCATCAACGTTTATGAGGCTGATGCATGGTATATTTCACCCCTTTTTGGACATTTTTCTGCTAATATTTATTGATGATATCCTAATCTACTCGAAGAATGTAGAAGATCATAAGGAACACTTGAGAATAGTGCTGGAGATGTTACAGAAACATCAGTTGTATGGTAAATTCAGCAAATGCGACCTTTTCAAAGAAGATATCTAGTACCTAGGCCATGTTATTTCTACTGAGGGAATAACAGTTGATCCAGAGAAAATCAAAACAATTATGGAGTGGCGGGTACCCCAAAATGTGGCAGACATCCAATATTTTATGGGATTAGCTGGTTATTACCGACGTTTCATTGAAGGATTCACAAAGATTGATTTTCCAATTACCTCCTTACAGAGGAAGGGAAAATTATTTAGGTGGACCAATGAATGTCAAACCAGTTTTGAAAAGTTAAAACTCTTGTTGACTACTGCTCCGGTGTTGAGGGTAGTTGATCCCAACAAAGAATTTGAAGTCTATACGGATGCATGTAAAGAAGGATTTGGGGAAATCATGTCCCAAGAAGGAAAAGTGGTTGCTTATGAATTGCAGAAGTTAAAAGAACATGAACACTGATACTCAGCTTATAATTTGGAGCTAATAGCGGTAGTGCATGCACTCCGAGTGTGGAGGCATTATTTGTTGGGAAAGAGGTTTGTGTTAAAAACCAATCATAGTAGCCTAACTAGCTACTTCAAGCAAGCTAATCTCAATTCTCGCCAGTCAAGATGGAATGCTTTTCTAAGCGAGTTTGACATTGATATGCAACATGTGAAATGTAAGGAAAACAAGGTGGCGAATGCCTTAAGTAGAAATTTACATGGATTTTATTGACTTTACTACAACTAGATTGAAATAAAATTTTGGATCCAATAAAAATAGAAGCTAAGAAGGATCCTGAATACCAATTTATATGGGAGCAAGAAAAGGAGGCCAAAAGGCAAGGAAGCTCTTTGATTATGGAAATAGTGAGGATCAAATATTAATCTTGAAGGAAAGGATATATGTTCCAAATCGAATGGATTTGAAGGAGTTGATTTTGAACGAATACCACTGAAGTAATTATTCACGACATCCAGGATATCAGAAAATGCTAACAGCAATGAAAAATAATTATTTCTGGCCCGATATGCGAAAGGACATTACAAAATATTTGAACAAGTTTCTGGAGTGTCAGCAGGTTAAGGTGGAACATCAACATTTGATGGGATTGTTGCAGCCCATACTAGTACCAGAATGGAAGTGGGAGGTCATATCTCTAGACTTCATCATGGGTTCTCCAAAATAAATAAAAAAACCATAATGACTCCACTGTGGTGGTGGTCGATCGATTGAGCAAGGAAACACATTTTATACCAGTACAGTCCACCTATAAAACAGTGCAGATCGTAGAAATGTTTATGAAATAATTTTTTTGACTGCATGGCATTCCAAAGACTGTCATATCTGACAGAGATGTGAAGTTTACTTCAAAATTCTGGAAAACCTTGTTTAAAGGTCTGGGAACCCAAATTAATTTCAGTACCGCCTATCATCCCCAAACATATGGACAAACAGAGCGGGTGAATCAAATCTTGCAGGATATGTTACATATATACGTAATGCAACAAACAACAAGATGGGAAGAATATTTACATGTCCCTTTGAAGCCTTGTATGGTCAACAATGTCGTACACCTATCAATTGGAGTAGTCCTGAAACCAACCTAATGCTAGGACCAGAAATGTTAGCTGAAATGGAATTGGAAGTAAGAAAAATCAGGAAAAATTTGAAGGCAGCTCAAGATGGGCAGAAACTATATGTAGATAAGAAAACTTATTGCGAATTTGGAGTAGGTGACCATGTGTACATACAAATAAAACCAAAAAGGAGCATGCTACGATGGACCTCTTGTGCCAAACTGGCCCCTAGGTTCTGTGGGCCCTTCCAGATATTGGAAAGGGTGGGATCGGTGGCATATCGATTAGCCTTACCTATCCATATTGGGGTGCACAATGTGTTCCATGTATCGCTATTAAAGCGATATGTACATGAATCAAAGCATTTGATCCACTGGAAAAGTATTCAGGTCGAGCCGGACGACGAGTTTCTGGTCGAACCTCAGCGTATACTCGATCAGAGAGAAATTATGCTCCAGAGGCGAGCCATCACCGAGGTGAAAGTGCAATGGAAGCACATTAGCTCGGATGAGGCTACCTAGGAAGATGAAGGATTTTTTCGAGAGGCATACCCAAAATTGTTTGCTGAGCTGGAGCGAAACACCGAGGATGTTGGTCACTTCTAGGGGGGAATTGCACTACAAGGAAAAGACCCTCTAGCGGATTTTTTTGAGGAATATCTTATAATAATACCCCATACATCTGTTTCTAGTGGAGGTTTCTAGAGGAGGTTGGTGAGTGGAGGTTTTTGCGGATGTATTTCTTCTGGAGCTCTTATCACCATAAAACGCACTGGTATGTTCAACACGAGAAAGTACCGGTGTAGTTAAAACATTGGCACATCGGACACCGCATGTTCCGTACACACCCGCCCGATGCATTGTATTTATATAGCACACTGGTACTTTACATAACTTTCGCATCAGTGCCTCATAAAAAGCACGTGAAAACAGAAACCGCCCGAGTCGCCCTTAAACACACTGGGTCACCAACGCACTGGGTCGCCTTGAAATCCCTACGCATCGACACAGGGTTAAATAAATAAAAAATTACAGCCAAAAAAATACACAAAAGATAGGCACACCGAACACTGTGCACTCCTAACACACCCACCCAGCACGTCATATTAATATAGAGCACTGGTGCCTTACAACTCTTCTGCATCGGTGCTTCAGAAAACATGCGCGAAAACAAAAACCGCCCAATGGGGAATAAAAAAAATGCACTGGGGTGCCCATAAACATCGTGCACTAGCACAGGGTCAACTAAAAAAAAAATTATGGCCAAAAAATCGCACAAAACATTGGCACACCGGAAACCGTGTGCTCCGTACACACTCGCCCGGTGCCTTATATTAAAGAACCGCACTGGCGCATGACAAATCGTCAGCACCGATGCCTCATAAAAGGTGCGCGAAAACAAATACAGGTCGGGGAAAAATGACGGAAGTGCACCAGGGAGCCCATAAACCCCGCACACCAGAGCATGGTTAAATAAAAAACAATACGACCAAAATACCACACCGAACATTTTCTCACTAGACACCATGCCTGGTGTGTCGTATTACTGTAGAGCACCGATGCGTTATAACTATGCCGCACCAGTTTGTCATAAAAGCGCATGAAAATAAAAACTGCTCGGGGCGGCATAGCGCAAATGCACCAGTATGCCAATAAAAACCCCACACACCAGAACAGGGTTGAATAAAAAAAAAATTACGGCCAAAAAAACCATATTTTTCACTTTTGTGAGTGCTACAAAGCTCTCAAGCACTGGTGCAAGTTATTATTATTTGAGCTGCCCTGACATCGGTGCTCCCATTGCACTCATTGCATGCACTGCTGTTGTGCATTGCTCACGAATCTCCAACTTGAATTTTGTAAAACGGTGGAAAAATTTTATTTTTCAAATTCTACAGCCAATATGCCTCCTCGACGGGTAAATGTACAGGTATTTTTCTGATTTTTCCATAATTAAGCCTTTTAGCGGATTAGAATTTCAAAAAACCTTAAAATTAACCATTAAAAAAAAAAACATTTTGTCGCGCAGTGCACTTGAGTCGTTCGGCTCACACCGGTCTGTCGTGCTACCTGTAAATTTACAGGTCGCACTGCAACCGGTGCTAATGGCATCCACAACAGTTTTGGGGCGGTACTAATAGGTGCACCGTTTTATTTTAAAAAAATTTAAAAAGTGCAGTGTGATCGATTACCAGGACACACTGTTGAGAATGTGGGATTACAGCAACTCGGTGCATTGACGGAATTATCTGCCCTAGGGTGCGTAATGTTGTGAGTGCACCGCATACCACAATTCAACATTGTCAACAGTTTGGCCGTGTAAACTGGTGCTAAGGGTATCCACACTGATTCCGTGCGTAATGTTGTGAGTGCACCGCATACCACAATTCAACATTGTCAACAGTTTGGCCGTGTAAACTGGTGCTAAGGGTATCCACACTGATTCCAGGGCGGTACCAAAGGTGGATCGTGTTATTTTAATTTTTTTTAAAAAGAGCAGTGTGGTCGGTTACCTAGACGCACCGTTGACCTAGTTGAATAGTGGTGATGTGGTGCGTTGACTGAAATAACTGCCCTAGGATGACTATTTTTCCAGCACACAACTTACCATATTTTTCCTGCATCAACGGTGCGGCCTTTTAAAATACCACACCGACGACTATGTACGGTGGCAGGAGGGCAGTGCGTTGACTCAATGATATGCCCTAAGGCATATAGTGTAGTCAGCGCACTGCCCTCCTGACACCGCACGTAGTTAATAATGCTCTAAATTTTTTTTCTGTAGCACCGTCCTTAGTGCACTGAATATCATTACGTGCACCGTTCTTCGTGCACTCTGTTGAAAGATGGACCGGCATCAGTGCATGACTGTGTTTTTGGCGCATCGACTGTTGTTTTGTTTATTTTTCAAAAAATATTTATATACCTATATTTCTAAATACATGTCTCATTTAATAAAAAAATTGTGTTTAATATGTCAATCATTCAAAGACGTGAAAGGAGAGAAGTGGGGCAAGAACAAAAACAACAGGAGGAACAGTATAACATGGTTCACCTATGGGAGGCACGAGAGAGGGAGAGAGATGCATACCCTCACCCTATTATAGCAGCGACGCAGGGGCTCCTAAGGCAGGTAGGCCTCCTCAAGTTCTATGAGGAGGCTACTTCCCTAAAGTCCCATAGTTTTTTTTTGAGACATCTTATTCGAAGGTGGAATTCCTAGCAACAAGCTTTCTGGGTTGGTATCAACTAATGATACAGGCCCACTGAGGAGGATATATATTTTATTACAGGGCTATCGAGGAGAGGGTTGGATTTTCCCTCGTTCCTCGAGGTTCGAACTGGCTGTGTAGTAGGGAGTCAGTTAGTTTACTCCCAGAAATACATTGGAGCAAATTTAGTATCTCCTGCAGATTTTTGGGTCACTCGAGGGTAGTTACGTATTGGTGCATTTGGTCGTGAGGAGGTGCAATGTATCTCACTTATCATTTCAACCATTTCGCACAACACCAGTGATAGGAAACACATTAGTTGCTCGCTTTTATTTTATGTTGATTCTTTACTACAACAGCCACGACTTGTCAGGTGGTTTGCGTTTTTTTTGTGGCAGTTTTGTACAACATTAGATAGATGTCATGCTCATGCACAAGGGAGGGTAAACTTCCCTTTTTCTTTAGATATTTTTCGTTTATTTTTTGAGAGGTTTCTAGAGAAGAGGCATAGTTTTCTTCGGTAGCCTCGTAGGCCAATTACTGAGGCACACATGCACATGTGGGGGCAGATGATGCCCAAGAGGGAGGAGAATCTAATTCTAGCAAGGATATCAAATGTTGCACTGGAGTTGCTAGTCAGTGTTGATGAGCATCAATTCATTATGATCCCTTGTCCTTATGAGGGGTTGGATTGGCGAGGGTGTGCCAACATCCTCTTCACAGCTGATGAGCCACCAGATGATAGAGGTAATATTACTGTTTTATTTAAATTTATTCTAACATGTTATTTAACTTGTTTTTATTAAATTGTATAATGAAATTGTCTAATTATTATTGTGTACTTTTATATATTTTGTAGACATTAGATCTTTTGATGGCGAGGAGATTCCACCACCACCACTTGATCCAGGTGTGGATCCGGATGACAATGAGGGCATGCCAGATGTCGAGGATCATTAGGAGGCTGGTGCAGAGAGACCTGCTCCTGCTGGTACGCTGGTACGTGATCGACTTAATGATGCTAGATATAGGATGGAGTTGGGCAACCAACTCATTGCATTGATTGTTGAGGCGTGCATCAGACTCGTTCATTACAGAGACATAGAGGTTGATGATAGGCTATTACGTATGTGGAGAGGCATGCCATGTGACATGTACAACTTGATGTGGCATATCGTAGGAGTTACGACAGCTTTTACGCAACTGACGAGGACTGTTGCACATTATGATCGAGGCGCAACACGTGATGGAAATTCTGCGAGGTGCAGCATACCATCATCTCATGATTGTTCACCTCATGTCATGAAACATGAGCATGAGCCTCCATTAGCATCTAGCAGCAGTCATCATGGAGATGAGGTTGGACCATCAGCCACGTCCAGTCGGCAGCCTGCAGCACCCATCAGTACTCATGATCATGAGCAAGCACCATTGACTCATGAGTAGGCCTCCACTAGTACTAATATTGATGTTGTACTACCACCAGCTGATCCATGACATTTATATTACAGTTGTATATTTTTAACATTATATATATATATATATATATATATATATATATATAGTCCATGTATTTTATGTTCATGTTGCAGTTGTACTTAATTTACATGTTGGTGATCATCATGATGTGTATGTTGTTAGGTCATGTTTGATATGTTCATTTAATCCGCAGCTTGCAAATATATGTGTATGTGATAGCATGAGTTATCTGACATGAGATGTATATTTGATGTTTGTTTTGTGCTGATGTGAATATATAATTTTAATTGTGTTTTGTTAGATGATCATGATCACGATGATGCAGTTAGTGATTTTGAATGTGTGTTTTAGTCAAATATGATGTTTGTACGATGGTTATCATGAACGTGTTGTTTATTAATTAATTTTATACTAAATGATCATGATATTGTAAAATTGTAATATTTGTATTTGTAATTGTATTTAAAATTCTAAAATTGTAATTGTAATGGTATATATTTAAATTTGTAAATTTGTAATTGTAATTGTAATTTTTTAATTTGTAAAATTGTATTGTATATATGTAAAGTTCTAAAATTGTATTTGTAATTGTAATTGTACGTGAAATTTTAAAATTGTAATTGTAATTATAATTGTAATTGTATTTAAAATATTTGTAAAATTTTAATTGTAGTAATGTGAAATGAATTTATTAAATTTTTAAATTTGTAAATTTGTAAATTTTAGATAATTGTAGAATAATAAATATATAATAATATGATTTATTGTAACATAATAAAGTTTAGAAAATAATGCAAATAAATTCCCGTATGTTAGAATTATCATTATTTTACTATGATCTTAGATACAAAAAAAAGAATTAATTTATACAGAATGCCATTTTTTTTAGATCAACATAATTTCAAATTATCAAGCGAATTACTGATTTTAACATTAACACAATGAAAATTACCAATTAATTCAAAATACATATTGTATTAATATTTTGAAAAACTCATCTTAAAAAGTATAAATATTGATGAAATAATGCATGTACCATATCACTCTCGGTTCTCATGATCACCCTCATTATCTTCTAGCTCGCATGGCATGATAACACTATTGTTCTAAAAAATATGTTTTGATCTAGGGTCATGTGTCAATACGAACCACCAATCCCTATCCAACAAGTCTGGGTAAAAAAACACCTGGTTGCAGTGTATAGGGAAAACACAGGGCTCCTTAGCTTCATCCCACATCTTTCTAAAGTTGATACATATCAGCCTACTATCACGATCTTCCTTTACATTATTCTGATCAAAGGTGTCCCACCACTTGCACCTAAAAATAACACATTGGAAAGAAGAAAAATCCACTTCAATGATCTCTTGTATCTTTCTGATGTAACCTAACGTCCCTCATACTAGGATTTGATCACGGTGGCTAGATCGACTAGATTGATCGAACTCGATTTCCACTCCACAATCTTGTGTGATGTTTCTAGCATCGGCATTTTTTGTGTGAAAATGGTGTCCATATGCCCACATAGATGGGAACAAATGCACCTATTATAAAAAATTTAAAAAAATCATAGTGTCATGTGTCTTATAAATAATAATCCAACAGTTAAAATATGAAATGTAGATGTCTTAATATAAGTTTCAAATTTACATATAAATTAAAAAGATTATTACCGAGTTGCTGCACCCAATCCCTACGTTTAGCGCATCCTCTTCAGCACGTGGGTAACGACGACCGGTAGCACCTTATTTCTCTCTGACTTGGTTAGCAACCCAACTGTTGGGGCATATTTTTGTCATATTTTATTTTTAATGATCGGGATAAGGCACACTTCTACCATTCAACCGTCTGAATTCTTTCCTGTCACTATCCCATTTCATCCTGTTTTGTTCGTACAATGCGACCCACGGTTGTGTCGCTTCAGAATTGTAAAGAACGAATTTATTGATTACTTCAATTTTTGCATTCGCTGATGAAATCAAACCAACATTATATAGTACTTAGAGATCAAAATATACATTATATCGAAGTTCAACATGAATATTAATTACTTTTTGTAAATTTGAAAAATTATAAGTCGCTTACTCTTTATCAAGCACTTTTTTCCACTCGTTTGGAGAAACTCTCCTTCTCTTTTGTCTTCATCCATTTGATCGTCCCAAATCACCGCACCTGGTCTGTTGTCAATCTACTTGATGTACTCATTGGCATAGTAGAAAGACTCATACGATATGTACCCCTCTTCCATAGACCCCTCGGGTTTTTCCCTTTGTCAAACAAAACCTTTCAATTTCTTCATGTACCTCTCTAAGAAGAACATCCAACGACAAGAAACAACCCCAACTAATTCAACCTCATCTACCAGGTGGATTAGAAGATGAACCTGTAAGTCCATGAAACTCGTCGACAGTTCCTTCTCAAACATACAAACAATCTCAACTATCTCTTGACGCCACCATGGAATGCTAGCCACATGAATCTCCTTTGACGTGATCCAACGTAAAAATGCAGATAATTTAGATATGGCACGTCCTAGGTCTTGAGGGAATTCATGTTTCACACAACCACGCACGAACAAAGGATAATGACACTACAAAGTTATAAACATGTGCAATAATATACAAAATTAGTTATGTTTTATGATCCCCACATGGGATAAAATTTATTAATATAACAAATAATAAAATCATGCTTTTGACATTATACGTACTCTTAGAATATTCAAATGGTAATGTGATTTCAACCCCGCTAAATGGTCATCCACGGTGAAGCAGCACCATAGTGAAGACCCGTATGAAGTTGGCACCCTCACATCCATTATAATTTCCTTTTCCAAAGATATATCATATTTTTTTAAAGACCATGGGACATCACCTTCTTTGAAAAACCATAAATTAGAGGGACCAGCGCATGCCTCTGATCTCGTACTTTCTAATCATCTTGGCTAATGTTTCTTTTTAGCTTTTGAAGTAATAAGATCTTTCCTAACAACCAATGTGTCACTTTGTTTCGATGATATGTTCCTCCATAAAGAAGATGAAACATTTTTAAATATATGCGTGGGATATAATAAGTGGGAAATATTAAGATGCTCCCAATATGGGAGGTCATAAAAGATAGATTTCCTTTTCATCCCAATGGGCAATTTCTCAACATAGGTATCGAAGAAATCTGGATCATCGAACATAGGCTCCCCATTTAAATTGAACATTTCTATGAACTCCTTCTCCTTCTCTCTCTCATATGCTCTAAGACATTTAGCTGGTGTCATTATTGGAGGCCTTTGGGTTCTCTCTCATTTACCATTGAAAGCGCATGCTACTCTTTTGTAAGGGTGTTCTTCTGGTAGGAATGCCCTGGAGCAATCATACACTAGCTTTCGTAGGTCCTTGGACCATCTAGCTTTCAGAGAAGGTCCACAACATTTACATCCAAAATACCCTTTTGTTACAAGACCTGCGATATTATATTTGTATACATTAATTAATATGCATGGCACGTTAAAGAATATCATGAAAATCAGAAAAAATATTACAACGAATTAAATAACTAATATGTGAAAGAATATTGTTACATATATAAATAAATCAATAAATCAAACATGTAATTTACCAGAGAAAACTCCTAAGCCTGGATAATCATGTGTCATGTAAGCACATATGCCAAAAATGTAAAACTCCTCTCTGCTAGGATGGGTCTTAATACATCATATACATTTATCCCATCCCATAATTCCTTCAATTCATCTACCAGTGGTTGTAAGTAGACATCCATATTCTTCACTTGTCTTCTACCAGGGAGTATGAGAGCCAACATAAGATGTTCATTCTTCATGGAAAACCATGGGGGGATATTGTTATTGAACACTACTACATGCCAAATAGAATAGTTGGTGTTCTGGAGGGAATATCTGTTGACGCCATCCATGGCTATGCTGAGTCGTAGACTTCGTACTTAATTTTTGAAATTTTCGGGCCATGTATCATTTATATGCTTCATGGCTATTGAATCAGTTGGGATTCACATAACTCCCAACTCACTTCTGTATGAGGCATGCCATCCCTGCAACATAGTTAATTATTTGCAGCGAAATATCCTTTGAATCCTTGGGATTATAGGCATGTGCCTCAATATCTTAAAAGTTGGACCAGTATGTGATTTACCCTTATTTATTTATTTATCATACTTGTCATGCCCACATTTTGGACACATATTTTTTTCTTCATATTCTCCTCTATATAGAATACAATCATTTGGACATGAATGATATGATATGTACTCAACACCCAACATTTTCAACAATTTATTTGCCTCTTCGTAGCTACAGGGAAAGACATTATCACTCGGAAGAACCTTATATTTGAATAACATGTAGTTGGTAATCATGGAAAAATATATTAATAAATGTACATTAATTTCGATATAATTATTAACGTTCATAAAATTTACCATTTGTAATTTTCATTGCAGTATACTAATTATATTTCAAATTTATATAAGGAAGTACTTTATGGTAACTTACCTCAAAAGTTCCAAGAAACATGCATTCGACAAGCCAAAATTTTCCTTCAAGTTGTACAGTAACATCGTTTTCCCCAAGTAGGTAGAATTTGATTGACTTCCAGGTCCAAAGAGAGGGGTGGTGGAGGAAAATTTAAGACTTTCAAAAAAGGTGTCAACAGTATGAGCATCATCCCCTAGCTGATCATCATTCTGGAATACATTTAACAATATTGTCTCCATGGAAGTCAGATCCCTTAAGTAATCATCCATACCAATCTCTATTTGATTGCCTCCATTGCCATCTTGTGAAGAACCACTATTGCTGTAGTCATTCCCAGTTGGTGAATCTGGACGTAGTGGGAATTGAATCGGTGGTTGATTCAACCACTCTTGGTATCGCTCCTCTCTAATTTTTTCTCTTAATTAAGTATTCACTCGATTTGAAATTGTCATGGGGTGTAATGGAAGATGGTAGGTAGGTCATTCATCATCACTAGAATCCTAATAATTTAAAAAAAAAGTTTGAAAATGATTAGTACAAAATATATGATATCAATTAGTAACCACGTTGACAATATTGCATGATTGTAAATTGGTTTGACGTTGAAATATTTACATATTAATCAATATATATACCAAAAAATTACAATTATAATTACCATCATTGTCTCAGGATTGTGGCTAGAAGATACAACATTGTTACAATTGGTAGGGTGAAGTGGTTGTCCATTTTCATCTACCAAATGCGCCTTGTGATATGAAGCTCCTGATAAGAACTTCCGACATTTTGGAGCAGTTTGAATATTTTGTGCATTTGAAATCGATGTTGAATCTGCATGAAACTGCAAATTTGAATACATTATAAATTTAATTAAGTCGTGCATGATTGACTGCATGGATAAAAAACATAGATTCAATTCTATAGTGAAAATGTAAAACAAATCTGAAGTAAATATTACGTCTCCAAATGGATAGGGAGAAATCCACGATGGATTTTGAGAAATATTATGGAACGAGTTGGATTTTGAAGAATTTTCCATTCCATATAATATATGATATTTTCTCCCTGCATTTGAGCAAAAAAAAATAAAATTTGGTGCACAAACCTAAATGTAATTTCGGTGTGTAATGTATAGATAATTGCACCGGTGCATTTTTGGTATTGCATATCGTTGTCGTTTTATAACCCTACTCACCAATGCAGTTTGATTAAGGGACACACCAGTAAACTAATAACCGCAATTAAAAAAATCGCAACCCTATTTTCTTTAAGTGAAAAAGAAACAGTAAATTGAAAAATGGGCGGAAAAATATTTTTGAAAATCAAATTTCATAAAACATTTCTTTAAATACTAAACACTTTTCATTATTTCACTATTTTTGCAAAAACTTCTAGCCAGAGATTTGCAGGATACATACCTGGAGCAAACAGAGCACAAGAGCACTGTAGAGCAGGGAAATACATTCGAAAAGAAGTATTCAGACAATCATAATTCCAAACCTTTACTGATTCAAACCTTGTACCATAGAATTTAAAATATTATGAGTAAAGTTTGTTATTTTTTTTTTTTACTTTTTTCTGCACTTTTTTTTATGCAGTAAAAGAAAAAATCAAATTTTATTGCTTTTTTTTTACGTTTTTGTAGTTTTTTTTATGAAGTAAAGTTTATTTAGTTTTAACTTTGCGTCAATCTGAAAACGAAAACATATTTTTTTTTCGTCGGTGCACCCTGCGTAACATAGCGCACCAGTGTGTTCTGTTATACCAGTGCACCGCGAAAGTACAATGATAAAAAATAAAAAAAATATATATTTTTTATCAATGTTCCATATGTAACATATGACACTGGCGCACTATTTCATTTTTGCGCACCATAAACGCGTTGTTTTGCAAAAAAAAAAAAAAAACCATTTTAGAAACAAACCCTACATTCTTTTTGTTTATGCCCTTTCTTCTCCCTCTTTTTGTGATTTCAGAATTAGGAATTTTCAATTTATATTTATAGGGTTTGTATTGCTAAATATAAACCTAAGACATCCAACCCATGGGATGACCTGCATAGTCGGATCCCAATCCATGTCGGCCCTTGCGTAAATTTAAAAAAAAAAGATTTTTTTTTTTTTTCAGTGCGCCTTGTGTACCTGAGTGCATCGGTGCACTCTATTATCCTAGCGCACTGCGAAAGTACTGGGATAAAAAATTATAAAAGTGCGCTCTATTATCCCAACGCACCGCGAAAGTACTGTGATAAAAAATTATAAAAACAAAATATTTTTTCTCAGCGCGCCATTTGTAAGATATGCAGTTGGTGCGCTATTTCATTATGGCACACCACAGACATTTTGTTTCGAAAAAAAAACTTTCAAAAAATACAAACCTTACATTCTTTTTGTTTCTACCCTTTCTTCTCCCTCTGTCTGTGATTTCCTAATTAGCGCTTTTCCATTTAGATTTATAGGGTTTGTATTGCTAAATATAGACCTAAGACATCCAACTGACGGGACGATTAACATAGTCAGATCCCAATCCATGTCGGCCCTTGCGTGAATTTAAAAAAAACCAGTTTTTTATTTTATCAGTGTGCCTAGTGTAACATAGCGCACTAGTGCTCTGTATTGTACAAGTGCACCACATAAGTAATGTGATGAAAAATTAATAAACAAATCTTTTTTAGCAGTGCACCATATGTAAAATATGGCACCGGTTTATGCTACAAAAACTAACACTGGATGATTTTTATTATTTTATCATGGTTAACCAGTGTGGTGATTGACATGTAATGCATTGGTGCTCCTTGTTGACATAGAGCACCATACGATCTATTAAACTGTTTGTGCAATGTGTTTGGAAGACACCCATGCACTGGCATCGATGCGTACACCATGAATGGCGCACCAGTTTCTTGATAATTTTTTTTTACGTGAAAAGTTTACAATTTATTTATAAATATATTAATGAATAATATGGTACAAGTTTGAGATTGATAAATAAATGACTGACAAGAGATCAAGTAACATAAATAATGATAACACATCAACGAAAGAAAAAAAGACAAGTTCTTTGTAAATTATTTACAAAAAATATTATTTTTGAACTATATGTAAGTTTAACTAATATGTATTGTTTTATGTGGATTATGCAGAGCCACAAAATGACGAAGCTCAATAAGGTTATTTTTGATCTAGGACCAAAAGAGTGTAAAATTTTGATGGAAAAATTGCAAAAGGATGAATAAGGTGAATGAAAAAATACTATCGATCCAATATGAGTTTCTTTTTTTAGTTTTCATTAATAATATAAATAAAATTATTAGATAACACGTGTGAAACAGTCTATTAATTCACATCTGTTTTATGTTCTATAGGGACCAACAACTCAGAAAATGAATGTTGTTCTAAGAAACGAAAAAAAATAGAACATGCAAATGAAAATGAATTGCTCCTTATCGCATCTAGAGTGGTGTTGGACGTTAACGAAAGGGGGAAAAACTTTTACAAAAGTTTGAGGGATCTAGTGGAATGAATGTATAGACGTTATTTCCACTTACAATACAAAAACCAATCCAATGATTCTAAGAACCAAATTTTATCTAAAATACAAGAAGAGTTTCCAGAGAATTGGTCAATGAGACATGTCAGAATTTTAATAAAAAAAACGCACAACAACAAAAAACAAGGAATGAAAAAGAAATATTCCTTTAGATTCTTGCCTAGAATTATTTATAAATATCACTTTTGTTGTACTTTCTTTTCATATATCAATATAAAAATTAAATTGTTTATTATCATGTTACTTTTTCAGGAAGATTATGAAAATCTCAAAAGATGAACGAGCTGATATCAGAAATATGCCAGTAGGAATGTCAAAAAATGTGTACAAAGACATGGTCAAAGAAATGGAAAAATTTGCATCACGGGAGGAGCCATCTCAACAACAACATGCTTCAAATGTAATATGTAGTCATTGAATTTTTTGATTATTAGGTACAATAAATAAAAAATTTAGCATTAAATATTAATTTTCAAATATTTTCTTGTAGAAAAGACAAGAAAATGGAACCCATTCAACACATAAAACATGAAAACAAGGAAGAAAAGGATTTATATCTCAGTTTGTGAGTAATTGTTACTTCCTTATAACAACTTAACTAGATTTCATTTTTGTATTTTTTAAGTTGTTTTACAAAAATCATCATTGAATGTTTTCAAACAGGTGCTAACATACAAAGAAGAACCATCATAAGAATTGATTGAAATTGGGTTAAATATGGGTTGTGAGTATATGTTGGCATATTAGAACTTAATTGTGGAATTTGTAAGAATCTATCGATCTTGTTTTACTTAGCTCCGTCTATAATGAATAGAAAAAATAAATCTTTTATATTAAATATATGATTTGTTATGGGGTATAAAACTTACAAGAAACGAAGTATGGCACTGTGCAAACAGATCAAATCTTGAAAGATGGCATATTACATGGTTTTGAAAGAATGTGTATATTTTATGAGTCAATTGTGGCATTGGTACGCCATTTATTTTTTATTTACATTGTTTTATATTATGTAATGTTTTAATTTTCATTATTCTCACCAATGTATATACACTCATTACAATTTATTTTTATGTTTGTATATGGAAGGTGAAGAAGAAGAAAACAATCAACACCGTGAACAAAACATTCCTGAAAATAACCCAAGTCATGGAAGTAGCTCTAACAGTGACAACAGTTCAAGCGAAGAATGACGATCACTATGTTTGAATATCAAAGCAAGGCACTGTATTTTCTGAAATATGTCTGTGAAATCAGACATTTTATTTAATATAATGGACATAGTGTCCCAATTAAAAGATAAAGGGATACCAATAACTGTCCCATTTTGTATGAAAAAGAATGTCTTATTCACACACACACACACACACACACACACACATATACATATATAGTAATAAAATGTTTTAATTTATTCTATTGCATTTTCTATTGTCGCTATTGCATTCTCCATTGTCGTTCTCAAATGCAATAATAAAAATTTAATTCATATGAATATTGTTATAAGATATATATGTGTCGACTTTGGATGAATAATGAGTTTTAAAAGACCACAATTATTATGATATGATATAAAAAATTAATCCAAACATCACATTCAAATGCATTAATAAAAAATTAATTAATATGAATATTGTTATAATATGTGTCGACTTTTGATGAATAATGAATTTAAAACAATCACAATAATTGCACTATCACAAGTCAATGTTTCTAAAAAATACAAAATGAAAACCAGTGCGTGTATTCTTACACTAGTGCGCTTGTATTCTTAAGTTCTCTGGTGTGTTTTTACGACCTATGGGCACTGCACAAACACCAAAACCAGTTAAAAATATCGTGGCAATTGTGTGGTATGGCGCGCCGGTGTGTTTATGTCTATATACGCACTAGTGCCGTTTTACGACCTATGGGTACCGCACGAATACCGATACCAATTATAAATCTTGGTACATTTGTGTGATACTATGCACCAAGGCGTTTTTGTGTCTATACACACTGGTGCATTTGTACGACCTATAAGCACTAGATGAATACCGATACCAATTATAAATATCAGTGCATTTGTGCGATACTATGCACCAGAGCTTTTATGTGTCTATATGCACCGGTGCATTTGTACGACATGTGGGCACCACATGAATACCGATACCAATTATAAATATCGGTGCATTTGTGTGATACTACGCACCGGTGCATTTTTATAAGTCTACGCACCGACGCGTTGATACGACCTATGGGCACTGCTCTAATCCCAATACCAATTAGAATGGCCCCATGCATTGTATCACCAACACTATGCCCGATGTTGTTTTATACCTTAACGGCCTGGTGCATTCTCCTTCGACCACCCTGAGGCTCTCGCTACAGGTATGCACCGGTGCGTTAAATCCTGATTAGCGCACCGATAAAAAAAACATCTGTAATCACCTCCAACCACTCATTTTTTTTTAGTTGTGTTGAATTTCTGTTAAAAGCTCCGCCAAAACCTCCGTAACCATAAACATATGTTGTAGAATTTTTTTTTTTGACAATTTTGGCCAATTTTATAACACTAAAAACCTCCTTTATAACCTCTGGTAGAGGGTATTTTCCTTGTAGTGTTGTGATAGCTGGTTTAAATGCCAAATTATTTGTTATGTAATTTTTTTAAAGAAAATTGAGACATTTATTTATTTATTAGAAATTAGTTAACAAATAGAAATTAATTGTGTTTTGGATTTAAGGTAAATGAAAATTTAGTTATGGAAGTGGTTCCATAAAGTGAAAAATATTTATGGTAAAAAGGATTCCAACTTAGAAGTGGTTGAACATAAACAATTCAATTTCTTACCCTTCCTTTGTGGATAAAGAAACATCCCTGTGAGGAATAGAGGATTTGATCTATTAGAGGCTAAGTGAAGGAAAAGAGGAGAGAGTGTGAATTACCCGAGCTGGTAGAGACCATTGGAAATACTCTCAGCAATCCTGAATTCTTCCAGAAAGTAGATTGGAATGGAGTCCAGAGATCTCTTCCAAGTTCTATATCAACCTACTTGATTCAGGTGTTGAGCACGGGGGGGTGAGGACGTAATTTCCTCATCCACGGTAGGGAAGACAACATCAGTCTATTTCAGACAAGTAAATCCACTGAGTTCTGCTAAGTTTTGCAGAAGGGCATGTTGGTACCCTTAACTTAGGGTATTTTAAGAAATTATTAATTTGAATATCTTGGATAAGATTAATGTTCTCTGAAGGTTCCTGTTTACTGTAAAGTTTCATATCTATTGAATAAATGTCGTTATTCATGAAAGAAAAACTACTGTGTGACCCTCGGATACTAGTTATCCAAAAATTTAAGATGTCTGTGTAGTTGATTTAATGAATTTATAAGCAGATATGAATATGCATGGAAAGATAACTTTTGTTCTTTATGTAGTATAATTTCCTTCATATAGTATATTATTTTCGTTACACAGAGTATTTTCTTTGCACGGTAAAATTCTCTTTATACAACAAGTGAAATTTATACAGTAGAATGGATAGCTGGAAATGAGAAGAGGAAAAATCGCATTCAGAGAGTAAAATCTCTGAGCGATAGACAAGCCATAAAATATTACAAAAATAGCATAAAAAGAGTAATCAGTAAAGGATTGTATGGGAAATATTTAACCCAAAACCAGAGTGAGAAAAAATATAGAACCCGAGATGATTGTTCCCTAACAAAATAGACTATACACGGACGAAATTTGATCGGTCTCGTCAACCCCTATCTTGGAAATCATTTACAGTAAAGATAAAGCTGAACTATAATCATACTGTGGAAAAAAAATAACATAATCGAAGAAGTAGAGAATCCATATTTTCTTTCATAAATATAATACATACAACTGTAGGAAAAGTTTCATATCATTTACTGGAAAAAAGAGGAATTGCAACATTTCTCATAAATTCAAACACGGAATCAGAGGTGCAAATGTTCGGTGCAACCTTACGAATGATAGCCTAAAATTTAACATAGAACCCTAGAAAAATAGTTGGGTGGTTAAGAGTGCAGTTATCAGGAAACCCTCTTTCAATTAATTGTGTTAATAATTAACATAATGAAAGACTCTTGCCATAAGAGGCGTAACACTAGTTTGGGCTAATGAACCATTAATCAACATTACAAGAGAAGCCTCTTAAACTCCGAAAACATATCTGCACTTAGAACGTAAAGAATAGAAAATCACATAATGCCGCACTAACTTTAGAAGAAGTCATGGAGCCTACCCAGTACCTGAGCCAGGATATACGAATGCAGTTGAGACCCTTGTCTTGGTTGCAGGGTGGAGACAAAATATTGAACCAACACTGAAATCAATAGAAGCTTGTACCTGCACAAACACAGTTCCATATGGGAGTTAGATTTCTTAGTTAAAAGGATTGGTAATGAAAAACACAGTGAGAAACTATGGAAACTGAAAATGAAGGGGTTGACGTACGAGGGTAAATCCGACTCCGAACGAAATGAGGGTTCTCTGCGGAGTAGAAAGAAGAAAGGATTAGTTTCCAAACTCCGAGGTTAGGAGGAAATATTAACCAAAAGAAAGAAAACATACAAAAAGGGATATAATATTGAAAACTTACCAGTTGCAATAGAAATGCCAACCGGTAAAACGATGGAGGAGGCATAACGCAGAGCAAATCCCAAAGTCACCTGTTGAGCGACATGTAAGAAAGAAACAAGATAAATTCTGGAAAAGAACCAGAAACAACTGAGCTAAAGGGAAGCATGTGCTTTTAAATGAGGTTTTGAACATGGATAAAAACCAAAACCACAAGCGATGGTATGACTGAAAGTCACCACAGTTGGTTCTGTAAACAAAGGTCCAAGAAAACCTGTAAGTCTGACCTTCACCAACGACTCAGAGAGACAGAAATCATGGCTGGAGGTTGAAAGCTGCAACTTGGTTGTAGAGCAGCCACACTACGGAAAAACTCCACACAAATGAGCCAAAAAAATTAGGGTTTGGTAGGGTTGATCACCCTAATTCACCAAGCTCCTTTGACAACCATACATCTCTCTGGTGAATCCAATGGTGAGAAAGTAAAACATGTTTCTCAACCATAAATTCAATTCGATGAGGTGGTACAACCAATCTGCATGACTTGCATTATTTTAAACCAAGTTGCTAATCACAGTATGTAAGAAATGATAGATTCCAGATACGCATTAAATCATCGAATTCCTCGGGAGGGCCAAAACATATAATCCTGTGCACAATGATGAGGGAAAATCAATATGAATAACTATATGTATAGGTTACCCATGGTTGTGTTTACATAATGATGAGAATATTAAATTCATAACCAATATGTTATATCAAGCAAAGTTAAAGTATATAGTATAGTTTGAGGAGCAAGTAAATTTAATATTTACCATGGAATTCATAATTAAGTACTTTTTTTTTATGAGGTGATTAGTTAGATGCTACACACAAATACCCCTTCCATAAAGATTTTTGGTTATATATTTTAGAATTCTATGATTGGGATTGTTCATATATGGAGGGATTGTTAATACATGAGTTATGAATTTTGTTGTTCAATTGAATAAAAAATTTCTGTCACAAATTTGAAAGTTGATTTAAATTTTATTTATATTATTAAACTTTATTATTTATTTTTACTTTATATTTATAAATATGTTTAACTAATATTAATTATTTACATAAATAATAATAATAATTATTATCTTATCATTCACTAAATATTACATTGGGCTTGACCTGTTGCTTGAGAAACCCCGACCTAGGGGAATCGAAAACGTCAACCTCGACCCATGGGAATCTAAGCCGTCGCCCACATTAGTACTAAGAAAATTGGGTTTAACTTGTCTCCTCCCTAAGCCACACGAGCACTAAGCAGAATTGAATTTAACTTGTCTACTCCCCTAGCACAGGAGCAACAACCTTCATGAGTTTTGATCCTGGGTCGCCCTTCTAATGAGGTCTATCCTTAACCAGTCGTACTTCTAGAACTTGACTATAAAATTAATATATTAAAAAAGACCTATATCAAAAAATTTCAAAAAACATATATATATATATATATATATATATATCAAAATATATCAAATAATCATATATCAAAGTTTAACAAATGATATATTAAAAACTAACACCCATCCATACATACATATAAAACCATTATAATTCTACATCAACCATATCATTTGCATCCATAATTTAAATTTCTTTGAAAGGCCTATACAGGCTTTGGGTACATTATATCTCTTATCATTATCACAAAATATACCACTATAGCTACGTGTACCGGGTATCCTCAAATTTCTCCGTCAATAGACAAGGCAAAGTGTGAAACAGTTAAAGACTAAATTGATTGGAGAAAGTAATATGTGACAAGGTAGTTCAATAGTGTTTTCCTCATGCTCACCTTGTTTTTATTTTCGACCACAAACTTAACAAGATCTAACGTTGATTTAAGAATTTAATTTAAAAAATGGACCTCGTTTTCATTTTCAACCACAAACATAACTAGAAATTGCATCACATGCTGCAAAAGAAATGCCTTAAGGCAATACAATAGGAAAGAGTAGCCTAAAAGAAATAAGATGTTGCAAAGAAGGAGTCATCGTGAAGGAATGAAGGGAAAAATTTGCTTCCATGGAAGCACCTCTTGGAGGTTTCAAAGATATTGATGATAAGAGTTATCAACTAGAAAGATTCTGTTCTTAAACTCTGAAGCCTATTCTTGATTGAAAAAATACTAAACTGATAAGATATAGCAAACTTCTTGGCACAATATGTCAGCTAGCAACATGTCCAAATAAAACAAGTGAAGTAAATACTATTAGTTGGTTTTCAATGCATTTATGTAATTAAAATAGAGCTAGGAACTTCTGAAGAATACTTCATTGAAAATTAGAAGCATATTCATGCTTGTTGGCATCAACATAAAACTGAAATGATTAGGATATATCATTGCAGAAATGGCTATAGATTTTCATGGATTAGGTGGTATGTACAAGTAAGGATATTAAATTATGTTATAAGTAATTCAACTGCTACACGAATTATTCATATTCCTTAATGATATACTAAAATTTCCTTCACAATACTAATCAAGTGTCTAAAGAAGCCATCATCACTTCCAAAATCACATATTTAAACATAAAAAATGTAAAAGTTGAATGTGTTTCTATTAAAACATACAAGTTGTAAAAATTGAATTTGTTTCAAAAATTTTAATAGAATCATGTGCTCAGATCTCAGATATAGTTCTCAAACTCTGAAGCCTCTTCTTTATTGAAAAAATACTAAACCCATTAAGATATAGCTGAAGAGAATATATGTGAGTGTGTGTGTATTTTAATTTAATTTAAAAATAAAAATTTAATTTATTTGAATTCATTAAATAGATAATTATTAATTTAACAAATAATTATATCAAGAAAAAGAAGGACCATGTTATAGTGAAATATTACTGCAATATTTCTTCCTTGAACCTTAGAAATCATGAGGCCTATGTTGAAGTTAAGTTAAAGAACTTATGTGATCATGCCAACATGAATGCCTCATGAATAAAGAAACATATCGTGATTTTCTACCTTAAAAATCAAAGATATTTTTGGTGCATTTCCTCCATATTTAAATTGATCACTTCTTATTGAGTCACCTATGTATTAATTTCTTCATTATCTTTGAAAATATTCAAATGATCACATTTCTCTTTACCAGTGATCTCCCTAGTGCCTACCATGTTCTTGTTTTTCAGTATTGCTGATATGAATTTGGTTTCATTTTTTCTTGTGAGGATATTAAAAAAGGTATGGAGATATGGCTTTCATCACTTCAAGAGAAGTAAAAATAAGGCTATTCAGAAAATAGATCCAACTCCAAGGGAAATTCGGTAGCATTTATGGAATTGGTGAAGATGGCTTGTTCTCTGGTGTTGGCTACTCAACATAGATTTCTTGATCTTGTGTAGAAGAAATGAATTTGTATTTAGCTTATATTACATTAACAATGAAATTTCCAAAATTCATGGCAGGCTTTCCATCACATTTGTAGAGAAAATTATAACACAGTATCACACTTTTCTTATCAGAGCTAAATGATCCTATTTGCATCAACTATGGATTTCATCACTTAAGAGCAGTATAAACAAGTTTACTGTGAAAATACCCCAACACATTTTTAGAGCAAATTATAACACAATATCACACTTTTCTTATCAAAGCTAAATTCTCGTGTATAAAACATCTATGGATTTCATCACTTAAGAGTAGTAAAAACAAGTTTATTGAGAAAAAAACTCCACGACATTTGTAGAGAAAATTATAACACATTATCACACTTTTCTTATCAGAGCTAAAAGCTCCTATATGGAACAACGATGGCTTTCATCAAGAGTAGAACAAACATGTTTATTGAGAAAAAAACTCTAGCACTAAGAGAGATTTGGAAGAAATTGTTGAATTGTTGAACATGTATTTCTCTATGGTGTTGGATATTGGGCATAGATTTCGTGATATTGTATACAACATTGTAAATTTTCATATAGTTTATACTACATTAACCATGATATTGTCAACATTTAGGGCACACTTTCCATCACATTTGTAGAGAAAATTACAATAGAGTATCACATTTTTATTATCATATCTAAATGTTCCTATATGCAACAAATACCTTGTGCCTCATAGTTTAAATTTGTGCAAGGAGGAGGAGAGGAGGAGTGTTAAGGTGCAAGCTAGAATAAGAAGAGAAAGAAGAATCTTGTTTGGGACTTGAGATAGATTCATTCTCTTCACATCTAGAGTAAAGCTTACTAAAACAAAAATCACCATGCTTTGAATTTTTGAAATAAATATCTTAAAAATTAGAATATCAATTTAATACATTTTACTCAATTACACATTTAACAATATTCATTTAAAAAAATACAAATATAAATTACTATTTTAAATAAAACTATTCTATATAACAATATTACAAAGAATAACATTAATTACCATGGCCCTTGTGTACATGTCTCTTATTACTTATGTTTGTAACTTATACTTAATCACATAGTGTCAATTTATTAAAACTGTAATCTACAGTCTCACTTTTTATAGCTTCAGTGGAAGGATAAAGTAGCTAAATTCCCTTACCCTTTAAGAAATATCCTCAATTACTGTAACACCTACCTCAACATCCAATCTATAAATATTAATTTATTCTAAATTGATCAAGAGTATATAGATTTTAGGGTGTTGTTTTATGTGCACTAAAATTCCCATGAGATCCATCACTATGTATGCAATTCATCACCACCTTGGATATATTCTATGAGTTGTTGTGATTTTTTTTCTTATGGCTACAACTTAGTTTTGGTTGTCACCTAGTTATCATGATTCAAAGCTTTGTTATCATCTCAGATCCTTATAGCATTAAATATATTATGTGAGCTAATGTGATGTTTTGTTTTTCACAATGATTTAAAAATCAATTATTATACCATAAGATTGACTTTCTCATTATCTGTTTTTTTTATGAACCCTTTAGAAAAACCATTAAAAAAGCCACAGGAACATTTGATTTTACACTGTGATCTCCCCAGCATGGGTGGGGGTTTAAAAAATTTGAGAGTAAATTGAGCAGTTATTGCTAGAAATTTTTGTAAAAAGAGAAAATTTGGATGGTTTGTAGACAATATGGATTCCCTAACATATATCTATTTTGAATTTTTTAGTGTCCCTGGCCACCATTTCAACTGAGAATGTCAATACATCACTATGTGAATGATAACTTGTGACATCGCTAGCGATTTTCTTTGATTATGGATCAAGTTATAAACTAATAACTTGTGAAATACATAGCCATTTTATTTGATTATTGATCAGGTTGTAAAGTAGAATATACTCTCTCTTCAAAAGACTCTATAGTATATTTTGGATGGAGGGAAAGGTTATGATAAAACTTGTACAAAAAACCCCCTGGGGTTAGCTTAACTTAATCTATTATTAATCACAAAGTGTCAATTTTGTAAAACTATAATCTACAGTAAGGATTGAATGGGTTCTTTCTTTTGTAAGTTTTGTTTGGAACTGAAAAATAAAAAAAAATTATAAAAGCTAAATTATGTAGTGAAAAATTTTGTTTAGAATTTCAGACTAAAAAGTTGAGTAATTTTGACATCATATAATATGAAATTTTTTTATGATTATAAAGTAAAAAACATTTAAGATTTTTTAAGCTAAAATTAGGTAATTAAGGATATGTATATATATTTTTTTGAATGGAAGAAATTTGATATTCATTAACAAAAAAAAAAATCTGAAAGAGTATGTATGTAGTTACAAAATGTTATGTAGTTACAAAATATTACAATTAAGTAATTAAAGGTAAATTTAGTGTTATTTAAGAAATGAGAATTATGAACATTAATCATCATTGCTAAGATACATTTTATTAAGTAAAAATTTAAAAGAATAATGGTTATAAACATTGAAAAATATTTTTATTAAATAATTAGTTTAGATCTATATTATTTATGAGAGGGATCAATTATATTTTCACTCTAAAAGAGGTTTTCATACCAAGACATTTGATCCCTCTTGGCTCTTGGTAGATCCAGAGTTAAGATTTATCTAGGTCATCTTAATTTCCCCTTTTAAATAAGATACTTATGATCTTTTATTATGGGGATGTTATGTCTACAGATAATAATGATGATATCAAAGCTTACTATCAAGCATGGCCCCTCCTAGATATTGTTGATGCTTCAAATAAGAGCAGCCACAAAAATACACATATACACTTCTAGGTTGAAAAGTATAAAAGAGTATCATTAAATTCAAAAACTTAAAAAATACTTGATCATATCATGCAAACTAAATTTATATTTCACATAAGAGCACAAAAATATACTTCATAGCTAGGAGTATTGGTGTTACGGAGTTGTTTACGAGATAAATAGCTCCGTGAATCATTTCTAATTCATGATATAGGTCAATTAGCGAGATAGCTCTTGGTAGGTCTCGGTAGGTCTCGGGATACTAATAGGTCTAGGTCTCGGGATGATCTCACAGACAGTAGGATGTATATAGCACAGATTCAGATACTTATCTTAGTAATAGATAACCTTAGTGATAGATATCTATAACATTGATGACTTCATAGAATCAAATTGGGAAATAAAGGCTCGTAAATAACTCTAGCTAGCTCTATAGGTTTTGATCTCCAATCGAGGACTACCTTAACCTTGTCTCGTACTTCTTATATCACTAGCTCTCCTATCTTAATCTCATATCATGCTTCTTATATCGCTAGCTCTAAGGGCGGTCATACCTCCATACCTATTCAGGGCAGTCATCCCTCTTAGGGCTATCATCCCCCTATAACTCTGTAATACCCCTATAGCTCTCAAGGCGGTCATACCTACATAGCTCTCAGCGTTCTCATTCCCCCTATAGATCTTAGAACGATCCATTCCCATATAGCTCTTAAGGCCATAATTCCCCCTATAGTTTGAAGGCCAGTAATCTCCCTAGAACCTTGTCTAAGGGCTGTCATATCCCTATAGCTCTTAGGACGGTTATCCCTCCATGAATCTTAGGGCGGTCATCCCTCCATGACTCTCAGGGCGGTCACATCTCCACGGCTCCTTAGCTAGTCACGGCTCCTATTAAAGGCTCCCCTTCATACTATGATGGCTCCTATTCATTGCTCCTAGTCGTTGCTACTGCTCCTATTCATGGTTTTCGTCTACCCCTAAAAATAAGGATTCTAGCTTGAACCATGAGGTGTTCTGTGAAGCCCGAATACTTTCGAAGTGATAGGCCCGATCCAGCGCGTACTCATGATTCCGCTACGTGCTCTTGTTTATCATGACTTGCCTTCCCTCAAGGTGAGGTTGCTTGCCTCATGACTTGCCTTCCTTTATAGGTGAGGTTGGTTCAGGTCCAGCAGAATTGATATGGGGAGAGGCGGGCTTAGAATTCTATATCCTCCTATAGATAGTATGCCAAGGTGGAACTTATACTATAGTTAGGAAGAATCAATATCTATCTCTTTCTTATCCTATCCCTTGGAAGAATCAAGATCTCTTGGGATATCCCTTGAGGGAAGAAATAAGCAAGAAGGTGTGAAACTTGTGGATATAAGGGAAAAATGGCTAAATTCCTGATGTACCCCTGCCCTCTTCGGGGCCTAAACGGGGGCCAAACCCGTGAGATTGATCGTGGATAGGGCATCACTCAAAGATCAACTAGGGTTAGAAGGGAGTAAGAAAGTAAAGGGGTAAGGTTGGCTGGTTGAATCCCGTGTCCCAATAAGAAAATTTATAGTGCAGTAGCAAGTAAGCGATTCATGAGAAGGGTATAGGTATAAGGCAGGTGTTGGTGAGCTGGTAAAGCAAGGTAAGGGGGAGTAATGACGTACCCTTCTAATCTTGACTGGCTGGCTAAAGCTATAGGTGGTATGGGTATAGTATATAATAGCAAGGTAGGCTTAAGAAAGTAAATAGTCAAAAGGGTTCCCTAGCAACAAAGGATTCATGAAGCAAGTGTACAAGGCTACAGGTGCTAGTTCTTAAGGTGGACAGGTCCTTAAGAAACATAGAATTGAGAGGTAAGGAAGAGTAAGAAGGTTGGTTTCATGCCATTCCAAGCTCGTTAAGGGAGAGGGCCAACCTTTCGCTATACTTCTGGATCTGCCTTCCCCTGGTATACTTCAGTGCAAGCGTGCTCCTAGAATATAGAGAATCTGGTACTCGGGTGGTGGGTTAAGAGTGTTCCTGAGAGTAATTCAGTTCGAGTAATTCAGTTCTTAGAGACAAGTGACTCCATTTCATTATTGGGGAGCTAGTGAGTTACTTTATTATACGTAATTACTGAACAGGCCAATGCCTGAAGAAGTTGATGATAAATGGGTTCAGTTTGGAGATGGTGTTTTCAATAATTTGGATTCGCCGGACTTTTTTGTGACCCATGCCTAGAGGAGAGCACATGTTATTCTCTGAGGCTTTGTCAAGCTATAATATCGCTACTTACAAGGCCTTTAATCCATGGTTATGAAATATAGTAAAGGCTTAACGGAACCCCATAGGAATAGAAGAGCGATATACGGTAGGCAAGATGAGGTAGGCGTGGGATACTCTATGCTTATAACAGAACCAACTGGCATAACATGTTCTTGCTAGCTCTTTACTGTCTTCCTAGCCCTTTACTGCTTTCCTAGTGTAAGGGAATTTACTGGATGCATTGATAAGGTAGCTAGAGAGATCTACGCTTAACGCTCTCTGGTCTCCATGCTTAACGCTCCTTGTCTCCATGCTTAGCGTTTCCTGGTCTCTACTCCCTGGTATCCATGCTCCTTGTCTCCACGCTTAACGCTCCCCGGTCTCTATGCTTACCGCTCCCTGGATAAGGCCTTGAATTCATGGTTATGAAATATAGTAAAGGCTTTATGAAATCTATGGGCATATAAGGGCGATATAAGATAATCACTGAAGGCACGATGTAATAACTGAATCGTTAAGACAGGCATCATTGTAGAAACATGCATCTGTAGAAACAAGCATCATTGTGAAAACATGGATAAAGACTGAGCCATTATCACATAAGTATGGACCTGCATCATAAGCAAAATGGAAGATATAGTTTTCCATGCTATAATAAGCATACAAGAAAGACCTGTCTCGCCAGAACTAACCGGATCATAATAAGAAGACAAGGAAATATAGGCCTAGGGCATCCTAGTAGTCCCATACCCATACCTACCCGTAAGGCGAGTAATGGAGCAGTTACCCTCACCGTTAAATGATGATATGTATTTTCTGGGCACGATCGAATACAAGCACTTGGCTAAATATACGACCTACTAATGCTAATGCAGGCACTTGGCTGAATACACGACCTAAAGTTAGATAATTGGAAGGGTAATAAAATAAAGGGCTTGTTTTATCTCTACGAAGCCATCCATCGATGTTAAGGTGAGAAAATCAAGTAACGTAATCCTGGAGTCATGAACCTTCCCTTGAATAAGTCCCCTACACCAAGGAGTGGTTAGCGGAGTGTCTAGTGGGAGGCGATGGATGATTTACCCGCCCTGAGAGCTGTGAAGAGATGACCGCCCTGAAAAAATGACATAGTTATAGGGGGGTGGACGTAAACACTCCGCAGTGCGTACTATAGGCACGCTAACTCATATATAACGTATTGACCCATATCATTAATAAAGAAAGCCATATCAGAGTTTGTCAAAAAGCGATTATACAACCATGTTTCAGTAAAGACAACCTACCTTTCATACCCCAAAGGTCTCTAGAGGGTCATCAATATCGTCAAAGTGCTGTTTTGCCTCTCCCTCGACCTCGTAACCTCGTCCGAGTCCCTAACAGGCCTTATGGTCGAGCCTGCTTACGTATCCTCAAGAAATTCATCGCTAATCAAGCCAGCAAGAGAGCAAGCAAGCTAGTCCCTCCAGCCAGTCATATGAGTAAGCTTAGCCATTCCTCTCAGTCAGTCCTATAAAGCTTAGTTATTCCTCCCAGCTAGCAAGAAAGAAATCCACCAGGAAGAAAGCGATGGCGGCGATGGTGGCCTTTTAGTCGAGAGTTCGGCTAGCTCACCCTCACCCTGCCGGTTCATTTGACTTATTTTATAGGGGGGATATCAGTCGAGAAACCATAGCAACATATATAATAGATATCATTCACGACTGGAAGAAATAAATGAGAAACCATAGAAAAATGTATAAGATCATGAGTATGGGAAGATTCGAAGTCCCTAGTTCGCTCTCATCTCGCTGGTTAAGATATCAAGTTCGTGCTTGTTCCATCTTGAACCGGGGGTGCAGGACGGGATAGCTTCCCGCCCACCGGGGACAATAGAAGTAGATCCCGACAGCTGTGGTTCTCCATCCTGAACTGCTGGAGCTAATAACCGGCCACCCCACCGGCTAACCTTATCTCCTTGGATGGGTAATGAAATTAGAGGATGCTCTCCCTAAACGATAACTATTTAGAGGATGCTCTCCCTAGGCTAAATAAAGGTAGGGTTTAGAGCTAGCCTAACTTCGACAATTATCGAACTGGGCCCCTTCCTTCCGGTTGTCGTTGATATTGCTTCCTTCTGTTAGTCCCTTCCTTCCGACAAGATAGAAAGATAGTGATTCGGTCAATCAATAAACTGATGGCCCGTGAAACGAGAATGAATAATATACGGACTCTCATCCCAGTCAAAGACCAGACCTCGCTATAGCTAGTTCCTATTGGCCTCGAGAACTGCGGGGCTCTACTAATAGATATGCTTTCAATAGCGGTTAGGTTCAATGAATAACCCAACTCTGGAAATAGCAGGTTCAATGGCTCACTCTCGAATCTCCCTTTATAAGAATAGGGGGTTTGGCTAACTCATTTAATGGCTCGCCCCGGTGCTGGCACATAAGAATTCTGCTAACTATCTAGGATATATAATGCATTGGCTATACTTAGGACTTTCGTAAACCTCTCGTATCGAAGAACCAGAGCATAAGCCTGGCAACACATCCATTACTGCAACGATTGGGGAACAACGAGGCTCCCGTGCAACTCTTATTAATGTGCCGGGGTCAACCATTCTTTCACATGAATAAAGCTGACCTCCACAACATGCTTTCAAGTCCTTGGTTATGACGTGTGTAACAACGATACATGTTGGGGTTTAGAGCCAACCGGCATAAATATTTCGATTAAAGATTAGTTGGGGAATCTCCAACTTGAAATTCCATTATTTCTTTCCGGGTCGACCTCCTCCCCTCCCCAACTTCCTTTTATTGAATAACTCTGGCTTGGGGTTGCCTTAAGTGTTGGGGTTGAGCGCTTCTCGTATTTCCTGCATTGAAGGTTGCTTGAAAGGTGGGCCTTGCTCTATTGTTTACAGGTGGGAAAAGAAACTAATTCGATAGACTCGAGAGGCGGGAATTAGAGTTAGAAGGGTTGATTGGCCGGTCGATAGAGACCTGCTATAAATCTGTAGACTTCCCCTCGTTAAAGCCCTATCTAAGTGTTTTATTACCGATTGATTCCCCACTAATCTTTAGGCATAGACTTCAATACCCCCAGCATCTGAGAAAGGTGGATTAGCCTACTGCCCCGGGGAGAGTTATAGCACTTTCAATCAATAAATAATATATGGGCTTTGAATCAGAATTCTGCTCGGAAAATTCTATCTAAAGGCTTACTGTTTTGTTTAATGATCTGCATTATAATCTACGGGGAAATTGAAATATTAGTGCGGTGGCCACTACGACAATGGGGTAGTCCAAGGGATCCACCTGGAACTTTTATCTAATGATAAGCCCTGAATGCTAGCTTCGTTCTAATACCCGCGCTAGCCGTGTTTGGCAAATCCATGAATTCCGGGGCGGCGTTCCAAGGATTCAACTTCTTATCTGAACGCTAGCTGTGAACCGAACCAACTATCTGATCCTTATGACATAACGCGTGCCTCTACTAATAATAATAATAATTCGATCGAAAGGTTTGATCGTGGGTGGACGTAACCAACATCAGGTACTTGGAAAAACGAGCAAATTCATCAGGGAGAGGGGGGTGGGAATCGTTCGAGTAGACCACGGCAAGATTGAAACGATCTAGTTGGTATTTCTGCTACACCATCAAAGTGCTCCCAGCCCTACCCCAGGAATCAATAGTAGAAGCGCTCATCAATTCAAACAACTGGCAGTTTCTAATATCTGGCATAATAGAATGGGGTAACTGCCCCGTATATTAGACTATTTCCGGGAATTGATTGCGAAGGCTGATAAGGCCCGTAGGGACTCGGCCGAGGTTACGAGGTCGAGGAGAGGCTTTTTTTCCTAATAGCCATTTCTGAGGAAGAGAGAGTAAGACGTGGTATATTTGTCAAAGAAAAGAAAGCATATCGAGCTTGTGGGATGGATGGGGAAAGTAGCTAATAAGAAGAGCAAACAAAAAGTGACACTATAGATCGTTGGTACTTCACAAATTTCCATTTATGAGGAAGAGTAATACGTCCGTATATTGGGAATTAGAACCACTTAATAATAGCTGGATAGGGGAGGTGTTCCAGTGGATACCATTCCCCAGGGTAAGTTAGTGATTGGGTACCAGTACTAAGGTAAGTACCATTAATAGGTACCGTGGATAGGTTGTACCGGACCCAACCTTCTCTGAAAGCAAGCCAAGAGACCCTGATACGGCTTTAGCGTTTCTGTCAACCTTAAACTAAAGCTTGAGGTGAGTTATTGAGGGAAGAAAATATATCTCCAGTCAGGTCAGGTCAGGATTTGGAAGGGAAAGATCCAGCGAAATAAAGAGCCAACAGTTATCACTTATGCGGGGCTCTCGAGGTTCAGAGGCGGCTCGCAAAGCTCAACGTAATCCCGCCTCTTCCCCGAGCTGCTAGGTTTAGTTTCAGGGAGTCGCCTAAGGGATCAGCTAAGTTACGTAGTTTCAGGGAGTCATCTAAGGGAACCGCTAAAGGCCTAAAGGGACACGTGTCAGCTTTAAGGAACATTTCAGGAGCTAATCCAACCTGGTTAGCTTGACTAGTGCCATCGCCAACTTCAATGCCTCAATAAACCAGCCTTGTTAGTTACTCGTACATCGCTACCCGATCTTTATTTTAGTCCTAGTACCCGTGGAAAGACAGCAATAGAAAGACCTACACCCTTTAATTTGAGGTATCAGAAGGGAATGAGCTGCCCAATCTATCTATAATTCTATGTGCCTGTGGAAAGATAGCTACCAACCTACATTCATTTTCTAGAGGCCTATGAAGGGAAAGAGCAACCCAATATAGCTATATACTATGTTCCAGTAGAAAGACTGCAATCTGGGATCCATCTTATAGTTCCAGTGCTTGTAGAAAGACAGCTACCTGCGAATCACTTATTGTGCAGTTCATATTTATTGCTACAGATTCTAAATGGAACATTCAACTAAAGCTAGTACGGCTGTAAGTAGTTTCAAGGCTACCCCACTGGGCATCTAGGCTTTTAGGCTTCAATTGGGCTAATCGTTGCACCGCTTCAATTGGTATAATCCTTGCACCTTTGATGTTGCTGTTGTTGCTCCTTGTTATGTTGGGTAATTGACTGAAGCTATAAGAGTGATATATGTATTTACCTTGTTCCTCTTGTCCTGGTTTTCGATCTCTAACTGGAGGATCTTACTGGACGTGCTTAGACTCCTTGCTCTGGCTATCAAATTGGAGGAGATGGTCCAAGCAACTACTTCATAAATAGGTTTCATTAAGCTAAGGTGAAAACTAGCTTTGTAACTGGAAGAAATGAGGTCTCTCTATCCCAGATGCCTGTAATGGGTCTCGATATCGCTTTTGAACGGGCTATCTAACCTTCACTACTTGTTCCCCTGGGCCTTTGGTCTTCGCGTTTCTCTCCCTCCTACTAAGGGATTCACGACTCCGTACTTCGCCCTCTCTATGGTCTAAGAGTCACTTACCGTACCTAACCTTGTTATTATTCATTGATAGACCTTCCTCTATTATGTAGGTTTTATTATGAGCCTTTTCGTTCTAACTGTATATAATCAGTTGGTTCTCCGGAGGTCATAATAAGCACACTTTTGATTTCTAATATATCATTCAGGGGTCGGAAGTGGTCGTAGAACACTCGCTTTAGGCCTTATAAACCACATTGATATAAAGCCAACAATTCATATGAAGCTTAGGCATTCCTTCCGACCAGTCAAAAGCCAGAGGGTTGGTCCCATTCATCCATACCTGCTCTACGGGTTTTCATAAATCAATTCTACGACCATGTTCCAAGTTATCGAACATAAATTTTGGACCTATTTGGTATAGAGCAGTTAGTTTTTGAGGGAGATAGCTTGAAAAGACCCAGATTTCATGCTATGCAGATGAGGCAATTCTAGAGCAGTTATGGAGGGATAGCTACTTTTTCCCCGCCTCGTCACCTTAGCAGTAGGGATCTATTCCATGGCATCCTCCCTTGAGGAATGCTCTACGACTGGTCCCATCTAAATAGCAGGAGTTAAGGTTCTTTCCCCACCATATTATTATCTACCCGCCTCCTTATCTTTCTTAGAGTCCTTTATAGATCTTTCAACCAGCCTTTCAGACAGATATAGAAGAGCTACTTTAAGGGAGGGAGATAGGCCGATCAAAGGCCTGGCGGGTGAGGGTGGTTTCAAAAACTAAATATAGAGTTGATGGGCCGATAAGAACTCTACGAACCTTGCCAACTGGTAAGGAAAGACCTACCTATTCGTACAGTTCAAGGACCTACAAACTAGGGAAGTCAATACTCATTCTACCCACCTTCTACAAGTTCTACCCACGCCTAGTAAGTCCCAAGGGTTGGTCCCATCCCTACCCACTCGAAGGTAAGGGTTTCTCAAACTGATTCTACAACCATGTTTTAGGCAATGGAATTGACCTTTACTCCCTAAAAGGTAAGGGAGTGGCGGGCGATCGGTCATCAAGCAATACTTAGCATTTTTATTGACAGATTGACCTCCCTCACCAGATCGGGGAAGGAAGCGAGCGAAGGAAGGCACCCACAGAGATAGAGTCAGGAGGAGATTCAGAAGTTCCAAGTCCAGTCGTAGATCGAGATGCTTAACCACTAGCAAAGGCAGAACCAAGGGTAGCAATAGAGTATGTGGTTTATTATGCCCTTGATTAAGCAGAAGTTGATCCAGCAGAGCCAGTAGATCATCCAACCCCTTGAAATGGTTCAACAGCTTCTTCAGATGCTTATTAAGATATATAGAAGATGCTATAAGCAGCAAATCCAGGTGCAGATCTATACGCAGTTGTTCTATCTAGAGCTAGTCCAGTAGCACCGAGCATCACCAATAGCAAGGCTAATTGATTCAGTCGAATATGTTTTTTATTACCCTCGTGAGCGACCTGACCTTCGTGAACGAGTTTCATATTCTGAGTCTTTAGATCGAGACCCATATCCAGCAGTTCCATTTCCAGATCGAGATAAAGACGCACCAGTAGCAGTTCGTTTCCTAGTTCTTCCTATTGTAGGCTTCGCTCTCCTTTGCTACCTTTCAGGTAGAGAGACTGAGCTCTTCGAGCTGATGGGGTAGGCTCTTCGAGCTTGAGAGAGAAAATTTCAGCCTTTCAGGCTTTCAGGTATTTCCACCCCGAAATGAGCTCTTCGAGCCTGGCTCACCCTCGGCAAATGAAAAAAACTAGGAGGGCGTTAAGCCCATCTCGACCAAAGGCCCGGTAGGCCCGGTAGGGACTCGACTAAAAGGAGAGGCCTGGAGGCCCGGTAGGGACTCGACCGAGGTTCCAAGGGAGAGGCCTGGTAGGGTGAGCCTGCCAACTCTCGACTAAAGGAGAGGGACTCACACATTCATATGGGTGAGGCCTGGAGGGACTCGACCGAGGTACCGAGGGATTTATCGCTCACCTTCCCTAAAAAGGTGAGGGCCGCCATCAATTTTCAAGTTAGTTAGGTGCTCACTCTGGGTGGAATAAGAAAAATAAGGTTATACCCGCTACTAGTTACCAAAACGAAATACCAGAATTGACCTACCGCGGTAAGGAAGGATAGGCGGGTAAAGAGAGCTTAGAGGGCGGCTCCCACACTTTAGAGGTATGGGTGGGGGAGTCACCTTTCTTTGTGCTTTTAAATTGACCAGTTCCTAAATATCCCGGCACTTTCCTTCCTTTCCAAATTCCAGATCATCGGTTCCCAAGCTCTATCCTTTCATAATGGAGGTACAGCTGCACCTTCCTTCCATCTATAGTGGGTTCAGGAGGGGATATGCCATGAAAGACAACCCAGAGTACTGCTATTGGGGTGGGACAGTCTTACCACATCTATTCGTAAAGGCTGGGGTTGGGGTCCGCAGGGCAAGTGTAATTCTGAGTGAAATTATTCACTCTGGGTGCAATGGTAAAGCAAGAAAATGGTGTCAATTTAATCATCTCCATAGCAAGATCGAGAAAGCAAGATACCTACTTCTTTGGGCGAGCGGCAAGTTCGATCAGCAGATTCACCGTGGACTTTCGGTGTTTTCACTGTTTCACGATGGGTACTTGTCTGTTGGCAACTTGGCTCTCTCTAATCTGTTGGGTAACATGGAGTACATATCTCATCTGGTGTTAAGGACTTATTTTTCTTTTATCGGTTAATTATTGAAAGGGGCCTTATCTCGGGTATGGGTTGAAACCTGGACTGAGTGGAGAAGGAGTAAAGGGAATGGGTGCTATCTACAAGCTCAAACTGGAGACTACATAATCCTACCCTCTGGCCGCTCCGATAGGGCCAGCAGCATCATAATAAGATATTCAATTCTCAATCAATCCGTTGAACTAAATCGGTATGCTCATAAGGTAACAACTCGAACTCCCCCTCTTCGTCTGGTGTAAACTTGATTTCAATCATATCTCCTCTCGCATATGGTGGTTCAAAGGGATATGATGGTATTCGCTGGTATAGGTTAGATTTGTGTGGTTCAAGTGTGCTGTAATTGGTGGAAATGGACTTGGCGGGTGCCTTCCTTACCTTACATGTACTGGGCAGTATCCTCGTGCCTTACGCATACTGTGCCATCCTCCTGGGTGACGTGGATTGAGGCGGACTGAATGCATTAATAGGAATACCTAGAGATGGCTCCATATTACTCCAAGAGTAGTTTTACAACCCACGGTTATCGAATCAACCAGTTCACAACCAGCTGGTCCCAATAGTAATCTTACGCCAAATGCTCAGTTCCACCTGCTGCTGTTCTCTCATCAAATGGTTACCAAATAAACTCTGTTACCTACTTCTCACGGGTAGACATTCAACTTGTTCTCGAATCACCCAGTTCCCAAATGAACGATGTGCTGCTCAAGGGCATATATTCAACCTGTTCTCAAATCACCATTCCCTATCTTCTCCACCCATTACATGATTTCGAGATAAGTCCCATTTCAAGACATACCCGACAGAGAAGAGGACATACCCATGCATTATACGGTATGGTTTCGACACTGTGAAGCACACTACCTGTTGATCGAATTTGCTGCTTGCCGAAGGTCTCTTGCTCTTTATTGCTATCCCTGGAGATGAAGAGGAACTTGCTTACGGGTAATAGCTCTAGAGACAAGCCTTAGAGTTAAAGCTTGAGTCCGTAGAGAAAAGAGCTACTAGACAGTACTAGACAGTAAGAACTACTAGCTTCCGTCTTATTAGCTTCCGGGAGTTCAAGCTTGCCTGAAGCCATAGAGTGAAAGCCTTAACTTGCCTTAGTCCTAGCCATATAGACTTTAAGGTAAGTACGATTAGCCTTAGTAAGGTACTACGGTATAGCCTTAGTACTTGCAATAGTCTTAGCCTGAGTCTTAAGCCGGACTAGCACTAATGACTCCTTTCGATTGTCCATGCACTTTATAATGCTGGTACTAGCCTCCGTAAGTTCATAGTCGTTGTATTAAGCCGGTAGAGTAAGGCCCAGTATTGCCTTAGCCTTAAGCCTTAGTCCATATGTAAATTAGCCTGTCTTTAGAAGACCTTAGTGTATCCATTCTTTTCAAAAGAGAGAGTTCAAGCCAGATCTTTTAAAATGTCTCCATTCTGTGAAAAAGAGAAGAAGCCAGAATGAAATGAGATTTCTGTTGCAATCAAGATAAATTAGCTTTCTTTCAACTGAGTGAATTTTGAATAGTAAACAACAATTTAGCTTTAGCTAAGCTTAGATCTATCATTGCATTATGGCTAGGTTTAGATAAGCTTCCTTATGCAGGTTGAACCCAATATAAGTTAGTAAGTGCAGGTTGAACCAATAGAACCAATATCAGTTAGTCAGAGCATTTATTTCCACATACTTGTGTCCCCTGAGCTTCATCGAAGAATAAGAAGGTATAGCCTTTTTCCATAGCAGTAAGCTCCATAGAGTGAAAGCCTTAGAGTATAGAGCCTTAGAGTGCGTCATTGTCTAGATCCATATGGACTTAGAGTTCAAGCTCCCTCCATATCATGGGTGAACTCCTTCTATCGGTACTTATTGTTGATGATGTGGTCCTTCGTTCTCTCTTGGCCATTGAAGGGTGCCTTCTTATCCTATCCTCTACCAGGTATGTGTTGATGGAAGACTTATCCTTCCTCTTGTCCAGTGGTGATGTGTGCTTTCCTTCTGAGTCAAGTATGACTGAGATTGAACGTGTCCTTCTCTTTTCTCGCCTGTTGGCAACTTGGTGTCGCCCCTTTCCCTAATCCAACCCTGGCTGCCATACTTCCCGGGGTGCAAGTATATAAAGTGATCAACTTGTCCTTCAAATTGTCCTTGTACTGGTACTTCACCATCCACTTGGCTTCCTTCCACTCGGCAACAACGAACCTCTTTCAGTCAATGATTGGAAGCACAGGTGTTTTTCAATGACTGGCGTATGACGCTAAATAGGTGCACCATAAGTAATGCATCTTCATGTAATCCAATCTAGGAAGTGTGTTCCATAGGAGGTAAAGGGTATATTTTTAGGTAGAGATCGAGGGTAAAGGGTAGAGTTATTTTTATGTCTGCTCTAGGCGATGACCTCCCTTTCAATGACCGGCTATCAACAATAATGAATTCTGGGACAACTGGGCTACGATCGGTGGCTATTAGCTATGTGACAACTGTGCTACGGGATTGGCTATCAACTCGTCTATCGAAACCTCCTCCATCGGTTCCAAAACCTACAAGAGAATACATCTCCAAAACGGACAAGAATACATGCAAGAAGAAGAAATCCTCCATCGGTTCCAAGCTCTACAAGAGGAAATCTACTCCTGGCATGGAGTACCAGCATGGAGTCCGGGAGTGGTGAGTGCATCCACACCTGCGAGTATCGGCTCTCGGCAATGATCAGCTATGTGAGTTGTAGAGACACAGGGTAGAGTTTCGAGGTTAGAGGCTCAAGAGAACATGGGGTGCTTAGAGTGGACCTCGCATCGGTACGGTAGATTGTACCTCGATGGGTACGATGGATTAGACCTCCTCGATGGATACGTGAAATTTCTTGTAGACCTCCTCGACCTCATAACCTTGGCCGAGTCCCTTCAGGCCTGAAGCGGATATTTTATTAGACTAAACCTTACCCCCGGAGGGATAAGCGGCTTCACACCTTTGAATTATAAGTTTTTATAGAACTGCAAGGCGGAGTAACCAAGCCCATTTGAGTAACCCAAGTAGAGTAGCTGAGTATATAGGGGAATCTCCTTTCTCTCGGCCAGTGATGATGTGGGTTGACATTGACCTGTGGGTAATGAGGGGCTATCGGTTCACATACAAACAAGAAGGCATCAGTTCCCAGAAGGCATAAACACAAAAATAGATTCGATTATGACAAGAAGGCCTCCACATTCCAAAACAGCTGAGGTCAAGTTATAGGTTATAGTTTTTTTAGAGAAAAAATTGTGCACCTTTAGATAACATTAAATATCACATGTGCCTTCATCTACACTCTTCTTCTATGTGCTATTGAGTATGCTATTGACTTACGGCGTTTCCTTTGCAACATTTGGTGCAATTACTAGTTTATATACTAAGAAATACTACTTATGAATACTAAAATAGTTGTAACATAAATAATATATAACAAAAAAAAAAAACCATGTATTTTTGGAATAATAAAATAATTCTAATAAAAATAATATAGAACAAGAAAAACTATGTATTTGGATGTATGAAAATTTAGATACATTCTTTTAAGTAAAAATTTAAAATAATAATGGTTATAAACATTTAAAAATAATTTTATTAAATAATTAGTTTAGATCTATACTATTTGTGAGATGGATCAGTTCTCTTTTCACTCTAAAAGAGCTTTTCATATCAAGAAATTTGATCTGTCTTGGCTCTTGAGATTGATCTAATCCATCTTAATTCCCCTCTTTAAATAAACTACACTCCCCATGAAGCTCTTGAGATTGATCTAAGCCATCTTAATTCCCCTCTTTAAATAAAGTACACTCCCCATGAATACCATGGGTCATTGACCCATGCTCTGTTTTTATAGTTTATTTTTATTTTTATTTTTTTATTGTATTTTGACCTAGTTAAAGTGTTCATTACATCGTGTCAATCTTTGTATTTAATTTACTTTTATTTTTATTTTTGTGTAATGACATAGTTGAAATGTTAAACATGGCATAAAAATATTTCTATCATACCTTTTCGGAGAGCATTGTGACACAAAAATTTAATATTTAAATACATAAATAGTTTTTTTCCCTTTTTATAGTGTTTTTTATCTATGCAATTTAAATGAATTGGTTTTTGTGGAGTTTAATTTTATGATATAAATTTTATTTAAATCTAATAAATTTTTTATAGCATCGTTGTGACTTAAAAGTCACCAAAACCTAAATACTTATCTTAATTCCCCCCTTTAAATAAACTACATTCCACATGAATACCATGGGATTTTTTTATAGTTTATTATTATTATCTTTTATTGTATTTGGACCTAGTTAAAGTGTTAATTACATTATGTCATTCTTTTTGTTTAATTTACTTTTATTTTTATTTTTGTGTAATTTGACATAGTCAAAATGTTAAACATGACATAAAAACTTTTCTATCGTACTTTTTTGGAGAGAATAGTGACACAAAAATGTAATATTTAAATACATAAATAGTTATTTTCCTTTTTTATAGTGTTTTTTATCCATTTAATTTAAATTAATTGGTTTGTGTGGAGTTTAATTTTATGATATAAATTTTATTTAAATATAACAACTTTTTAATAACATCATTTACACTTAAAAGTCACCAAAACCTAAATACTTATTAAAAAAGAAAAAAAATAACATTACAAAAAACATATATAAAACTATTTACTTGTGAATCTAATGGCCTAAGAAGTTTCAATTGTCTAACATTTGATCCAATGGCTCAAACATGAACACATTGGAAGCTAGGGGAGTTGTTTTCAAATAAAAATGCCTTAATGCGTAACAGATCTAAAGTTTATTTAAGAATTTAATTTTAAAAATGGAAATGCATTGCAATTTTGTACACCGCAAACAAACAGATTCGAACCCTACAAAAAACACTTAAGATTACAAAAATTCTTTTGTACACCTGTGAACAGATTCTAGATTCAAATAATATATAGCTGTGAAAATATTCAGAAGATATCTCGCTGAAAACATATCAGGACATTATAATTTTGGTGGCTACCAGGGCTTTATTTGCTAGGCATGCCTGATACTATGCGACGCATCCAATGCCATTCTTGTGTGTTATATAGGTGACCACTCCTAGCTATAAACAATATTGGAAATACTCTGAATCCGCACCTCCATGGTGTCCTAGCCATGGTCATCTGTGGCTTCATCGTTGTCATAGTTGTTGTGAAAAAATTGTTTCTGGTAAACGTTTACATTTTTCGAATGGAATGAAACGATTTGTAAATGATTGAAAATGGAATGAAACAGTGAATAAAACTGACTAACAATTAAATTGACTGATGAATGAATGACACAAATGGACTAAGAATGAAAAGTGAAACTGCGTCACTTAAATTTTTCATGTTGGTAATATTTTTGAATTTTCAGGCGGTGATCTTAACCTTGATCTCTGATCGAGAGGAAGAAAATTCCCTTCTCTATCAATTTCCCAAGTAAACCTAATAAGAACATGTATAAACGAATAATTCAAATAATGAAAGTATATTTTTTTCACATTCGAACCACTAACATCTATTTTATCAAAAATTCGGTGATGTTAAGTGCCAACTTTCTCGACCTGACATGTTGGCTCATCTACTCTGAGATTATTAAAAAAATTTACTTATTTGTGTAGGAATTTACAGGGTAAGTTCCGTAGATCAGGAACCAAAGGTCACTTCTCACAAACAAATCACAAATCAGTACACCAGTATAATCACATGGTTAAATTCTTCAAAGAGGGAAACAGTCCACGCCTTGAGCCAACGTAGCCACTTCAGGGAATTTATTGATATAAAAGAAAAGTTACATATGTTTCTCTCATAAACAGTTACCGGAAAAATGACCCTCCATGCTCTTTAAATAGAGATCATGGATCAATCGGGTCTTAAGCCATGGATAAAATTTCGTTAATACAAAAGTGAGAGATAACCGTCAGATCACTACAAATCGTGACCGTCAGATTATACGTTAGAAATGTACATGGTAAGGAAACACACTTTACTTAACTCTACACTAGAATAAGTTATTCTTAGCTATTTCCTATGTGTCGGAATACCCTAACATCCCCCCTTAAGAACAACTTGGGATAGGGTTTAAGTATTTACAAAGGTGACACAAAAGGAGCCTATTTCCTATGTGTCGAAATATCTTAACATCCCCCCTTAAGAACAAATTGGGATAGGATTGAAGGATTTATAAAAGTGACACAATAGGAGAAGGAAGGATGCATTAGAGCCTATCCCCCCCTTAATGACAACTTTCTTGAACTCCAAGAATGGATTGAAGTTTGTAAACTTCGCTTCTGTGAGAGCCTTCGTAAAGATATCGACTACTTGATCATTGGTCGGACAATACTGCACTTCAAGAATACGATCATGAATGAGCTTTCTGATGAAGTGTATGTGGATTTCAATGTGTTTCATACATTGATGTTGAATTGGATCTTTACATAGTTTAATGGCACTTTGATTATCACACCAAAGTGTAGTTGGATGCTGCTGATGAAGACCAAATTCAGACAGGATCTGACGAAGCCTCTTCCTTATTGGCTTTATCTCAAGTAGAGCGGACCCATCTTGGAAGCAATGGAGTATAAGAAACAATTTCACAAGCTGGAGGAGGATTGTCATCCTCACTGTCATAATCTAAACTAGAAGTAATGAAATTAAAAATAGAAGAGAGAGAGAGAGGTGGCACATATGCCGAATCAGGATTGCAGGCCAAAGGTGGCACACTTGCCGAACTAGGCTCGCGGGCCGATATATTTTCATCAAATTTTACATCTCTTCTAATGCTAATATTTTTGGATTTTGGTTGAAGAAGTCTATATCCTTTTAAATATTCAGAATATCCAACAAAAATACATTTTTAACTCTTAGGTTCTAAGGCTTTGTGTTTCACATCTGGAATATGGGCCCAAGCATCACTTCCAAAAACATGAAAGTGACTTACATCTAGTTTGATTGAGCTCCAAGATTCTTCTGGAGTTATATTCTTTAAAACCTTAGTAGAAGTGAGATTTACTATGTAATTTTCACAGTTAATGGCTTGCGCCCAAAAATTGAGACAAAGTCCTTTAGATTGAAGCATACAACTAGCCATTTCTTTTAAGGTGCGATTCTTCCTTTCAGCTACATCATTTTGTTGTGGAGTATATGGAACAGTATGTTGCAATTTAATGCCATGCTCAGTGTAGAAGTTGATAAATTTTTTGTTAACATATTCTCCGCCATTGTCTGATCTTAACTTAAGAATTTGTTGTCCAGATTGTTTCTCAACAAAGGCCTTAAAGGCCAAGAACATGTTAAAAAATTCACTCTTGAGTTTTAAGAAATATACCCAAGTGCATCTGGAAAAATCATCAATGAAAGTTAAGAAGTACTTGGAACCAGAGAAAGAAACAGCAGGAAGTGGACCACATAAATCACTGTGCACAAGCTACAAAGGGGCTGAAGCGTGCTAAGGGGCACGTTTTTCAAAACTATCCCGACGATGTTTTCTGAGTATATATCCGGAGCAAACACCGTCCCAACAAGATACCATAGGAAGGCCCATCACCATATTTTCCTTCCATAGAGTTTGAAGAGAGCAATAGCTTAAGTGACCAAATCTCTCATGCCAAACTTTTCTCACATCATCATTATGAGCAACAAAAACAGAGTGAAGAGATGATGACCCAAAGTTGTCAAAATTATACAACCTTATGGAATCATCAGCAATGCCAGTAGATAAAATATGTTTAGGATCTTTGAGGTCCTCGATTACAACATCATGAGGTGAGAATTCTACTATTTTCCCTTCACCTGAATGATTTATCTGATAAACATATAGAAGGTTGCATGAAAAGGTAGGAACATATAGTACATCATTAAACTGACCATTATCTAGATGAATGGTTCCAGATCCTACAACACTAAGAGATCTATCATCACCAACATAAATATGTTTGGTGTTACAATCATTTAAAGAAGAAAACATGGATTTATTCTTAGCCATGTGGTAAGAAGCTCCAAAATCAATGAGCCACTCATGAGAAGGAGAAGAAGAAGATACGTTTAATGCATAACCAGATCTTGATGCTTGAGAACCACAAGAAGAAAGTGCCATGCCTGAAGATGAAGGTGAAGAGTGCTCCAAATTGATGTTGTGCTTCTTCATTGCTGCTTCTAAGGCTTCCATCTTCTTAAAACATTTGGACTCTATATGGCCATCCCGATTGCAAAAGTTGCAATGTCTCTCTGTCTTCTTCCCTTTGTTTTGATTTGCCTTATTATTTTGGTGATTTGATTTTTCAGTTTGTAGCTGAAATTTCTTAGGGCGCTTGTTTGGTTTAGGACCATATTTTTTAGGATACTGCTTCTTCGGATTCTTTGGATATGGTTGTTGTTGGGCTACTAAGGCTTTCTTAGAAGTGTTTCCAACAGCGATAAGACCAAGGTGTAAAATTTTTTCTTGTTCTCTTATCAAAGAATCAAAAAAGGCATCAAAAGAGGGATTCTTGTAGGTGGTTCCTGAAGAAATGATGGCTTCTCTGGTGGAATGGAAGGCAGAAACAAATATAGAGTATGCAGGAGCAAGCTTAGAAAGAATGCAATATATGAGGCTACCATCGTCCTTTTTGATCTTACAACCTTCTAAAAGAATTTGGAGGGTCTTAAATTTGGACAAAAAATCTTCAATGGAGGAGAAATTATTGGGGTCCAAAGTAAGCAACTCATTTTCAAGTTGGTGGGCCCGGATTTGATTTTGAACGCCAAAAACAGTTTTTAGCTTTTCCAGGTCCTCATCATGGGTGTCAATGTCAAGGATATGAAATCGAAGATCTTGAGCAATGAACATCCCTATCAACCCTCGTTCTTGATCTTGTTTATTTTCCCATTTAGCAGCTTTTTCATCATTGGAAGGTTTAGTTTCTTGTCCTGTGGCTATTCTATAAATCCCTATACTTCTAAGTATATCTACCATGTGAGGAAGCCATTGGAAATAATTAGTGCTGTTAAGAATAACCGAGCATTCACTTTCCATTTTTTTTTTTAAACTAAAGCTGAGAAAAGCTGAAACTAACTTCTCCCATGGAAAGATCTCGATAAATTAGGTTGTTTCAAAAAAAAAAATGGCTCGAAAAATGGCTTCCGGATGAAGAAGTTATGCCTTTTAAAAAAGCGGAGTTGTATATGCTGAATAGTTTTGGGAATGGGATGAAGTGTGGCTTTTTAAAAAAAAAATTGCCCCTTTGAACAATTTTTTTTACAAAAGAAGCTTGAGAAGGAGAATTGAACCCAAGCCCTCTATTCTCATAAAATAACCCCTCACCAAGTGAGATAGTAAAAGGATTATGTTATTTTAGAAAGGAGGAAGGGGGGATTATTATTATTATTATTATTATTATTATTATTATTATTATTATTATTATTATTATTATTATTATTATTCGGGGTGCGTGCCTTTTCTTGCACAAAAAAACACAAAAAATGAGAAAAAAAAAACAAAGAATTGCAAAGCACGAAGCGCACAACATAGAGCATACACCGAGAAGAGGGTATAGATCTGGTGAACAAATAAGACCTTAATATAGAAAAAAACTAAAATAAGCAGAACTATTAACAAATATAACTGCAAAATAGATGCTTTATACCTCCAGATCTAAACTAACATAAATTGGGTAGTCGGAAACCTTTTCACATGAAACGAAAGGTGTTCCTCACTGTAACAGACGCTCCAGACACAACCTAGCAATTCTCCAAGCCCAAAAATGTTTAGAAATAGTATATATACAAAACGACATTCGCATGCAGTCAAACCAACTTTGGATTTTGATCAACAACGGACGCGGCCGTCAAAATAGCTCTGATACCATGTAGGAATTTACAAGGTAAGTTCTGTAGATCAAGAACCAAAGGTCACCTCTCACAAATAGATCACAAATCAGTACACCAATATAATCACATGGTTAAAACCGTCAAAGAGGGACACAGTCCATGCCCTGAGCCAACATGACCACTTCAAGGAATTTATTAATATAAAATAAAAGTTACATATGTTTCTCTCATAAATGGTTACTGGACAAATGACCCTCCATGCTATTTAAATAGAGATCATGGACCAATCAGGTGTTAAGCCACGAATCAAGTGTCGTTAATACCGAGGTGAGAGATAACCATCGGATCACTACAAATCGTGACCGTCGAATTATAAGTTACAAATGTACATGGTAAAGAAACACACTTTACCTAACTCTACACTAAACTAAGTTATTCTTAACTATTTCCTATGTGTCGGAATATCCTAACAATTTGTGTTAAATTAGGTCAATTACTTTTCCATGAAGGGTTTGTTATATTAAAAGCGTTGAAGTAACATTTAAGTGATAGGTGAATTTAGAAATTATGTGCATGTCAAGTTATATTAGGCAAGTCGGTAGTCTAAAATGTTTAAATACTTTTCACTTGGTTCGTTGTAAGTAATGCGAATCAAATTTGTCTGATCAATAAAGAAGAGCCCCAGTTCTTGTTATTGTGTGTAAATTATTTATGTTATTTTTTTTTATTCTCTTTTCCTTTCCAACAGAGTGGTATCAGAGGTGATTAAAATATCCAAGGGAGAGAAAAGATCATAAATATCAAAGCGATATTTTTGTAGAGTCGAAAGAAAGAAAGAGCAGAGTAGCAGCAATCTGTGTGAGAAATAAAAGAGAAATTTGTATTTTTTCTTGTTTGAAGTTATAACACACCTAGTAGATTATATATAGGGTGTTATAATTTTGTTGGGCAGGGACCACAGTGTTAATACTGGTAAACTTGATATTTTATGTACGGAGCAACATTAGAATGCAACTCCAAAACCCTACTAATGCGTTAGTAGCGGAAAGTGCCTTTTTAAAAAAGCGTGTGAAGTCAACCAATAATATCAAAGGAGTATGTATGGTTCTTTCAAAGTTTCTTTTGGATTCATAACGATTTTTAAAAGGGATTATGACATTTTTTTTTAGAATGACTTGTTTGAAGTTTTTTCTTGAAACGTATTTTTCAAAAAAGAGTTTATTAAGAGTGGAAGGTTGGGTGATAAAATATTTTTAATAAAAATGTGTATGGTACATGTTTTATAAATTTATTTTTGGTGAGATATTTTTGAAGAAGGTATTTTCATAAAAATAGAATTAAAAGAAAAAGAAAGGATTTTATTGAAAATGAGAGATTGTGGCTTTGAAAAGTTTGTGAGTCCACAAAAAGTTTGTTGTTTTTGTCAAGAATGACATGTTTATGGGAGAAGATTGTGATTTACAGGGGTGTATATTAAAAATAATATTTATTTTCGATGGTGATATGGTAGATACCCTCATGCAATCATGCAAGAAACTATGACAGAAGTTATGGGTCACAAATTACGACTGGAGAAGACTAAAAAAAGGGATAAAAAATAAGGGACAGACACCGTTGTTGTGTTTGGAGAGGTTTAGGCCATAGCCGAGGAACTGAGATGTCTAGAAAAAGAAAAAGATTCCCTAGCTTTGAGTTTCATTCAGAAAGAAATAAATGAAACGGTTATGTGCAAGGTAGAAAAATCTACAACTTCTAAGGAATCATGCAAGATCGTGGAAGCCGAATTTGGTACAAGGGGGTGTGACATGCAACAATAAGATTTGTCACAGTTTTTTGAGTTCGATGCAAATCTGAGAGTAGATGAGCAAGACTCCGGGAGGACAACAGAGCTTGGAGAATCTCACTCAAAAGTGGAAGATGGTCGTGAATAATATAAAATTGAAACCCATTATGCAAGCATGCATATGGATGAAGAAGATGCAAAAATGATTGCAAATAGAGAAGTTGAACCCTCTATATATGAATCAGAGCAAGAGAATATCAATTCTCAAGAACTCCACTACAATATGGATGGTACAAATGATGGTGAAATCCATTATGCAAGCATGCATATAAATGAAGAAGATGCAACAGAGATTGCAAAGAGAAAAGTTGAAGCCTATGTATGTGAAGCAAAGCAAGAGAATATCAATGCTCAAGAACTCCACTATAATATGGATGGTGCATCTGATGGTGAAACCCATTATGCAACCATGCATATGGATGACGAAAATGCAACAGAGATTGCAAAGAGAGAAGCTGAAACCTTTGGATGTGAAACATAGCATGAGCATATCATTGCTCCAACACTCCACTGTAACATGGATGGTGTAGAAGATGGTGAATCCCACTGTGATGAAACACATGTGGATGATGACTACAAAGTGAGATGTTCATTGGTGAATCCATCCGAAGCTGGTGAATTTGGTAAAGCTGAAATTTTCATTGAAATTAACAATGAGCACATGCATGCTCGGATATCCCACCATGGTGTGGATGAACATTATTTTGATGTTATGTGTGGTTTCTTTTTTGAAACAATGATTGATTATGGTAATATTGTAAGCGCCATGTCGGATGAATCCTTGAAGGTTGAAGCTTCCTTTGTACCAGCAAGATATGAAGCAGTTGGAACTGCTCATGAAGTAGTGTGCGAAAAAGCAACAACTAAGTTTTGCTTAGATAAAGTTATCAATAGAGTAGAAAGTTGTTGGTTGGATCCAAAAATTGGAATTGTTGAAGTAAAATTTGATGAAGAACCATTAACTGGTGATGAGTCATTGCACATGATGCAACAAAAAGAACATATTGATATGCTATTATTTGGTGAGAGAAACCCACTTGTGTTTGGAAGCCAGGTGGAAGACAACATGTTTGTAGCAACTAAGGTTTCTAAAAGAGTTGAAAAGAAGGCAAAGAAGGAAGAGGAAGAGGAATATTCTTTCACTAAAAAGCATAATAAAGATGTTTTTAACATTTTTTTAATATGCAAGTACTCAAAATGACATGGGAGCAGAAGTTGAAGTAAAGGTTGTTAATAAGTTTAATGCAGATTTGAAGCTCATTGAACAATGAATTCAAAAGCCAATTGAACAAATTGATTTGGGTCTTAAAGCAGTAGCTGGAATAAAAGAATTGAATGAAATGTTGAATAATGATATTGAATGTGTAGATTACATAAAGATATGGTAGAAAGAAAGTGAGGAATATGGAGTGCAAGAAGCAGAGCAAAGAAGAGAGTTTGAACATGCAATATTGTGGCAACAGTGTATGGTTGAACGAATATTTCAAGAGGAAGCTGTAGAATGCAAGATCAAATTGTCTTTTAGTAAAAATTAAAGATAATTCAAAGAAAAAATGCAGCAGCAACAAGTAAGGAAATATGGAGCCCTTAACAAGAAAGTGTAACAGAGAATGAAGAAATTTCGAGGATATAGAATTTGGAAGCAGAGAAAAAGAAAATGAAAAAATATAAAAGTTTTGAGTCATTGTAAGCCTAGCTGAGACATAGACCAGCAGACATGTTTGAGTGATAATTGAGTCAATTTCTATTGTAAGCCTAGAAGGAAGAGTTAAGTTATGTTTTGATTTATGTTGATTCATACAGTCGTAATTAAGGGGGAGTGTTAAAGTAAGCTAATTACCCCTGCATGAAGAGTTCAATATATTTAGAGAGTCAATTAATTGAACATTGAAAGCACTGAGTCAAGTCACGTTTAAGTGATAGATGAATTTGGAGAGGATGTGCATGTCAAGTTATATTAGAGGAGTTAATAGTCGAAAAGGTTTAAATACCCTTTACTGAGTTCATTGTAAGTAATGTGAATAAAGTTTGAGTGATCAACAGGAAAAGCTGAAACTCCTGTTATTGTAAATGAATTACTTATGTTATTTTGTGTTTCTCATCTCTGCCTTGCCAACAATTTGTGCCCTACAACATAGAAGTTTTTTAGTGCATAGAGTGGATTGGATGCACATTTCTTGTGAGGTTCATAGTAGAATAGAAACCCTATATAAAATCCAAAATAAAATTTTTTCCTTGAAATGAAAATATTTTCCTTAAGGTGCCAAATTTCTCAAGAAGATCGAATTTTTCACCTCTGAGGTTTGAATGAGAATTACGACTATGCACCCGGAATCTCAGGGAACTACAAATCGATCAACCACACGAGGTATACAGTTCACTTACTCTCCGCGACTCAATTCATCGATGGGCTCTGGGAATCCCTGCATATATTTAAAACCCATCCAAGCTCGAAACCTCAATGGCCAGGCACGCCGTGCCACTCTCTTTACGATCAATTAGTTTGATTCCGTTGATGATTAGGAAAAGTGCTCACAAATGTGAACAACTGAACATTTAACAATGGTGTCAACAAACAATCACGTGTCGTCAGGTTATTTCGCTTCTAGACGTCCACCACATACGGTTCCATTAATCGTTCCCCGGTCATCCCGTCCACATCACAGACTTCATGGACAGTGGGGAAGAAGTGATAATTTCTCAGGCGGGGTTTCCTCCCATCACTTTGGAGCTCAGAACACGGCCATCGTAGTCCAACCCAATCGGTTTCGCGTCTTGCTGGAAACCCCGAGATCACGAAATATGTCTAATTTTTCTGAAACCTCTGGATGATCTTAAAACAACAACCGTCATATCTTAAGGGAATGATTGTGATATCATGGCAACATGTCCCTCGGACACTCATATTTCATCCTCAAATTTGTAACGTTTTTTTTTCAATTATTTTTATGTGGTTCACTCCAGGCATGATATTTTATAATCTATGATGCCGAATTGAGCCACAGTGTTGAACGCCATTCTTTTTAAGTGTGGTTTCCTCTCGACATTTATCATCCAGCATGCCCAATTGGGGAACGTGTACGGTGTGGAAGCTCAATCTTAATGGAAACTAAGCACCACACAAATCAACAAGTTTACATTTTATGGTTATGATTTTGATTCTATTACTGTTTTTTAATCCATAATAAATGATAAATGAAAGAGAATGGAAAAGTTTTAAAACCTAGAAAATTAAAAATATAAACAAATCATATATTTTTATATAAAATTATCTATAAAAATTTAGCGATATTTTTCCAAAAATATGTATTATTTATATTAAAATATGAAAGAGAAACAGAATTGGTGATCTTTTTCTATTTATATTAAAATTTAGTTAGTTCAATTTGTATATTAATATAATAAAGTGTAAAAAAATAAAATTATTATTTAAAAAAAGAAATTTTCTTTTTAGTCATTGGTCTAATTTAAATGTCTTAAAATTATATTTATCTAAATAATTTCTATATTGTTAGATCTAAGACTTTTGTGATCCATAATGCAGAAAAATGTCTTTCTGATTAATCACATAATTATGTGATTAATCCGAAAGACATTTTTCTAATTTATATATTGTTAAACAAATTGATAGACAATTCTTTTTTGGTAAATTATAGTAAAGAAGCTATAATGATGTTACTATATCTTAATTATTACTTTATATTTTTCTCTTTCACTATATTTACATCATATTAAAAAGATCTTCATATTAAAAAGATCTTATTAATGCATCACCTCGGTGAAGCAATGAAGGATACCCATTTTTTATGATGATGGTGAAAAATATGGTTTTAAAAATAACATGCTTATTTGTTATATAAAAATAAACATGGATTTCAAACTAAAATGGCTTTTCAAAATAACATTTTTATTGTTATTTTTTATGAAAATTAATTTTTTTTCTTTACTATCCAAAATCTTCAATTGTATGTTTAAGTAATACCCAATTTAAATTACTCATGACTCCATTAGTCTCAACAAACAAAATAGAATGCAATAAAATGGTAGATTAAAAAGGTTAGAGGAATCATTTAGAAGTCTTTAAAGCTCTTCCAAAGCAAGATAATGCCAAGCCTTGCCAATTTATCACCAAGTACTAACAAAATCAAGAGTGGCTGCGGGGTAGCAAGTCCCTACTGCCAGCTAGATCATGTGCCTCGTTCATGTGTGACCATTGTATGGTGAATAGCATAAGTCCATTTAGTTAGACACATTAATGATCAGCACCTGCGGCCAACCAGATCATGTGCCTAGTTCATGTGTTGTCGCCTGTCTGATTCACTAGTAAGAAATATGTTTTTTTGGGCAGTACCCTAAGTATTTTCAATTTAGAGTAAAGTAATGAGGTTCCGCGCGATAAGGCCCTTATTTTTACCTATGAGCTGCCCTTCGACAACCATAATAAGAGGAGGGGATATTTTTAAGGTTGCTTGGCATTGGAAGAGAAAGAGGAAGATACAGGCCCCTCAAAAATAGTGAAAAAAAGGCTGTGAGTGGAGGTGGTTTTGCGCAGCTAACCAATCCACTATCATCCTCCTTGATTGATTGATTGTAGCACCAACAAAATGTTTATAGCTTCCTTCGCAATGAAAAGAAATGATGGACAGATGAAAAAAAAATGAGAAAATGCTACGTTCAAACAATGTTGCTGCTGCCATCCCAGTGCCTAGCACCATCATCAGAAATAAAATAAAAAAATTAATTACTCCATTAAAGACCACGCAGGAGGCCTTGGCAGGTTTTTCAATGAGAACCGCTACTTTCAAATATCACTGCTACCCACATTCCAGTGCCTGGCACCATCATCAGAAATAAAAGAAAACTTAATTACTCAATTAAAGACTCCACCATAAACCACCCAACTGAAAAGAACATGTGCTTCCCTATGCACATTGAAACAACTCCAAACTTGCAGTCTTTTCCAGGGCATTTCATTTCATGAAGTAGGAACGAACACCTAAAAAACATGATACCAACATGAAATGAAAACTAAAACCCAAACAAATGCACTTCTTTTATTTAAAACCTCTCCATATCTAGTACCAAACATGAGGTGAAACTTGGCTATAAAAATTGCCACGATATGTCAAAAGTGTGGGACAAGTGGTGAAAAACAAATCAGGATGTGGGCCCATCTATGGACCACTTGTCTACATGGACATAGCACATCGATATAGCATCCCCGTGCATGTGCCTATTGTTGTCGACTTTTTTTTTAGAAGTTTTGAGAATCATTCCTCAAGTTCGAGGTTTAACCATGAAACAAATACTTCCTTCTGCTCAAGTGCCAAGCTTGATGGGTGTCTGTTCTGCCAAAATTTCCGTAGAGCTACAAGTTTTATTTTTTATTTTTCTTACAATTTTTTTGGAATATAGGGGTATCTCAGAAATATGGGCTTGTGGTCAACCTGCAACAACCCTGTACAATAAGCGGAATGCACTGGTTTTTGGTTTTCCTTACAATGAGGGGAATGCACTGGTTTTCTGATATGCTACCACTGCAAAAAATAAAATAGGCTCTTTAATGGTTTTTCTTTTTCTAAATATTTATGTGAGAACAAATTCTTGTCACAGCTTTAGGACGAACTCGATACCAGATTGGTAGGGTTGGAAATTAAGTATGCCAAGACACAGTGGCAAAAATGGCTTTCTGAAGGTCCCAATGTTAGCATTATTGGTGTGTAAGGTATGGTTGGTGTGCGAAAAACAACAATGCTTAAAAAGGTATACAATATCTACAAGGTTAGTGATGTTTTTTAACATGTGATTTGGGTTACAGTTGCTCAATTTTCAATTCTACAGTTGCAAAATGATATTTCTTCTGCAATTAATTTAGATCTGCCCAACTTTTCTGCTTACATGGGAAAGATGAAGCTGCGTGCATACATGAAGACCAATAAATTCTTTTTGGTTTTAGACGACATGTGGAGGGAAGTTTATTTGAAGGAATTGGGTGTGGAATTTGGGAAGAAAAAAGGGATCAAAATTGTATTGTTCATGGAAATACAACCCTTACAAACCGAGGAGCCTTGGGAGTTGTTTTTGAAAGAAAATTTTGAAGACGGGAACTTTGTTCATGAGGAGATAGAGAATATTGGGTGACAGGTGGCCCAGGACTGTAAAGGGTTTCTGTTGGCGATAAAAATAATAGGGTCAAAAATGATGTCAAACACAGCTGTAGATGAGTGGAAGCTTGCTTTAAAGAAGATGAAAAAAGTGGATTTAAATTTTCCAATTACTCATCCTTGAATTGAATGAGAATTTTATTAGCGATTGAGATGGAGTTACGATAGTCTGCTCGATACTAATTTGAAAAATTATTTTCTTTTCTGTGGCATGTGCAGTGAAGATTCTGCAATGCTGGTGGAGATGGCCGTGCAAATATGGATAACATAAGGCCTGGTCAAGACCAGAGAGGATGCAAACTATGAGTATGTATTAAAGACATGGACTATGATTATATATTAGATACGGGAGAGCTATGTAAAGCTACTTGAAAATCATTTCTTAATCTGGGTGGAAGAGGGTGTTATTAGAATTCACTATGTTGTCCAGGACATGGCAAATTTTATTGGTGAGAATGAGCAGAATTGCGTATTGAGAGCAGGTCAAAGTCTTAAACATTTCCTTGACATTCCAAATTCAGATGATTGCAGGGGAATATTAGTTCATGGTAATGATATTAAGTCTTTTCTGACAAAGGAATTGAGATGTTCCAAACTTGTTTCTTTAATATTGGGAGGGAACCAGTGATTGAAGGAATTTCCAAAAGCATTTTTACTCAACTTCACGCCGTTAAGGGTATTGGAATTTCATAGCACGTCCATCCAATCATTTCAAACATCACTTTGGAAATTGAGACTACTTGAATTTCTCCATTTGGGTTACACTGCAATTGAATATCTGAAGAAATAGGTAATATTTCAAGTCTTCAATTCTTGTACTATCTAACGGCTGTAAAAATGTAAAATTGTTGCCTTATTTGAGAGAGGGATATTCCTTTGCTTCTACATCATTGCAGATAAGTATTTTTTCACTGGTTCCAGACCGAATTTCTACTTCACTTTCCCTGGCTATATTTGGTACTACAGTTTGGTACCAGAGGCCGCACGCTTCTGTCAAAAATATTTTCAACTACGAGTTAAAAAGAACCTCAAGAACCTCTCTCTGTAGTGCATTACTAATTACACTTTAGTAGTGTAGGGTTTTGAGGTAACATGGCATGTTGACCAGAGAACTCATATGTGAATATTGCCAAAAGAGTAAAGGCATTTGTGGTTATCACATTTGGAAACCAAGAGTGTTTCTTTGGTATTGTCCTGATGGTACCATGAATAACTAGACAAATGCACTGAGAATGGTATTGTTACTAGTCCTTCTCACTTTTGAATATAGAAACGCTTCTTTTATTTACTTAATCTTTCCTATATGGTGTTGCATTAAAAAAGTAATAGTAAGTTTACATATAGAGTTAAGATGAAGACTGAGCTCATGATGTAGCTTAAGTTGAACAACCAAGAGGCTCTAAACCTGTTTTTAGTTTAATGTATACCTTTTTGTAGTTTAATGTATATTAGCTGCATGTATATTGTTATATTTAATCAATTTCTATACCATGAATTTAATCAATGGCATTTGAATATCTTAAAAAATAAAAATGTTATGTTTGTTGTTTACCTATTGTTTGTTGCTCCTTTCTCCTTACATGTTGTTTGTTGCTCCAGAATGATAGGAAAAAGGATCTTGTGCTCCTTGCTCCTTACCGATTGTTTGTTGCTCTAGAATGATAGGAAAAAGGATCCTAAGTGAGCAAATAATAAGGAAAATATTATTACAGATAACAAGGAAAATATTTTACAAGATGCTGGAAAATATAAGGTCTACAACCTTGGAGGGATGGGTTGCAATGCAACTCTGATAGCCATAGACATGGCATGACCAACGATTTGCTGAGATTTCATGGGAATTCATTTGCGGTAATAGTGCAGCCTCAAAATGTGCAGCCAAAGAGTGTTATCTGAATAATGTAGCCAACTTAGGTTTTCATCTTCCTTCAGCCAGCTTAGATCTGCAACTTCCTTCAACCACAATTGCTAATAGAATGTCTTCCTTGAACCGAAATAGATAATAGATTGCTAAGAAAATGTTGTATGCTGTATGATATTCCTTCAACCGTGCTTAGCATGGTGGTGTACATGGGGTGTAGATGGCACCGACACTTGCACTTGCATGGTGAAGGTGGCACCAATGCTTACATGTCGATGTAGGTGGTAGTTGGGCAGAATTGGGGTAGAATTGGGTTATGGATGGATGGGTGAATGCACCTTTTATTTTGCTAGAATTTAGTATGCATGAACTAATGCTAGCATTAGTTCGTGATGTAAAATCTAGAAAACAAATATGAGATGATATCCATAGTTATAGTTTTACTGCCTCGGGAAGAGGCTAATAAGACAACAAACATTTCTATTGGGCTAGCTGAATAAAATAGCTATTTCTATTGGGCTCGCTGAATAAAATAGCTAAAATATTAGGTATTTATAGAAAATACTTCATGTTTTCTGGCACATACTAATGCTAAGTGAACTATTTCAATTACTATAGTCCCAGGCCACGGCCGAGACTAAAAAAACATAAAACACTTAACAAGAGCCCAATCTCTATACATTTAATCTCATATTAACTATATCATCCCATCCAAATTACCATAATAAAATTTATTACATGTGGAGTACTCTTGCTTATATGATTTTTATTTATCATTATGCATTTTTTATCTTTAATTTTTTCATTTAAGTTATAAGTTCAATCAAAATTTAAGTAGTGCATGTACTAGACGGATGATAATTGTAAAATATTTTATCACTACAATATTATGTATGTACTAAAATATGATAGTTGGATAACAGCCATATATAGAAAATCCACCAAAATATTTCTCATCAAATATTAAATTTATCGAAAAGACTAAATTCCGTACCTCTGAAATTTTCAAATATAATTACTAATAGACAACTGACATCTGCGACTTTTAAAATGATTGGCTAGTTGGGATATATTATTCATTCATTCATTCTATGCATCTTAATTCTTAGATGGGCTCAGCTCAACAGCAAGGGAGGGTCCACTTTTGTCCTTCCATTAATCCCTTGGGTTCAAGTTAGCATCGTGTGGGAAAACGCTCACGGATGTGAGCCAACGACTGAAGATTGCACTTAATAATGGTGTCCATGAACAGGTACGTATTTCTGGGGCTATTTGCTCAAGCATGTCAACCACGTACAAATTGTTAGATATGAAGCCGCATTCAGACACCGACCTCACCGACCAACGTCGTCACCAACTCTCTGACAAATAATAGCGCCGAACCTAGCACGCTGCCCAACCACCGTGATTGACTATGTAATCCTCTATTTTTCACATGTAGAATTATCCCTCTTATTCAACTATAAAATTGTATTCTTGCCTCAGCCTGAGCATGTCAAGCCAAGCAAGGCAAGGCCTCTGGTAATCAAAGTATTCTCTAGTTTCTATGTTTTTTTTCTCCATTCATGTCTCTATGTTATCTTTGTTTGATTTCTATTTTGTATTTAACTGCTTTTCTCTCAACAACTGGTATCAGAGCCAATTTAATTCTCAGCCATTGTAATTCATTTTCAGATCAATTCGTTGATCTAGAAACAGAGTGAATCTGTGCCTACAATTTCTGTTTGTGAAAAGCCATTACAGTGAACTGAGCACATAGATTTTTTACAACTCAGAATTAGATGAGTTTAAGCCATTCAAGGGGCATTTATGAGAAATTTATGTGCTGGCTTAAGAAGGGTTCATTAAATTTTGCAATTGTTGGTTACTATGGGAAGAGTCATTAAATTCTTCAATTGCTGGTTACTGTGGTTACCGCAGTCGCCAAAATTATTGCATTGCTCAACCGAGGAAACTGTTGTGTTGCTCAACCGAGGAAACCCCACCATAGTACATTTATCGCTGCCAAAATCATACAGCGAAGGTTGATCCTTCTCACTAAGATGGATCACTAAGATGGAGACAACGACAATGGTTTATCATTCAATTTTATTACTTTCATGTTTTTTTTTTTATAAAGTGTCTTTTCACCTTTAGGAGGTGGATACTATCTAATTAGAAGGTGAAAGAATGTTTTAAAATTATTATAATCATATATAATATTTGTTTTATAATAATTAATTTGGTTAAAGATTGGATCTTTATTTTAGAGGAGATGGATCTTTTATTTTAAAAGTGTAATATTTTCAAGTTTTATTTTAAAATTAGAGTCTTGATTTTTATTGAGAATGGAGACATCCGTTAATGATATGGAGAAGTTGAGCAGGGATAAATTTTCGCTATGGAAATTACAGATGGAGGATACAATGATTTTAAAAGATCAGTATTTTCCGATTGAGGGTGTAATATAGAAACCCTCATCGATGAAAGATGAGGAATGGGATAAGATTGATAGAAAGGCGATTGCAACAATATGCCAATATCTAGCAAAGAATGTGTATTTCAATGTGTCTGGAGAAAAGATGACAAAAGGATTATGGAAAAAGATCCATGATCTATATGAGAAGAACACGACATCAAACAAAGTGTTCTTGATGAAAAAGCTTTACAATCTCAAGATGAAGGAAGGTTCTTCAGTTGTAGAGCACTTGAATGAATTCAATATTATAACTAGTCAGCTTGCCTCTGTTAAAATAAATCTAGATGATGAAAATAGAGCTATTTTTTTAATGTGTTCTATGCTAGACAGCTGGGAAAATTTAATTGTGGCTATGAGTACTTCAGCACCTGCACGGATCCTCAAGTTTGATGATGTCAGTAGCAGTTTAATGAATGAGGAGTTGCGACGCAAGTTAATTGCAGAAAACGAGGGAGGAGAAGCCCTAGCTCTAGCTGATCGTGGTAGGAGGATTGATCGAGGCAGAAAAGGGCGATCAAGATCGAGAGGATGATCAAAATAAAGGAGGGGTAGGATCATCTTCTTTCATTGTGGAAAACCCGTGCACATGAAGAAAGAATGTCAAGCCATGAAGAAAGGACAAAAGGATCAAAGACTGGCCAATACAAACTACAAGTCATCCAACACAAATGAAGGTGAGAGTACTGTTGTAGTCACAAATGGTGATGTGTTGTTTACTGTTTCAGTAGAGGATGCATGTTTATATACATCTAGTGATATATTTGATTGGATCCTTGACTCTGGGGCATCTCACCATGTAACCCCATGCAAAGATATTTTTGTTGCATATAATCCTGGTGATTATGGTAGAGTGCATTTGGGGAATGATCATTTTTCCAGTATTCGTGGAGTGGGAGATGTCCAGATCAAGATGAATAGTGGATAAGATATATTGTTGAAACATGTCAGACATGTACCAGAAATGAGCATGAGTTTTATCTCCATGGAATGGCTGGATGATGAAGGCTATTCCATAAGCTTTGAAAAGGAGGCTGGAAAATTAGCAAAGGAGCATTGGTCGTGGCCAAAGGACCCAAGATAGGAACACTATATTCATTGAAGGAAATGATAGGAAAATTAGATTTTGTTGTTGTCACAAGAGAAGGAAATTCAACAAATATGTGGCATAAGCACTTGGGTCACATGAGCAAGAAGGGTTTAAAAATCCTTGTTGGTAAAAATTTACTACCAGGTTTGAGATCCTACAATATTGAAATTTGTTAGCATTGTATATATGGTAGAAAAAGAATGGTCTCATTTATTAGAGGTGGTCATGAAAGAAAGAAAAATGTGTTAGAATTGATACACTCAGATGTGTTTGGACCAGTTAACATCAAGTCAATAGGAGGAGCATCATATTTTGTAACATTTATAGATGATGCATCCAGGAAGGTTTGGGCCTATCCCATGAAAAGTAAAAGTGAAGTGTTTGAAATATTTCAGAAATTCTATGTTGCTGTTGAAAGAGAGACTAAAAAATAGCTCATATGCCTAAGAACAGATAATGGTGGAGAATATTTCTCAAATGCATTCAAAGGATATTGTAACAGGTTTGGCATAAAGCATGAGAAGACTGTGTCTGGAACACCTCAATAGAATGGTGTTGCAAAACGAATGAATCACACCATTATGGGAAAAGTAAGGAGCATGTTGTCCAATTCCGGTTTGTAAAAGCATTTTTGGGCAGAGGCTGTGGGGACAACTTGCTACCTCATAAATAAATCTCCATCTATAGCCTTGGATGGAGGCATCCTTGAAGAAGTTTGGACTGGTAAGAAGTTGAATTATTCTCATTTGAAAATATTTGGATGTGAAGCATTTGTACATATTCCCAAAGAAAATAAAACTATGCTAGATGATAAATCTATGAAATGCATTTTATGGGATATGCAGATGAAGAATTTGGTTATCATTTGTGGGATCCAGTCAAACATAAAATTATTAGAAGCAGGGATGTTATATTTAATGAGTCAGAAATGTTTAAGAGGAATGTAGGTGAGGTTGAAGTCAAGAAATTTATTGACAGGTTTGAAGAGAAACATGAAGAGTTCCCACCAATGCAAGAAAATGGGCAACAAATTCAAGAGCATGAAGGAAAACAAGAGGAAAATGATGAATACCAAGAAGAAGAAACCTTGTAGGAACCTTTACAGGAGAATCAACCTGATAATGCACAACCACAGTTGGTTCACAAATCTTCCAAGCCTCATAAGCGTTCGCAAAGGTATCCTCCTTCAAACTATATCCTATTGACTGATGAATGTGAGCCTAGTTGTTTTCAAGAGGCTTGTAAAGTTGACCACAGTAAGGAATGGAAGAAGAAATGAACTCTTTGTCAGAAAATAAAACTTGGGAGTTATTAAATCTCCCAAAAGGTAGAAAGGATTTGAAAAAAAAATCGGTATATAGAATTAAGCATGAAGGTGATGAAAAGAGGGAGAGGTATAAAACAAGGTTGGTGGTGAAAGGATTCACCCAAAATGAAGGTATTGACTTCATTGAAAATTTCTCACATGTTGTCAAAATGTCATCCATTAGAGTCATTCTTGGTCTTGTTGTTGCTTTAGACGTAGAATGTGGACATTTAGATGTAAAAACTGCTTTCCTTCATGGAGAATTAGAGGAAGAAATTTATATGAAGCTGCCAAAAGGCTTCATAGAAAAAGGCAAAGAAGAGCTTGTTTGCAGGTTGAAGAAGAGTCTCTATGGGTTGAAAGAGGCACCTCGACAATGTTACAAGAAATTTGATTCATTCATGTTAGAACATGGTTTTCATAGGATGGAAGCTGAACATTTTGTCTATATCAAGAGGTATGATCAAGGAAAGTATCTCATATTATTGTTATATGTGGATGACATGTTGATTGTTGGGCATGATAAGAATATGATCAATAGGTTGAATAAGGATTTGGGAAGCATATTTACAATGAAGGATTTGGGTCCAACACAACAAATATTGAGCATGAGGATCATGCATGACAGGGAAAACATAAGGTTGTGGTTGTCACAAGAAAAGTATATGAAGAAGGTGCTCGACATGCTTAATATGAAGGATGCCAAACCAATTGGTACACCCCTTGAAGCCCACTTCAAGTTGAGTGCCGAGTTATGTCCTAGTGATGACAAGGAGAAGGAATAAATGAGTAAGATTCCTTATGCTTCAACAGTTGGCAGCTTGATGCATGCCATGGTATACACACGACCAGACATTGCATATTTAGTGGGATTTGTGAGAAGATTCCTTGCCAATATAAGAAAAAAACATTGGCAAGCAGTAAAATGGATTTTCAGGTATCTTAAGGGTACTAGTCATTATTTCTTATTTTTTGGTCATAATGATACATTGCTTGAAGGTTTTATAGATGTAGATATGGCTAGATATATCGACACCAAAAATTCCACTACAGGTTACTTATACGCATTTGTAGGTGTAGCTGTATCTTAGGTGTCAAGGCTACAAATAATAGTAGCTGTCTATACAATAGAAGCAGAGTACATAGCTGCAATAGAGGCTTGCAAAGAAATGTTGTGGATGAAACGATTACTAGGAGAGTTAGGAATCAAGAAGGACAAGTATGTGTTGTATTGTGATAGTCAAAGTGCCATTCACTTAGCGAAAAATCCAGCATTTCACTCAAAAACCAAGCACATTGACTTAAGGTACCATTGGATCTGACATGTGTTGGAGGAAGGGCATTTATATTTGGAAAAGATCCATACAAATAAGAACCCTGCTGATATGCTCACTAAGATTCTACCAAGAAGTAAGCATGAGTCATGTAGATCCATGATAGGCATCGATGTGACTTGATACAAGATTCTTCATTCGGCTTCAAGTGGGAGAATGTTAGATATGAAGCCATATTCAGACACCGACCTCATCAACCAATGCCATCACTAACTCTCTGAAAAAGAACGACGCCGAACCTAAAATGCCGCCCAACCACCCTGATTGACTATGTTATCATTTTTTTTTCACATTCAAAATTATCCCTCTTCTGCAACTATAAATTTGTATTCCTGCCTCTACCTGAGCATGTAAATCCAAGAAAGGCAAGGCCTCCTGTAATCAAAGTATTCTCCAGTTTTTGTGTGTTGTTTCTCCATTCCTGTATTTGTGTTATGTCCGTTTGATTTCTTTTCTGTGTTCTTCTTCTTTGCTCTCAACACAACTCAATCACCACTATCTCTTCCTTCTGGTTCACATTGCAGACCTCATAAACTGTGGTTTAACACTGATAGTATTTCAGGTGGTTCTCTCCTCCCACAACTCTGAAGCTCACAAAACAGTGATCATCATCCAAAATATCAAGCCACTTGGTGCTACTCTTCGATGGAAGTCCGGAGACCACATGAACCTCTCTAGTACTCCCCATGATGCCATCACCCCTGCATGGAGAAACTACGAAGGGAATTCTTGTAGATCTATGGTTTGTCGAAGCGCCTCACCATGGACAAAACATCCTCCACCATTTCTTGAATCCACCGCATGACCACAGAAGATAACTGGCCATCGATAACGAAATGTGTGATATCGTTCCACCACATCCTTCATGTATTCATATTCCTTCTCCTTTACCATACGTTGTAGCATCTCCGACGCCCGATTGGTTGGCTGTGTAGACCATATCGAGCCCATTTGATCCTTGATTCTTGACATATCTGAAAATTTCCATGGCTAGTGTGAGTGATACATGCTCGAATTCGAGGCTTCGATGCTAAAAAAATTCTTCTTTTCGCTCGCACATATAAAATCAGTTCAATTCTTATAAAGGAAATCAGACTTTCCAGGTACCCGCAATCGGACTTTGTGGGTACCGGGTAGGGTTGAATGTTTATATATATATATATATATATATATATGTGGAGCGTGGGTGGTTATAATTATAATTATTTTATGGATGGTGATCCAAAATAAAGTAATTTTTCAAATCAAGACGCCATTATGTTGTTCACGTGAATAAGTTGAAGAAAAAGGGGGAAGCGAATGACTGCCTCCCTTGTGGAAAAATCACAGGAAATCATGTGCATGGAGGGATTGTGAATCCCATCATGTGTCACATTCCATGTGGAATCCTGACCATCAATAAGTGATCAACAATCATTGGTCATCCAAGTGGGCATCATAGGAGATTACGTGTATTATGTGTAGTTTGAGTGTATGAGACATTAAAGTAACACATGGTAGAAGAGAATTTTAGGTACATAATTGACATGGATAGCTCATGATATTTAATACTGTTTACGAATTCCGATGTGAAAATTTTCGGAAGACGTCTAGTTTCAAATAGACCATGACATGATAATTTTTTTGGCAACCGGGGCTCGCCGAATAACATACAATGCTGTTAAAATAGTTAATTAATTCTTGTATTGAGATTTAATTATATTTAGAGAGTTATTTAAGTGAGCGTTGAGTCAAGTGAATTATGTGATAGATGAATTTGGTAGGTGTGTGTACGTCAAGTTATATTAGGAGAGTCGTTAGTCAAAAAAGTTTAAATATCTTTGCCTTTCCGATAAATTGATATCAAAGCAAGGTTACAAAGAACAAGAAGACAAATCAGCGATAATCCATGTGAGAACAAATTTTTTTCTCTTGTTTAAAGTAATAACACACCTCATACACTATATATAGAGAGTTATAACGAAATTTCTTTCTTTTGCAAAGAACCATGGATTCCTCCTATCACTGGGCACGTTAGAACACTAACATTGGTCTTGATAACTGTGAGCAGGGTTACCAGTAAAACCGTCTTCACTTCCGATAATTTAGAGCTTAAAAACAGGTCAAAAAATTGATATGCTTGATATGCGTTAGTTCAAAGAGTTACCAAACGAAACTTTAGAAGCATTCATTTTAATTAAGAGGTATTTTTATAAAGATCACGTGAGTATATAAGAGGAAAGTTTTTGGAAAGGATTATTGAAATTATATTATAATAAGGTTTTAAAAAGGAGATTATTATAGAATTATTTTTATTCATAAATATTTTTCATAAAAGAATTGCTATATAAAAATGAAATTTAGGGTTATTTTTTTTATATTTCCAAATCTTATAAAAAGAGAAATTTAGGGTTTCATAAGGTAAGTGATTTTTTTTGAAGAAAGATGACAACATCGAGCTTCCAGCCATAAATTCATTTTTTCACCCAGGAGGATTATGATGTGTGGGCGTTAAGACGGAAGCCATGTTGAAAGCACATGATGTTTGAGATCATGTCAAGTTTGGGTTTACATAACCTCATAGTGAAGCAGAAAAACAAACTCTCAGTAATGTAGAGAGGGAAAAATGGATGAAAGACAAAAGGAAGAATGCACAAGCATTGTTGCTTATCCAGCAAGGAGTGGATGGAGGAGTGTTCCAGAAGATTATGATCACCTCCTCAACAAAGAAAGCATGGGATACCTCAAAAATAAGCTATACAGGTATGACCAAAGTCAATCTTTTTAAATTGCAGAATACTAGCAGAGATTTTCAAATTGTGTGGATGAAGGAGACAGAGGACATTGATTCTTTCATGAATCGGGTCATGACTATCATAATTCAGTTAAAAATTTATAGTGAAGATATTAAATATTGAAAAATTAATGAGAAGGTCCTTAGATCTTTTTCAACCAATTTTGATGTTTTGGTAGTAGCCATAGAAGAAGCCAAGGATTTGGAAACAATGACAGTTGATGAGTTTATGGGATCACTTCTATCGCATGAAGCAAGGATAGAAAAAAATAAGTATTCCACTTTAGAAACTTCTTTCAAAATTCAGGATTCTATTTCAAGAGGTCAAGGAAGAGGTCGATTGACAGAAAAAGGATGAGGCAGAAGATATGTTGATCAGAGAGATGGTCAAGAAGAGCATGAACATGAAATTGGAAGCAACGATAGAAAATTCAACAATAACAAAAGGTTTGATCAATCAAAGGTGAGATATTATTATTGCAATAAATTTGGTCACTATGCCTGTGATTGCAAGAAGAGTATAGTTGATCAAGGAAACCAGAGAGCTAATGTTAGTACAAAGAATCCGAACTCCATGTTCCTAGCTTGTGATAGCATGCATGAATCGTCTGATAATATGTGGCTATTAGACAGTGGTTGCAATAACCACATGATAGGAAATAAGAATTTGGTTGAAAATCTAGATCAATCTGTGAAGAGAGAGGTAAAGTTGGGGGTTGTCAAAGCTATTGATGTATATGGAAAAGGAGTGGTCAACATTTTGACCAAGCAAGGGGAGCCAAAGACAATCTGAGAAGTATATTATGTTCTTGGTCTCAAACACAATTTAATAAATGTTGGTCAATTGAAGGAGAAAAGATACAAGGTTATCTTTGAGGGACAAGAGCATGTTATTTATGACAGGCCCCCAAGCAAGATGCTAATAGAAATGGTGCAAATGGCGATGAATAAACTCTTTCCTCTTATCATGAATTACAGTGTTCAGGTCAGTTATTTTACATTTTCATGTTCTAATGATTACTCGTTACGGCACTTTCGGTTTGGACGCTTGCACTTTTCTATTTTTATATTGTTGCAGCAGAAAAATTTAGTCAGAGGATTACATCCCATAAAAGAACCTGCTAGTACTTGTGAGTGTTGCATCTTTTGAAAGAAACACCGTGAAAGTTTTCAAAAGGGAGTTGCATACAAAGAAAAACAACCTCTTTATTTGGTGAATACAGACTTGTGTGGCCTTATGAGGACACAGTCGATTGGTGGAAGTTGTTACTTCCTCACTTTTATTGATGACAATAGAAAAAATATTTTGGTTTACTTTTTGAAGCAGAAATCTGAATTTTTTTTCAAAATTCAAAGAATTCAAAGCCTTAGTAGAGAACCAAAGTGATCGACAGATCAAGGTATTGAGGTCATATCATGGTGCAAAATATTACTCAAAATAATTCCAGCATTACTATAAAAAACATGGAATCATAAGATATTTTATAAGAATGTACACACAACATTATAATGGTGTAGTAGAGAGAAAGAACAGAACAATTATGAACATGACATGGAGTATATTGAATGCAAGAAGCTTTTCTAATGAGTATTAGGCAAAAGCAATCGCATGCTATGTTTATGTCATAAGCATATCTCCTACAAAAACTGTGATGAACAGAGACATAAGAAGCAAGGTCAAGTATGTCATGCAATGTATCTCATCTCAGAGTTTTTGGATGTGTAGTCTATGCACATTTTCCTAAGAAAATAAGAGGAAAACTGGATGATAAAAGTGAAAAATGCATATTTATTGGTTATAGTGAACAATCAAAAGCTTGCAAATTGTAAAATCTTGTCACCAAGAAGACCGCAATTAGAAGAGATGTTGTGTTCAAATAACAAGGGTCATGGAATGGGACTGTACACAAAACAGTTGATGGACAAGCACAATTGATGGAAGACGATTAGGTTGCAGATAAGGAGAAACAAGAATCAAAGGAGCAGACACCAAACATAGTCACACCAAAATGACTCCAATATTTTCTAAGCAGCATGGATCTTCAAGTAGATCAATAGACCAGAATTCTCCGAGCAACAAATCAGGTGATGAATCAAGAAATGGTAAGAGAAAGATGAGAATTCTGAAAGATATTTATGATGATTTGGATGTTACTTCAAATTTATGTGCAACAACCACCGGGTTATGAAGTTGAAGGTAAAGAAGAAAAAGTTTATTGGTTGAAGAAAGCACTTTATGGACTTAAGCAAGAACCTAGAGCTTGGTATAGCAGAACTGAGAGATACATGATCAAGAATGGATTTTGTAGAAGTAACATTGAGCCTACCTTGTACACAAAGGTAAATGAGAATGCACATAGTTTGATTGTTTTATTATATGTTGATGACATGATTTTTACACATAATCTTTAGTTAGATGAATTTAAAGAAGCCATGATGAAAGAAATTGAGATGACAGATCTTGGTCTCATGAAATATTTTCTGGCACAGAAGTTGAGCAATCTAAAAAATAAATTTTTATTTGTCAAAATAAATATGTTAGAGATTTGTTGAAAATATTCAGGATGGATAATTTCAAACCTGTACCTACACCAGTTGCAATAGGTACAAAATTAAGTATGGATAATGAAGGATCAGATGTCAATCAAACTCTATTCAAAATATTGTTTGACAGCCTCATGTATCTCACAGCTACAAGAAAAAATATTATGCAAGGAGTAAGTTTGATTTCTAGATTTATGGAGACTCCAAAAGACACACATTGGAGTGTAGGAAAAGTAATTTTGAGATACATAGCAGGAACTAGAGATTTTGGCATAATCTATGCAAGTAAAGAAAATAAATATTAGATTTAATATACAGATAGTGATTTTGGAGGAAGGTTAGATGATGGGAAAATCACTTCCCGTTATGTGTTCCATCTTAGTTTAGGTGTGATAGTGTGGGAATATAAGAAGCAACCTCTTGTGACACTATCATCATTAGAAGCAGAATATGTACTAGCAACATCAACACCATGTCAAGCAGTATGGTTAAGAAAAGTATTGGATGGACTCAAGCAAAAACAATAGGGATCAACAACAATATGTTGTGACAACACCTCAACGATTTCTCTATCCAAGAATATTGTGTTTCATAAAAAGAGAAAGCATATTTATACTAGATATCAATTTATTAGAGAATTTGTGAGAAATGGAGAAGTTCAATTGAGGCCTTGTAAATCGAGAGATCAATTGGCTGCTATCTTTACAAAACCATTAACAAAATATGTGTTTGAGTTTCACAAAAGAAACTTGGGTGCTGTAAGCCTAACTAAGACATAGACTAGCATACATGTTTGAGTTGTCATAAGTCATGTTTTAGTTTAGCATTCGTAATTAAGAGATGGTGTTAAAATAGATAATTAACTCCTGCATGGAGATTTAACTATATTTAGAGAGTCAGTTAAGTGAGTGTTGGGTCAAGTCAAGTTATGTGATAGATGAATTTGGTAAGTGTGCATGTAAACTTATATTAGGCGATTTGTTAGTCGAAAAGGTTTAAATATCCTTCACCAGGTTCATTGTAGTCAGATTGAAGATTGAATTTTTGTGATCAATAGAAGAGTCACAACTCATGTGTTATTGTGTGTGAATTATTTGTGTTATTTTTTCCTTTACTCTTTTGCCTTTCTAACAAATTGAGTATCATTCCTGTGTATTATAGAGGTGGCAGATATGAACTATAAAGCATCTTGGAACATAATCTAAATGCACATGCATCATCATCCTCCATGGTGTCATATTCATGGTCATCCTCGGCCTGATCGTGGTTGAGGTTCTTTTGAAAATTTTGTTTTTGGTAAACATTTACATTTTTCCAATGAATGAAACAATTGGTGAATTCATGCATGGGAAGATGGAGGAATGAAACAAACATTTCCATTAAAATTTTCACTCCCAACATGACATTTTATCATATAGAATTCCAAATTGGGTTACAGCATGGAACACATTTTATTTTTTATTTTTTATTTTTGAAGTGGTTCACTCTCGAAATTTATCATCGAGCATGCCGAATTGGGCGATAGTGTGTGGACCGTTCACTACCGACATGACATTTTATCATCTAGGATGCTGAATTGGTAGACAATGGGGAACATTCACTCCCGACATGAAATTTTATCATCTAGGATGCCGAATTTGGAGAGTGTGGAACACATTTTATTTATTTATATTTTTAGTTATTTATCTAATTAGATGTCTTAAAATTATATTTATGGAGATTATTTATATATTTTTCAACAAATTAATGCACACAAGATTTCTTGTAAGTTACAATAAAGAGGCTATATTGATATTAATATATCTTGTATTTATCACTCTATATTTACTTTAAATTAAAAATAACTTATTAATGCATCACCTTGGGAAAGGAGGAAAGTAATGAAGGATACCAATTTTTTATTATAAATTGTATCTTTGTTACAATACTATTCACTTTTGTTATAGAAAATTAAACACTATTAATAATTATTAATAATTAAACACCATTACAATATTACTAATAAATATTATTTTTCCTCAAGTATAATTACGCCATATCGTTTCTTCAACCATGGTCTAATGTCACATTGTCGTAAAGATTGTCTTAATATGAAAATCAACCATAGTCCAACGTCACATTTTGACAAAATTGTCTCAATATGAAAATCAACTATGGTCAACCATGAAAAATAACCATAGTCAACCATGGTACAATGTCGCATTATGACAAATATTGTATTAATATGAAAATCAATCGTGGTCCAACATCACATTGTGAAAAATATTATCTCAATATGAAAATCAATCACGGTCAACTATGGTACAATGGTGGTTTGTGACAAAGATTGTCTCAATATGAAAATCAAGCATGGTCAACCATGATTCTTTTAGGGTTTATATACCGAGAGTTTAAAATATTAATAACTTGGGTTTAATATTATTCCCTTGGTTTTTAGTATTAATCCATTGTGTTTATTAGTTCCTTGGGTTTATAATATAAATTCATTGGGCCTATTAATCCCTTGGGTGTATTAATGCCTTGAGTTTATATTAATAATCCTTTGGGTTTATAATATTAATAATCCTTTTGGTTAATAATATCAATATTTATTATATTATTAAGAATATAAAAAAATATTATCATTTTATTATAATATAATACTAATTATCATAAATTTCTGTTATACTTGTCATTATATTTCTAATATAATGATGATAATATTTTATAATATAATTATTATTATTTTATTATTATAATTGTATATTTATTAATATAAATTGACACATATAGTGTATATCAACCACATTTATTAATATGGTTGTGCTAGTAAAAATTACACCAATTTTTTTTTTTCTTGAGTATAATTACATGATTTTTTCCAAAAAACAATCATCTAATTTTATTTATTTTCATGATCTACTCATGCTAGTGGGTTCCCATAAGGTCAATTTTTTAAAGAAATTTCATTCATTAGTTCATTGCCACAAAAAAAACTAAAATTTAGTTTAATAAGTGAGATGTACATTTCTTTCTGCAAGCTTCTACATGGCTTGTGCGATTGAAGCTTCATAAGCAACGCTATTGCAAAGGCCATATTTGGAGATGAACCCTATACAAATTCCAAAACTAAAAAATTTACTTCTTATAAAAATATTTCCCTTGAGATACTAAATTTATGAAGAAGATCAAATTCCTCACCTCAAAAAATTTTGAAACAAAATTTCCACTACACAACCCACATTTGCGACCTTCAACACATTCGACTAATTGGGTTTTATACAATTCATTAATTCATTCTTGGCATCTTAAATATTATATGGGCTCTTGTAATCAATGCATATGATTAAAACCCCACCTGGGTTCCAGAGCTCAATAGTGAGGCAAGGCACACCTTTGTCCTTTCATCAAGCCCTTAGGCTTTGGTTCACTACATTTGGGAAAACACTAACTGATGTGAGCCAACAACTAAAGCTTTCATTTAATAATGGTGTCCACGAAGAGGCACATATCACTAGGGATATTTATATTTGGCACATCCACCACATACAACTCAATCACTAGTGTCTCATCCTTCTTGTCCATGTTGTAGACTTCATACACTATGGTGAAGGACTGATAGCTTTTCAGGAGGTTCTCTCCTCCAATGACTCTGAACCTCAAAACACGATAATCGTCATCCAAAATATCAAGCCGCCCGATGCTACACTTCGCTGAAAGACATGAGATAACACGAACCTCACTTTTATTGTTATGAAACCAACTCCAAAAATATAAGAAAAGAGAGCTCAACATCTTATAAATAATCCACCTCTAGGGGCAACCTCCTTTACATTACATAAATGAAAAATTCTTGGACGATACAAATGAAAAAACCTCCTTTCTATATATAGGAGTCCATGGGGTCACAATATAATCCTAGTCGACCTAACAATAATAATGTAAGGGCACAATAATAACAATATGGGTGTTACAGGGGTACAAAAATGACAATAAGGGGGCTACACTAACAACAATAAGGGACTACACTAGTAATATAGGAACCTAACATGCCCCTCCCCTTCAAAAAAGTTTTGTCCTCAATGCTTGAGTAGCTCTAGATGTTTCTGTATAAAATTATCATCCTTCCATAATGAATCTTTAGTGGGTAAGTTCTTCCACTTGATGAGATACTCTGAAATTGATTGATTTCGTAGTTGTCAAGTTCTTTTTTCCATGATTGATTCAAGTACGAATATGATTTTTCCTTCCTCTTCAAGTTCTGGAAATAGTTTTTGAACTAGAAGTTTGTCACCTATACCCTTATTTAAGCATGAAACATGGAAAACTGGATTCACTCGAGAAGAAGGAGGAAGCTCCAATTTGTATGCCATAGTACCAATATTTTGCAACACCTTGTAAGGAACATAGTACTTTGACGATAATTTATTATCCTTCTTAGATTTATTGAGGGACATTTGTTTGTATGGTTGTAGCCGTAAAAATACCCAGTCTCCTACATCAAAATTCTCTTGCTGCGATCTTGATTTGCGTGTTGTTTCATTCGATTTTGTGCCAAATTTTTAGGTTATCCTTTAAGAGTTGGAGAAATTGTTGTTGATGCTCAATGTGATCTTCCACTGCTTGAAACTTATAATTTTCTCTTAAAGATGATGTGATGGATGGTGGATGATATCCATAAAGTTCCATAAATGGGGTCATTTTTGCTACAGTATGGAAGGATGTGTTATACCACCATTCAACCAGAGGTAAACACTTGACCCATAGTGTTTTTTTATCAGATACAAAAAAACTAGGATATCCTTCCAAAAAAAAATTCACTGTAAGATGAGCTCTAAGCTAGTTGAGTACCCAAAAAAGAGAATAATTCCGTCCAAAAATTTCTAGTAAAAATGGGATATCTGTCGCTTAAAATAATATTTAGTTTCCATGTAGCTTTTGAATTGTTTCCATAAATGCAGTAGCAACTATACTTGCTTTAAATGGATGATATAATGCAAAAAATTGTGCATACTTTGTAAGTCTATCAACTACCACCATGATGACACTCTTTCCTTTGGACTTAGGTAAACCTATGATAAAATCCATTGAAATCTCCTCCCAACGTTGAATTGGAATGGATAAAGGCTTTAAAACACTTGGCGTCTTAATTGTCTTAAATTTATTTTCCTGGCGAACTAAACATTCTGCCACAAACTTTTGAATATCAAATTTAAGGCCATCCCAAAAAAAAATGTCTTCACCTTGTGTTAAGTTTTTAAAAATCCAAAGTTTCCTCCTAAGGGAGATGTGCACAATTCCAAAAGAATATTTTGTTTTTGATGGGAATTCTTACAAAGATATAAGCGATCTTTGTACCATAAGGAATCATTTTTCCAACTAAATGTATCATATGTACTAGGATCTTACTGCAAATTTTGAATGATTGTCCACACTTGTTTATCCTTCTTCCATTCATCCCTTGCTTCAGTTATTCAATCTTGTTGGATAATAGAAATGGCACAAAGCAATGCTTCCACCTCTTCATCCTTTCTTGAGTGCATATGCAACAAGATTTAGCTTCCCTTTTTTTTATATGATTTCAAATTCATAATCCAACATCTTTTTGACCCATTTTTTCTACTATTCTAAAGATAGTATTTGTTCCAAAAAAGTGTTTAAGACTAACATGATCAGTTTTTACCTTGAAGTGTCTTCCCATTAGGTAAGGTCGCCATTTATTTAGTGCATGTAGTATTTCCAACATTTCCTTCTCATAAGTAGCTTTCTGTAAGTACTTTCCTTTGATTGTACGACTTTCAAAGGAAATGGGTCTTCCTTCTTACATTAAAAAAACACCAATTCCATTTCCCGAGGCATCATATTCCACAATAAAGGTTTTTGTGAAGTCTGACATAACTAAGACCGGTGCTAGGCACAATGCCTCTTTAAGATGCTTAAAGGCCTTAGTTGGTTTAGGAGTCCATGTAAATTCATATTTCTTAAATAATGTTGTTAGAGGTGCTGCTATTCTCCCATAATTCTTAAAAAACTTGCGATAATACCCCATCAACCCAAGAAAACCTCGAACTTCTTTATGGTTGTGGGGACTTTCCATTCCTTCATGGCTTTAATTTTGTTAGGGTCTACCTTAACACCCTCGTGAGATACAATATGCCCGAGATATTCCACCTCTTATACTCCAAAGAAACGTTTGGAGGTTTTTGCACATAATTGTTTTCTTCCAATATCTTGAGCACCCCGTCAACATGTTGAACATGATCCTTCCAAGACCTACTGTAGATTAGTATATCATCAAAAAATACTAACATAAATTTTCTAAGGAAGGGTTTGAAAATGGAATTCATCAACCCTTGAAATGTAGAAGGTGCATTGGTAAAGCCAACAAGCATGACCAAAAATTCATAATGAACCTCATGATTTCAAAATGTTGTTTTCGAAATATCTTTAGTCTTCATTCTAATTTGATGATATCCTTAATGAAGATCCAACTTGGTAAAAAAATTGCTCCATGTAATTCATCCAATAATTCATCAATCACACGAATGGGAAATTTATCTTTAATAATGAGATTATTGAGCTCCCTATAATCCGAAAACATGCGCCATGATCCATCCTTCTTGTGCACCAATACTATTGGAGCAGAGAAAGAAATTTGACTACGTTGAATTATACCGACCTCTAACATTTATGTAATCATACGTTAAACTTTTCTCTTTTGGAAATAATGATATTTGTAAGGTCTAATGTTTCGAGGAACACCTCCTGGAATCAAATGAATAGCATTATCATGATAAAAAATAGGTGGGAGTCCTTTGGGAGTTTCAAACACCTTGGAATGATTGTACAAGGTTTTTTGGAGATCGGGAGAAATAGATGATTTTGATGTTGGAACTTCTAGTGAGCATAATTATGAAATTACCCCTCATTGTTCTTTATCCAGAATATTTTTCATGACATTAGAGATTATTATCTTTCTCGGCTTCCCTGCAATACCACGTAATTCAACTTCCTTTCCTTCCGAAAAACAATTCAGGAAAATTTCTTGAAAATTAAAAGCTATCATCCCCAAAGATTGTAACCATTGTACTCCTAGTACAACATCAACACCTCCCATTGGAATGGAAAGCATTGGAATATTCAATACATATTCCCCCTTGGTTAGCTTGATATTATGACATTTTCCGGAGAAATTTATAGTTCCTCCATTTGTAGCTATCGCTTGACATTTTGGTGTTGGGTATAGGAAGCAATTCAATTTCTTGGCTACCTTACAATGAATAAAATTATGGGTGCTACCTGAATCAATCAACACTATTACCTTTTTCTTCTTCATATGTCCTTCTATATTGAGAGTTTGAGGAGTGGTAATTCTCGCCAATGCATTACACGATATGGTCAGACTCGTTTCTTCTTTCTCTAAGGTTGGTTCCTGGTGTATGTTCTCTTATTTTGAAGTTTTTTATTCATTTTCTTCTTCCTCTTCACAATGTATGTAAAATAATTTATTCTCAGCACACTTATGACCTTTAGTGTATTTTCTATCACAACTATAGAAAAGCCCTTTTTCTCTTTCTTCTTCCAATTGTTGTGGTGCCAACCTTGTAGTTTGTGGAATTATAGGAGTAGTAACACTTCCATATTTATAGATGTGAGTGGTAGGATTCCTTGATTCCATAATTTTACATTCAATTTTTCTTGCCAACTTGAATGCCTTCTCCAATGGATCAGGTTCCCAAAGACGAAACTCATGTTGGATTTTATCCTTTAAATTCCCTATGAAGACATCAATCTTGTGTTCCTTTGGAATATCAATTACCCTTATATTCAATTTTTGGAAGTCCTTAATGTCCTCCACCACTGAACCCTTTTTTTTTAGATTCATCAACTGGCTAAAGAAGGTGCTGCTATTTGTATCCTCATAATGTGTTATCATTTCCTTCGTAAAATTGACCAAGGGACAACTTTTTTACGGGAGAAAAGCCATCAATACCATACAAAAGTATTTGGTTTTTTATATAAATTCTCAATTCATACCTTTTATGTGTTTTTCACATTATTGAGATCAATATATTGCTCCATCTGTAGTATCCATGTTATAGGATCGTTTCCATCAAACTTCCTCATATCGATATTTGGAATATGATGTTTCTTCAATACAACATTAGAGTTTATGAAATCATGATTAACATTTATTTTGTTCTCATCATGAGTTTTCTCTACTATATTTTTGCCATTAGGAATCATTTCTTGTATCAACTTTGTCAAACATTCCATGTCTTCTTTTAGATCATTCTTAATGTCTTCCATGTCGTCTTTCATTTTTTCTTCTATACCATTGATCTTAGCTTCCACGTCTTCCATGCCATTATTCAAACCATACATCTTAGCTTCCATGCCCTTATTCAAACCATCCATCTTATATTCCACGCATTTCTTCAAAAGTTCCATTTCATTTCTTGTTTCTCTTTGCGAGAGAAAAATTTGGTGCACTTTCTTTTGTAATTTTGATATATCATGTTGCACTTCTTCATCTTCATGAGTCATAGTAGAGTATTATGAGGGATTAATGGGTGTTGAATTATTTTTAGGGGCATTTTAGAACTAAATACTGATATTTGTGCTTCAATGTGCCCTTGGAATCACTTAAAACTGATTTTTAAAACAAGAGTTATGCAATTTGAAAAGAAAAATACACAATTTTTTCTCGCTCTTGAGGAGATTGATATTGAAACTAATTATCCCTCTAATTTTGGATCTTCAATATCTAAAATTTATTCATGTAATTGCCCTATCAATATCAATATTGTAATTTATTCATGTAATTGTCATATCAAGGCTATTTGATCTGTGATTTTGGAGAAATTTGAAAATGACCATGGCTTGTGAGGTGGAGACATGTTTGAATTCGAGGCTTGGAAGCTCAAAAATATTACTTTTTGTTTAGATATATCAGAGCAATTCGATGGTGCAAATCTAGACAATAAGAGTCTTTGAGTACTAGGAAAGGTTGAATGTGTACATATATGGGTGGCAGATATCCATATTTGTGGTGTTATAGCTCCATTTATGCACTGGAGTAGTTGATCAGGTGCTCAGAATTATGCTAAAAAATGAGATTTCTTAGAATGACTCGAAACCTGAACGAAAGCATAGTGTTCATGGTTCTAAATCCGATGCAATTAGTTTCACATGAAATGGAATCTGTATGGATTTAGAAATGAGTTCTATTCATTTTACTAAATAGGTCAAAGTTTGGTCAAACTTCTCCTCCATCGAATGTATGACTGCCAAGTGGCAGATGTTGATTGGAACATTTTTGGTGTGTTTCCATTTTCTTATTGGAGGAATTTTGGGACAATGAGGAGGAGGCATGTGGATTAGCCTTGGGCTGCCTCGTGTCCCCCTCATGGGGGAGAAAAATTATGGTTATGGGTCGGAGGGACTAGGGGGAGGCGAGCGGGGGGGGGGGGTGGTGTGGGGCGGGGGGGGAGGGCTCGAACTTGAGACCTCCGCCAAAACTAGCACACAACGTTACTAACTCTTCTATCCAATGGTTCATACCAAATAACAACTCCACATATATTTAAATTTTCATTAATCCGTCATTGGGGGAAGTGGGGACAAGCCCCGTGGGCTAGCCCCAAACCATATGACTGATTCCAGAGACCATCGATGGAGCAGGAGGAGCGTTAGCCATAACTTCCATTTAATTAATTCTAATACACATTTATTTAAAACTAAACCTATTTAATAAATGTCAATATGGATTTATAATGGAGCTTCAGTTTAAGCGATAATCCAAGTTAATTAGCCTTAATGTGGTTTTGTTAAGCTAATCCGAGAAAAATATGGTGGAGTTTCTATTTTTGTGCCACCTAGCCCAGATAGTGCCAATTAGCTAAATTTAGGAAGGAAATTGTGGAACAAACTGGTAGAGGTCATAACTCAATTAGTTTACGACCAAGTTAGCAACAAAAGGAGGCTAAGGAACCATTTTTTAGTGTTCTGAACTCATTGATGTAGGTTTCAGGAGCACAAAATCATTTTAAACACATCATTCTGAAAATTTGAGCATAATATAGATGCCCAAGCCATGGAAATTGAACCAAGGAAATGTAGCCCAGGTTGGGTGAACTCCTTCCTCAAATCCCTATGTTGATGTGTTGTATGGTGATGTACTGTAATTATATTTGATGTTTTTTAGTCTTCTTTTATGTTAAATTGTTCATAAAAATAACAAAAAAACACTCATGATACTCAATAACTTGCAAGATAACTTGAACCCTTAAGCACATGAAAAAAATTGGTCTCAAAATTTGAAAGAGGAATTAGCACAACATTACTAAGATACCTTAATCATATCATTTTTGGTATAAGAGCTTTAGGTTTGTTGTGCAAGAATGGATATAATTTTTTGCACATTTTTGTCATGCTTACAAGGTTAAGACTCAAATAAGGAGAAGGAAGTTGGTTGAAAGCCCTACATTTGGGTCAAGAGGAAGAAGGGAAAATTTGCCAAACTCTTTAACACGAGCACATCCTCGAGTTGAAGTTGAGTCTTCACTGAGAATGTCTCATCAAGGAGAACCTACCATGAGAGAAGATGAGAGAGAATTCAGAAAGGCATTTTTTGATATGACTCAGACTGTCACAGGTCCTCTATGAGGAGAGGATTATAAGGATGTAAAGAAAATGTTATAGGCCTTGAATAGGAGAGGGTTATCCAAGAGGATGAGGAGGACATGGAGATGGTAGGAAACCACCATCCACTCCACCATATGCACCTTCATCTTCATCATATTCCACTACCACAACCTTTCAATATGTTCATCCACATACTTCAAAAGGAACTGGTAAATCACCGTTACTTAAACTTGATGTCAAATTTGAGCTACCAATGTATAATGTTGAAGTGAATGCAAAGAAGCTAGATATTTGGATTCGTGAGTTAGAGGTTTATTGCAAAATTCAAAACCTTCAAGAGGATAACATAAATATTCAATTGGCTTCCTTGAGAATGGAGGGTGCAACACTTGTATGGTGGGAAGCAAAGACACAAGATGAGATTAAAAACCATGGTAAGGTCTCCATGTCAGTATAAGTTTATTTCTTCCATTAAAAGGAAATTTTACCCTCTAGCTTACATGAAAAAACCCATTATGGACTGGCATAATTTTAACCAATAAAGGGACAAAGTGATCAAAATTATACACAAGAGTTTAGGAGAAGAGCACTAGTTTTGGGTGTCAATTTATCTTCTCGAGAAAATTTGTTAAAGTATATTGGGGTTTTGCACAACTATCTTAGACATACTATTATCATGTTCAATCCCACAAACTTAGATGAGGTTTGTTTTCAAGCCTCACATCTAGAAGCAAGAGGGAAACATAGTGCATATGAGAAAAGTGATAGTTTCCTTGAGTATTAAGGTAAAAGAAAGGGTAAGTTTAATGGAAGAGGAAATAAAAATGGTTCTATTATAATAGAGAAAGAGAAACTCACATGTAAAAAAATTTCGAAAAATGGCCATGATGAAGACCATTTTTGGCAACTCCATCAAGGGTTGAAGCCAAAAAAACTTAAAACCAAAGAGAAGAAGAAAACAACTGCAATAATTGAAAATGACTTAGGTTCAGATTCAGGAGAAGAAACCAAGATTACAACAACGGGTTTTAAAGGTAAGAACATAGCAAGCACTATTTCTTCAAGTTGTTCTAATGTAACTCAAGATGATGATACAAGAATTGAAATCTTTCATATTAGAGTTGTTTCAAAGCATACCAAAATAGACACACTATTTTATAGTGGTTCTCAAGCCAATTTGATTTCTGAAGACTTAGTTCATAGTGTAACACCCCTAGTTTATATGCTTTTTAAGTTAGACATTTGAACAAAAATCCAAAGGGGATTGGACCCCAATGGATAATTATTGTGTGGATTTTATTTTAAATATTTATTAATGAAAATAAATGGAAAATTTATGTGTGCACTATGACCAGATGAGATTGAAGATCATAACCCTGATCCATGAGGATATGGATAAGGCTAAGACTTTCCCAAAACCTTCAAAAATCCTTCAAAGGAAAAATGCTAATTTAGATTGAAGAGGAAAAATCTAAATTCCCCAATGAAGAGGAAAGTAGTTGGGAAGAGGTAAAAAGTTGGAAAAGAAAAAAACAACTTTAAAGTCCCTCATTAAGGGAAGACTAGGCAAATAGGAAGAAAAGCATCCTGAAATTCTGGACGCAGAATTTAGAAACAGGCTTGGGAGAAAGCATAGCTTAAGTAAGCTGCTCCAGAACAGATTGAGGTTGGTCTGTTCTTGGAGAAGATCTCAGCTCGGGGGTGAATTCTGGAGACAGAAGAATTATAAGGTTGGGAGGATTGGTCATATAACAACAGTGGTATGCACACCTAACCTATAGATTTTGTTACTTATATGGTATTATGAAATTTTCATATATAAGTGGCTGCAAGTATTAATTAGTCATGTTCTAATTATGAAAATTCTTACATTTAACAGATTTTAGTAGGAGAAATTATTCTCTAAAATCTGTATGGTTGTAAGAAAAATATTTATGGCAGATTATCAACCAGAATCTCTAAACTAGATGATGGTCTAAATCTGGAGATATATATATATTTCCCATAGAAAATTTGAAATTTGTAACTTTAATCTCCTTCTATAATGTACAACTATATGAAAAGAAATATATAGAAATTTGAAACTAGCAGTTAAGATTAAAATTTAATGGATAACCATGCAAAGTGAACTTTATCTCTAATTCTAGGAAAGAAGTAACCTCTAATTACTATAACATTTATTTCAGAAAAGGGTAGAGTTCTGTTGAATCAGTATAATAGTACAGGAAATATTTCTAATGTACACCTATGATGTACTGGTATGAAAAATACAAATTATATCTAGAATAGAATAAATAAAATATGGAAATTAAGGACTGATATTCCAATAGTGTTGAATAAATAAATAAAAAATTCAATTAATTCAAACTATAAATATATATATGAAATATCTATATAATTCACTGTTAAAGTGAAATCTAGAGAATCCAGTGAACAAATATAACAAAAATTAACCAGGGTGATATACTGAAAGGATGAATTAGCCTTTCTGTAATTATAAATTTAAATAAACATCCTTATATAATTCCTTAAGGTTGATAAATAAATTTTATAAGTTAACTGGAATTATACAACAACGGATATATAGCTGAGGACTGGGTGGTATCTGTACTATTGAATAAAATGATATAAATTTCTGTAAAGAAACATATAAATAAAAGAGGAGATATTTTTTTATCCACAGACATTTTATGAGAATGGAAATAATTTGTTGGACAAACTTTAATAATATAAATATTATAGAAGTACTGAAAATAAAATGGATGGATATCTAATTTATTTATAAATCTTTGCAGGTGGAACGAATTTTAATTAAAAATCATTTCTATAAAATTGTATATATTAAGGCCTAAGAAATAAAATTTGTTAAATGAAAATGGTGTTACACTATTAGAAAATTTTTTACACCTCACTACAAAAATTGATTACTTAAATAGGTACACAGTCCATCCTAATACTAAGTCAAATTATTACAGAAGGGTGTGGGTGAAAAATTATCACACCATAGTAAATTAAAATGAAAAATGATATGAACAGAAGTTCCCATTGAATTGCGAGGGAAGCATATCATCCTCAAACAATATTTTCATTAAATCAAACTTTAAATTGGGAAAACGTTTAAATGGAAACGTAGAGACACTCCTCGATTTTACACGACCAACCTGGTTACAAGCCGAGAGCGATGGTAAGACTGGAGTCGAAATAAGCATGAAAAAATTGATAAAAGGGTAAGCAAAGAGTGATTTCAAAAATTACCTGCAAGGAACAAGGAAGATAAGTTTAAAATCGATATATATATATATATATATATATATATATATATATATATATATATATATATATATATATATATATATATATATATATATGAGAAAAAAAAATTATTATAATAACTCTCGACGCAGATTGAAAATGTCAAAATCTATATTACCTGAGTGAGAAGGAATCAAGTAAACCCTTATTTAACATTCTACTATCTGCACAAAGATGCACATATAATTGTTAGCCTCATTATAAAAACTAATTATTAAATCCAAGAAGTAAGAAAACATTCGCTGTGGAAACAAATGCTTACCACAGAAGACAGTCAAAGCCGAGTTCAATATCACTTGGCCGAGCCATACGAAAAGCATTGGATAACATGCTGCCCTTAATCGAATAAGAGGATGGGTAGTCAAACAATACGATAATCTACAGATCATATCATAAATGAAATTGGGATAAATCGACAGTCAAACAGAATGTATATATCCATACAATTGTTCGAGAGAAAAGAAGTAACAGAGATTTTAAATGGCTCGTTACCTATATATAGAGGGCCGAATCACTTCGTAAAACCCAGAAACACTCAGTGAATCGAACTTGCATACCACTCCTTACGACCCTGGATGGAGGCGCTCTACTTCGGTACACGAATGCAAACAAATGAATGGAAATGTTCCAAAAAGTTAAACATGATATACCCCATTGCCATATGAAACCCTAATAAATCGTAACCTGACAAGTGTCATCATCTGATGATCGTGTACAAAGAAATTTAGGGTTCGATGGGAGGGAACCGAGGTTTCCCGAATTCAGAGATAAAAAATTACTAAGCCAACTATTTCATAAATATTGAAACCCTAAACGTACTAATCAAATCTCGGAAATAATCAAGAAAATCGAAACAGATGATAAACAGTGGTAATAGCAGACAGACTTCATAAATAAACCTAATATGACCACCCAAACTTTTAAGAAGGGCAGGTGTAAATCGTTCATTGCATTACACGTATAACAAAGTAGTACTTTGTATAAGGATTTCCCGATCTATGTTAATTCCAACACAATCATATGCCAAGGGAATCGAGCCCTATGGAAAGATTTGATTAATCACGAGATGTAAAATAGAAGGCATTAATATATGTAAATGTTTTGTTAACAATTCGTAAGGTATGAGTATAGAAATCGAAATAGGTATATCGATTTATCCATAGTTGAAAATTTTAAATGGGAAATCATGGTATACCACGTGAAAGTATAAGTTGTATAAGGTTATCACGACAATGAATATGGAACCATTGAAAGTAGAGTAATCATATAGGGTAAACATGATTATATTAATTTCCATTGTAATAATGAACATGGAAAAGAATTAGAGGCATGTGAGGGTATAAATAAATCATTGTTATGTGATATATATATATATATATATATATATATATATATATATATATATATATATATATATATATATATATATATGCATAGTTTGGTATATGATAAGTTATTATAAAAATAAGAATGAAATTTTATATTGGAGTACATGGGAAGGTGAATAACTTAAAAATAAATTAGAAAGAGGTCTTCCTGAATAAATATTAAGTAGTTGAAAGAGAAGAATTATTTATTATATGGATTGAGAAATTATAAATTAAAATGAAAAGATAGTCTAGTTTTATGGTGATGACATACTAGAAAAAAAAATGGAGGAACATTACAAATGGTATCAGAGCCCTAGTTGGAAAGCTGGGTTGTTTTTGTGCTCATTGTTATGAAATTATTTTTTTTTGAAAAAAAAAATGTTACTGATGTTATTTTGTTTTAGTGTAAAAAGGTACTGAAACTGAAAAGTCAATGGCTGAAGAAGATGAACTCTACGTCGATCTAGGTGGTAGAGATAACATGGCAGACCCCAATGCTCCTTTGATGGCTATGTTGCACAGGATGCAATGGGATATGGCCCAGCTAAGAAGCCAGAATGACAGGCTATCTTTAGCCAGTGAGGAGTAGGAAAAACTTATAAGAGAACTGACTTCGCGGAATAGCCAAGAAGGTGAAGGTTCCGGAAGGAGGAGGAAAGGCAGGGCCAATCTCTCAGATGATTCTAAGGAAGATGACACCACTAGAAACCATTCTAAGCAGAAGAAGGAATTACAAGGTGAATTCCGAAAAACAAAACCTCCCTCCTATGATGGAGAGAAGGAGGAAGATGTTGAGGCATGGTTGTTAAATATGATTAAGTATTTTCAGTTCTACGAGTATGAAAGCAATCTGAGGGCCAGATTAGCTATCTACCAACTGCAAGGTAAGGCTACCTTGTGGTGGGAGAAAACCAAAATGGTTCATGCCATTGATGAAAAAATAGTGACTTGGGAAGATTTCCAAGTCAAGTTTAAAAACTGGTATTTGAACGAACGTTATTATGACGACAAAGAAAAAGAGTTTTACAAACTCAGATTGGGAAATCTCACCATAGATGAGTTTGTCACCAAGTTCACATATCTGTTAAGATATGTTCCTTATATTCATGAAGAGAAAGCAAAGGTGCAAAGGTTTTTGAACTGTTTGCCTACTATGTATAAGGAGAAAATAGAGTTCGATAATCCAAAAACCATGGACGAACTGGTGAGGAAATCCAGATTATGTTACCAGTAGTTTAAGGGAAAGAGTCAACAATGGAAAAGCTGGACAAACAAGGGTGAATTCAAAGGAATGAAACAAAAACTAGCTTACTTGAAGAACTTTGGTAGGAATCATCAGCGAAATAAATTTAACAACACAAATGAAAGTCAAACTGCTCAATCCCAAGTTGGTTCAAAGAAAATAGATGGAAGTAACAAGAAGGAAGCAACTGTTAAAATGTAGGAACCTTTGAAGTGCTGGGGTTGTGGAGAACCTCATTTTTTGAGGGACTGTCCCCACCAAAATATTCAGATGGTTCTAAGAGATAGAGAAGCTACCACAGTGAATGACGTGGCAAGGAATATCCCCACTATCAGTGCAGCCTTGGAGAACCGACAAGAAGAACACCAGTCTACTATGGTTGAAATGGAAGGTAAAAATTATGATCAATCTGTTACTATCTTAATTTACCCGGGTGGTTCTTTGAGTTATATTAGTCCACAAGTTGTAGAAAAATGTAAACTCAAAATAGAAAAGTTTCAACAACCTTGGTTGGTATAGTTAGCTACCGGAACTAAACACAAGGTAACTCATAAGCTACCTAAAACAGCTATTAAATTGAATGAATATCAGACAGAGGTAGATTTAAACATTTTTCCATTAGGTTCCTATGATTTACTGATAGGAATGGACTGGTTAGAAAAGAAAAAGACCATGGTGAATTGATGGGAAAAAACTCTGCACTCCATAGATGATGAAGGAAAACCATTCATACTAAAGGGGAAACTGAAACCTATTTCTCTAAGGCAGATCTCAGCCCTTCGGTTAAAAAGAACAGCTAGGAAGGGATATCAAGTATATGTTGTACATGTTGAAGAATTAGGACAACAACCTAAAGAAAACTTGTTAGACACCTTACCAGTGATAAGAGAATTTAAGGAAGTTTTCCCGAATGAGATTCCTCATCTTCCCCCCAAGAGAGAGATTGATTTTTCAATCGATTTGGTTCCAGGGGAAACACCAGTTTCTAGAGCCCCTTATTGGATGAGCCCCCCTGAACTCATGGAGTTAAAAATGAAATTACAAGAATTGTTGGAAAAAGGTTACATCAGACCGAGTGTATCTCCTTAGGGAGCACCTGTGTTGTTCGTGAAAAAGAAAGATGGGACCTTCAGAATGTGTATTGACTATAGTCAACTGAATAAGTTGACAATCAAAAATAGGTATCCATTACCCATAATAGATGATATTTTTGATTAGGTGAGAGGAGCTTCAGTATTCTCTAAGATTGACTTAAGGACTAGTTATCACCAACTCAAAATTAAGGAGGAGGATATCAGTAAAACAACCTCTTGAACCAGGTATGGTCACTACGAATTTGTAGTCCTACCTTTCTGTTTGACCAATGCCCCTGCCACTTTTATGTGCTTAATGAATAGTGTTCTGAATAAATACTTAGACAAATTAGTACTAGTATTTATAGATTCTAATCTATTCAAAAAGTGAGTTAGAACATAAAGAACACCTTATAATTTTGTTACGGACTCTTAAGGAGAATCATTTGTATGCCAAGTTTAGCAAATTTGAATTGTATAAGGATAATATTCAATATTTAGGGCATATGATTTCAAAACAAGGATTGGCTGTTGACCCTGAGAAAATAAAGTCCATTAGAGAGTGGCCTATACCGACTGATGTCTCAGCGGTAAGATAATTTATGGGGATTGCAGGATATTACCGAAGGTTTGTGAAAGGATTTTCTGCAATAGCATATCCTATAACTTCACTATAGAGGAAAAACACAAAATTTGAGTGGACTGAAAAATTCCAAAATAGCTTTGAACAACTGAAATTAAAACTTACTACAACACCTATACTGAAGATTGCAGATCCTGATAAAGAGTTTGTAGTGTGTACGGATGCGTGTAGAGAGGGATTGGGAGGAATTATATTGCAAGAGAATTCTGTTATTGCGTATGAGTCTAGAACACTTAAGAAACATGAACAAAATTACAGTATATATGATCTTGAGTTAGCTGTTGTAATTCATGCCTTGAAGATGTGGCGAGACTATCTTCTCGGAAAGAAATTTACATTGATGACAGATCATATTAGCCTCAAGTATTTCTTCTCTCAAATAGATTTGAATCCTCGACAAGCCAGATGGTTGTCTTTTCTGAGTGAATTTGATATGGAAATAAAACATATCAAAGGGAAAGAAAACAAAATTTCTGATGCTCTAAGCAGAAATTCTTGTGAAAACATAAGTAACATTGGGAGTAGTGCCAGTTTTGACTTAGAAGGATTAGTAACAAAGGTAGCAGATCAAGATCCCAACTATGAGAAACTACAAGTGCAAATGCTGAAAAAGGAAATGGCTGAATACACCCAAAATCAGAAAGGGCTGATTTGTTATAGAAACAGATTGTATATCCCCAATGTAGACTCTTTGAAGAAAGAAATCCTAGATGAATATCATAAAAAGCCATATTCAAGACATCCTGGATATCAAAAATTGCTTACAGCCTTGAAAAAGAAATTATTTTGGCCAGGAATGAAAAAAGATGTGGCCAACTACTTAGCCACATGCATGGAATGTCAACTAGTCAAAGTTGAACATCAACATCCAGCTGGCCTTCTAAATCCCTTATCAATTGCTGAATGGAAATGGGACACTCTTTCTATAGACTTTATAACCGGGTCACCTAGAACAAAGTACCAGCATGACTCAGTGATGGTAGTGGTAGATACTTTAACAAAGGCTACACATTTCATACATATGAAATCTACTTTTGGGACAGCCCAAGTAGAAAATGTGTTCATGAAGGAAATTGTAAGGCTACACAGGGTTCCTAAAGTGATTATTTCAGATAGAGATGCCAAGTTCATAGCAGCCTTCTGGAAGAGTCTGTTTGGAGGCATGGGCACTAAATTTAGTTTTAGTACTGCTTATCACCCTTAGATGGATGGTCAAACTGAGAGAAAAAATCAAATTCTCGAGGATATGCTTCGAATGTATGTGATGGGTAGGCCAACTAAATGGGAAGACTATTTACATTTAGCTGAATTTTCTTATAATAACAACTACCAATCTCCCATCAAAATGAGTCCATTTGAGGCACTTTATGGAATAAAGTGCCATACTCCTTTAAGCTAGAGCCAGCCTGAAGATAAGCTAGTACTTGGGCTAGATGCTCTACAAGAAATGGAAATGATTGTCAAAAAAATTCAGAGAAACATCAAGACAGCCCAAGATCGACAGAAAATTTATGCCGACAAGAAGAGAGTGCACCGAGAGTACAAAGTGGGTGACCATGTGTATCTGTGGATTAAACCCAAAAAGAGTACTCTTTATGCTGGAAGCTGTGAAAAATTGGCTCCTAGATACTGTGGACCTTTTGAGGTCTTAGAAAGGGTGGGACCGGTGGCTTATAGACTAGACTTACCCCTCCATGTTAAAGTTCATGATGTATTTCATGTTTCGTTATTAAAAAGATATGTACATGATGTTTCTCATATTGTTTATTGGAATGTGATACAGGTCTAACCAGAAAGGGAGTTCCTTCCAGAGCCGCTTCAAATATTAGAGGGGGAAGAAGTTGAATTAAGAAATAGAACAGTAGCCAGAGTAAAGGTGCAGTGGAAACACTTCACTGCTCAAGAGGCTACATGGGAAAGAGAAGCTGAGATGATGGAAAAATATCCATCTTTATTTTCATAATGAACTATAGTAGATAGTCTGTTAACACTGAGGACAGTGCTTGTTTTCAGAGGGGGAATGTGTAACACCCCTCGTTTATATGCTTTTTAAGTTAGGCATTTGAACAAAAATCCAAAGGGGAGTGGACCCCAATGGATAATTATTGTGTGGATTTTATTTAAATATTTATTAATGAAAATAAATGGAATATTTATGTGTGCACTATGACGAGATGAGATTGGAGATCATAATCTTGATCCATGAGGATATGGATAAGGCTAAGACTTTCCCAAAACCTTCCAAAATCCTTCAAAGGAAAAATGCTAATTTAGATTGAAGAGGAAAAATCTAAATTCCCCAATGAAGAGGAAAGTAGTTGGGAAGAGGTAAAAATCTGGAAAAGCAGAAAGAAGCTTTAAAGTCCCTCATTAAGGGAAGCCAAGGCAAACAAGAAGAAAATCATCCCGAAATTCTGGACGTAGAATTTAGAAACAGGCTTGGGAGAAAGCATAGCTTAAGTAAGCTGCTCTAGAAAAGATTGAGGTTGGTCTGTTCTTGGAGAAGATCTCAGCTCGGGGGTGAATTCTGGAGACAGAAGAATTCTAAGGTTGGGAGGATTGGTCATATAACAACAGTGGTATGCACACCTAACCTATAGATTTTTTTAGTTATATGGTATTATGAAATGTTAATATATAAGTGGCTACAAGTATTAATTAGTTATGTTCTAATTATGGAAATTCTTACATTTAACAGATTTTAGTAGGAGAATTTATTCTCTAAAATCTGTATAGTTGTAAGAAAAAAATCTATGGGAGATTATCAAGCAAAATCTCTAAACCAGATGATGGTCTAAATCTAGATATATATATATATATATTTCCCATAGAAAATTTGAAATTTGTAACTTTAATATGCTTCTATAATGTACAACTATATGAAAAGAAATATATAGAAATTTGAAACTAGCAGTTAAGATTAGAATTTAATGGATAACCATGCAAAGAGAACTTAATTATAAGAAATGAGTAACCTCTAATGACTATAACATTTATTTCAGAAAAGGGTACAGTTCTGTTGAATCAGTATAATAGTACATGAAAGATTTCTAATGTACACCTATGATGTACTGGTATGAAAAATACAAATTCTATCTAGAATAGAATAAATAAAATCTGGAAATAAAGGACTAATATTCCAATAGTGTTAAATAAATAAATAAATAAATTTCAATTAATTCATACTATAAATATAGATATGAAATATCTATATAATTCACTGTTAAAGTGAAATCTAGAGAATTTAGTGAACAGATATAACAGAAATTAACCAGGGTGATATACTGAAAGGATGAGTTAGCCTTTCTGCAATTATAAATTTAAATAAACATCCTTATATAATTCCTTAAGGTTGATAAATAGATTTTATAAGTTAACTGGAATTATACAACAACGGATATATAACTGAGGACTAGGTGGTATCTGTACTACTGAATAAAATGATATACATTTCTGTAAAGAAACATATAAATAAAAGAGGAGATATTTTTTTATCCACAGACATTTTATGAGAATGGAAATAATTTTTTGGACAAACTTTAATAATATAAATAGTATAGAAGTACTAAAAATAAAATGAATGGATATCTAATTTATTTATAAATCTCTACAAGTGGAACGAATTTTAATTAAAAATCGTTTCTGTAAAATTGTATATATTAAGGCCTGAGAAATAAAATTTGTTAAATGAAAATGGTGTTACACTATCAGAAAAAGTTGTACACCTCACTACAAAAATTGAGTACTTAAATAAGTACACAATCCATCCTAATATTAAGTTAAATTATTACATAAGGGTGTGGGTGAAAAATTATCACACCACAATAAATTAAAATGAAAAATGATATGAATAGAAGTTCCCATTGAATTGCGAGGGAAGAATATCATCCTCAGAAAATATTTTCATTAAATCAAACTTTAAATTGGGAAAACGTTTAAATGGAAACACAGAGACACTCCTCGATTTTACACGACCAACCTGGTTACAAGCCGGGAGCTATGGTAAGACTGGAGTCGAAAGAAGCATGAAAAATTTGATTAAAGGGTAAGAAAAGAGCGATTTCAAACATTACCTGCAAGGAACAAGGAAGATAATTTTTAAATCTATTTTATATATATATAAATGAGAAAGAAAAAATTATTATAATAACTCTCGATGCAGATTGAAAATGTCAAAATCTATATTACCTGAGTGAGAAGGAGTCGAGTAAACCCTTCTTTAACATTCCACTATCTGCACAGAGATGCACATATAATTGTTAGCCTCGTTATAAAAACTAATTATTAAATCCAAGAACTAAGAAAACATTCATGTGGAAACAAATGCTTACCACAGAAGACAGTCAAAGCCGAGTTTAATATCACTTGGCCGAGCCATACGAAAAGCATTGGATAACATGCTACCTTGAATCGAATAAGAAGATGGGTAGTCAAACAATACGATAATCTACAAATCGTATGGTAAATGAAATTGGGATAAATCGACAGTCAAACAGAATGTATATATCCATAAAATAGTTTGAGAGGAAAGAAGTAACAGAGATTATAAATGTTTGGTTACTTGTATATAGAGGGTCGAATCACTTCGTAAAACCCAGAAACACTCAGTGAATCGAACTTTCATACCTCTCCTTACGACGTTGGATGGAGGTGCTCTACTTCGGTAGATGAATGCAAACAAATGAATGGAAATGTTCCAGAAAGTTAAACATGATATACCCCATTGCCATATGAAACCCTAATAAATCGTAACCTTACAAGTGTCATCATATGATGAGCGCGTACAAAGAAATTTAGGGTTCGATGGGAGGGAATCGAGGTTTCCCGAATTCAGAGATAAAAATTTAATAAGCCAACTATTTCATAAATATTGAAACCCTAAACGTACTGATCAAATCTCGGGAATAATCAAGAAAATCGAAATGGATGATAAACAATGGTAATAGTAGACAAAATTCATAAATAAACCTAATACGACCACCCGAAGTTTTAAGAAGGGTAGGTGTAAACCGTTCATTGCATTACACGTATAACAAAGTAGTACTCTGTATAAGGATTTCCCGATCTATGTTAATTCCAACGCAATAATATGCTAAGGGAATCGAGCCCTATGGAAAGATTTGGTTAATCACGAGATGTAAAATAGAAGGCATTAAGATATGTAAATGTTTTGTTAACAATTCGTAAGGTATGAGTATAGAAATCGAAATAGGTATATCGATTTATCCATAGTTGAAAATTTTAAATGGGAAATCATGGTATACCACGTGAAAGTATAAGTTGTATAAGGTTATCACAACAATGAATATGGGACCATTGAAAGCAGAGTAATCATATAGGTTAAATATGATTATATTAATTTCCATTGTAATAATGAACATGGAAAGTAATTAGAGGCATGTGAGGGTATAAAGAAATCATTGTTATGTGATATATATATATATATATATATATATATATATATATATATATATATATATATATATATATATATATATATATATAGTTGGGTATATGATAAGTTATTATAAAAAGAAGAACGAAATTTTATATTGGAGTATATGGGAAGGTGAATAACTTAAAAATAAATTAGAAAGAGGTCTTCCTGAATAACTATTAAGTAGGTGAATGAGAAGAATTATTTATTATATGGATTGATAAATTGTAAATTAAAATGAAAAGATAGTCTAGTTTTATGGTGACGACATACTAGAAATTTTTTTTTGAGGAAAATTACAAAGAGGTTAAATATAGAAACTATTACACATCCAAGACCTTATCCTTTAGGCCTGATATGCAAAAATGAAAACTTGTAGGTAACAAGGAAGTGCATCCTAAGGTTTGCAATCAATTCAAACCTTCTTGACGAAGTTGAACTTGACGTATTTCAGCTTGAGATTTCAAGTATTGTTTTGGGAAGTCCTTATCTTTATGATATGAGGGCGATATTTCATCACCATGAGAAGAACCACTTGTTAAAGAATGGAATTGAGTATTATAGTTAGATTGCATAAGAAGAATACATGTTTTTCTCTTATACATGTAGGAGAAATGAAGATAATAGTGAATGAAACTCAAAATTGTGCTTTGTTAATGTTCAAGCATAGTGATGTTTTGAGACCTTTCAAAAATATGCATCAAATGAACAAGATGATTTCATTGAAATTTTTAATGTTTGTAATAAGATGTTTCAGGGCTCTAATATGTTTCCTTTGAAAAGAGATCAATAATATGTGAAATATTTGCAACAATCCACATCAGTGTCGAACATTTTTGGAAACAATATGTCAATCCAAGAGAATGCACAGGTCAAAGAGAAAGCACCAAAACAATATAAAAAAGAGGGAATTGGGTTAAAAAGTTCTTCTTGTGGGTTTTACAAAATATTTTCTTTGAAATGGGATGTTGCATGGCGATGGCAATCACATTTGATCAAGAGTCGAGCCAAGCACAAGGAGAGACATGCTAAACATCATCGTGTAGACAATTGATGATCGATGTGGAAACAAGTTTTTTTCTTCAAGGACAGCTTGTTGTTCTACAAATTTTGGGAAATTTCAGCATGATGGTGTCTACAACATCAAGACAAGGTCTTCAAAATCAAGGAAAAATATTAGTTTTTATGAAAAGCTCAAATCGTTGAAATTAGGAAAATTCTAGTGGATTGAGACTGGAAGGGTGAGGGAACTGTACCCTCATCCACATGTTTAGTAATGAAAAATATTTTTGGGTCCAAAATCTTCTAGTGGAGAGGAATGATCAGGTGCTCAGAATTATGCTAAAAAATAAAAATTCTCAGAATGACTTGAAATGTGAATGACCGCGCAGTGTTGGTCGTTTTGAATTCGGTGCAACTCGTTTCACATAGAATGGACTTTGTATGGATTCAGAAATGATTTCTTCTCATTTTACTAAACAAGTCAAAGTTTGGTCAAACTTCTCCTCCATTGAATGTACAATGGGTGTTGTTCCATGGTTGTCCAAAAGTTTCGGTCAATAATGGAGGACATCTTGTCCATAGTGTGACACTTTGAAAAACCACAGATGTAAAATCCATTAGGCTAATTTTTAGGTCTAAAATGGGCCTCCTAAGGAAATTATAAAATAACAATGGAAATAATAAAATAATATTTGTTGACATCATCAAATTTTAGAGGGAAAAAAGAAAAAAACTACTTTTTCAACTTGTATTTTCAACTTATCTCCCAAAGATTTTACTCAAATTTTGAGTGGGAGTACTTGTTGGATGCAAAATTTAATTCCGCATTCAAGGAGTACCCATGTTTCATACTTTCGATGGACCCTGCTACACGAAAAATGAGAAATACATGAAAAATGTGATTGCAATAACATTTTCTCATGTATTTCTCATTTTTCACGTAACAGGGTCCATTGAAAGTATCCAACATGGATCATTATTAAATGAGGAATTTAATTTTTCATCCAATGAGTACTCCCGCTCAAAATTTGATAAAAGCTTTGGGAGATAAGTTGGAAATACGAGTTGAAAAAGTAGTTTTATTATTTTATTATTTTTTAATATTTTTACCCTTTTACTTAAAAAATGGTAAATCATCCCACATGGTTGACATCATCATCTTGAATCCTATTGGTTCTTATAAATTTTATTTTGGTTGTACATTTTTCTTAGGAGGCCCATTTTAGACCTAAAAATTCCCCTAATTATTTCATAGGTAGTTTCTCCATGCGGGTCGATGACACTTCGGGAATACAAGAGGGGTTTGCATGGTCTTAGGGTTTCCAATAGAGCACATAACCAATTGTTTTGGATGATGATCTTCACATTCTGAGCGTCAGAATCATGGGAGGAGACCCCACCTGAGAAATTATTGCTCCTTCACCACTCTCCATCAATTTTGTGATGTGGACGAGACGAATATGGAACTGGTGATGGAACCGTATGTGGTGGATGTCCTGAAGGGAAATAACTCAATGATATGTATCGGTTCATTGACATCTGTGAGCACTTTTCCCAATCCTCAATGGAATCGAACTGATTGATAAAAGGAGAGCAACACAATGCAGAGGCTCTATGTAGTAATTTTGAGATCTCATCAAGGAATTGAGACGAAGAGATTGATAGAATGAATTGTATACATTAGGTGGTTGATGAATTTGTAGGTCCCTAATATAACGGGTGGGTATTCGTAATTTTGATTCAAAGCTCAGAGGTGAAAATTTTTCTCTTCTTGAGAAATTTTGCACCTCAAGGGACAGGTTTTCATTTGAAGGAAAAAAAAATTAGTTCTGGATTTTATATAGGGTGCATATTCAACTATGATTCTCACACGAGAGCTAATTATGAAGCTTCAATCACACGGGCCGCATATTATTTTATGGGAAGAAATGTGCATCAAATACACTGCAGAGACTAAAATGATTTTATGTTGCAGGGCACAAATAAATAAAAGAATTTAATGATTTAATAGCTGAAGTGATAGGCCAATATGAGAGGTCCATAAAGTGGGGAGTTTCCATGATAAAATTGTGGTGAAAATAAATGTTAGTGGTTTGAATGAGGAAAAAATAGATGCTAGTTCTTTGAATTACTCAACGATAGGAATTCTTATTAGGAATGCGGGTGAGATTGATGGATGAGGACATTTTCTTCTTCATTATCGGAGAGGATTTTTTTTTTTACCTCACTCATGTCCATCAAGATATTCCTGAAATATATAATCTAGATAGACATACCTAAATATAATTAAAGTGAGCACTTCATTCATATTCGAGAATAATAAATAATTTGTTGAACTAACATGGGTGTTACAAATTTGAACAACTTTACTAGGGTTGAGTTCATGCCTTTGTAGAATATAAAAATGTCAAGATTTTATATTGAACATGATTAGAGGAAATCGATCATTCTTTCAATAAAAAAACAAAGAGACATAATATTTAAAAGTTTAAGAATTCAACACTACAAAATATTCAGGCTAAATAATCCCCCTAGAAAAAGGATTTCTTTCATGCCTTTAATAACAACAACAAATCCAAATAAGAGAAAATACAAAATATTTAAAAGTTGTATTATTTAGCACTGCAAACTATTCATGCTACATAATCCCATAGAGAAGGGACTCAATAATTCTATAAAAAATAGAGCACTAAAATCATAGATTTTCATTAAACTTTATTACCTTTCCTCAAGGCATGTAATGATATTACATGATAATACTAGTCCAAATCCCATATATTTTCCATGTCATAGATTTTATAATAATTTTCCATGTGATAATGCTTATAATAAATTAGGGTCTACCACTAGAAAGAATATTTTGCTCTCCAAATTTAATATAAAATTCACATTAAAATAATTTTTATATACTAGTTGTATATAAAAATGAATCTTTCTCCCAAAAAGGTTCACATATAAAAATTAAAAATTCCCAGTTATGTGTATGCATTTATTCAACAAAAACTTTTACATATTGGACATCATATAAATTCTTGTTACACTTATAAAAATACACTTTGAGAATGTGCAACAATATTAAGTAAACAATATTAAATGTTGTAAACATAGATACATTAAAGTTAATTAAACCGGTCAATATTTTTTTTATTCTTTGTAAGTTCTTACAGCTACATTGGAAGATTTTGTAATAGTTTTATGGTTATTGATATTTTTGGAAAAATAAAAACTCAATGAAAAATACAACCATTTCCTAAAACAATCTACATTACCATGGCCTAGTTAAACCTAATTCAAAAAGTAAATTTGAGACATCCTTGAACCATACTTGGTACATTTATGATGTCTCTTCTTCTATTGTTACTTAAGTGCAAAGTTTTTTCTATCTCCTATTCTATTAAAAAGTGTGCTATATGGAAAGGAACGTTACCACCCTAGAGATTATAGACTTGAGAAAACACATGGTGAAGGAACCGAATAGTTTCGATGATGGCATAGAAAAATGCATGTAAACTATGCTCCCTTCGCAGAATTTATCAACAAACTCTAAGGTTAATAGTGAAATTAATTTTTAGTTTCACTTTATACAAATACAATGACTATTCATAAATGGGATTTACAAGAACAACTAAATCTCTCTCAAATTATTTAGTCCTCTAAGCATTGTGATACATACAAAATAGTAGTGCACATTATTTATTTTGGTCCTATGTCAGAATTTGGACAGCCAAGGGAAATGGTAAAATAAAATAATATTTATTATAGAGTGATATATAAATAAAAAAAATTCCATTTTTGTTAATAATCAGTTTTGTTTCTTGAACCAACCCTATTAACTATAATATTTGGCATCAGGCATAGGTGCTTTTAGCTCTTCTTCAAGTCAGACTTAAAAAGCTTACTATATTTTAACTTCTTTGCAAAGAATATTTATCAGAGTATCCTAAGAATAAGCATGCGAACCATTTCATGTCCATCATTTTAATTAAGAGCTCCCATACTTCTTGAATTTTTCCCATCTAGTAAAGTCCATCGATGATCCCATTGAAGGAATAAGAATATGGATGCAGACCATTAGCTAACATTTCCTTCCCCACTCAAAGCCTTCATTATTCTATAATCCTTGCAATGTCGACATATTGTGGTGTTGTATGTCACATAATTAGGAGCCAAATTTTTTTTTGGGCCGCATATATGCCCATGTTTTCATAATGAAATGTTATTATTTATACCCTAAAACCCTAGGTTTTTAGCTCGTTCCATAACCTAATTCCATCAATTGCCGTGAAGTACTCTCTATGGTTGATTATCATTGGTTTTCTTAACCTCTATATAATTAAAGATGATTATGCTATGATTTAATGATGATGGCTTTGTTAAGTATATTTATCACAGGGTTCCATCATCGAAATCCCTCACAAGCGAGTTAAGTATGGAAATGCCTAATTTAGGGCTTTGACATTTCAGCGTGCTTCTGGAGAAACCGAGAGAGGTTATTATCAAAAATGATGTTATAATACCTCTCCATAACTTGGATTCCACCCTGCTCACTCATATGGGTCTTTAGAAGTAAATTATCCAATTTGTCCAAATCTGAAATAAATTATAAACTTCCTACTTCCACCTCGATTTCCATGCAGCTGAAGGAGAATGAAGAAATCATGGGACATGGGTTTTGGTCCAACTATAGCATGTTTGTTATACCTAAAATATTTCTTCAAAATACCTTACATTTTCATAGATATTCAGGGTTCTTTGAGGCTAGTTTATGTAAAATTTAGAATTTCTAGAGTTGTCAAAATCTCCCGAACAACGGGCTGTTTTGGAATTTTCGTCAAATATCTTACCTTGGTGACATGAAAAAGCTATTAAAACTTGAGGATCCATATTTTTTATGGCCTCCAACTTCTACAATTGATTTTGTCTTATCTCCATGGCTATGTATGGAGTGTTGTTAAGCATTAATCTTGGAATTGACAACGTAATCAAAATTAGATGAGAAAAGTTAGCATAGTGATCTTTTGATCTGATCTGCATGTATGATTTCCTATTTCGTAATTCTCAGGCAATATATAAAGCCTACATCCAAAGAATTTTAGGGGTAACCGAGTGAGTCATGATACTGATGTAATGTTGAGACTCCAGACTTTGTATGCCAATGCTTTGATCCAATAGAAGTTCCACCATTATTCTACTCTGAGTTATCATGATTTCATTTTCAATTTCGTTTTACTAAGTTAATTTAACTTTTTCTAGGTGTGGCAAGGGCCCACCACCACATGAAGACAAGCTCCATAGCTCATTTAGATCATATAACTTATAATTAAAGTGTGAATTTTATTGAAATATGTTTTATGTAAAATTGATAATTGTTTCTGTACTCAAAACTATGTTTTGTGACATTATAGATCTCGTTTCTCAAATGTTTAGGACTGGAAAGAGTTATATTGGATCAAGAGCTGAATGATTTATTTCAGGAGTGCAGACTGTTGAAAAGTGTTCTTTACCTAGAAGTGACACAAGAGTTAATTTCCATGTTATAAGCTAAGAATGACATAGATTTATACTCTGTTAATTTTTTATCGAAATATATAATGTTCGGTTACTATGAGGAATTCTTAATAATTCAAAACTGAATGCAATTTAATTCGATTGGTTCTAGAGTAATTTCTTTGATTTAGTTAAAAACTCTTTGAAACTTTGATTGTTATGATTTAAATTGGCAACAGAGCTTATATTTTTTATTCCTTTCCAAATTCTGCCAGTGTATGAATGTGAGTGGTGTGAGGTATGTTACGTAAATTGAAAAATTCTTAGTTTGAAGTGTAGCCCAAGAAACATAATTATTTTAATTAGAGGTTTTCTCATTTTTCATAGTAAAATTATCTCTTTGTAGAATCATGACTGGACATGAGTTTGATTGTAAAAATATTAGCTTGATGTCAATTGTTTTAGTTTCCATTCACTTTCATAAGTTTTGATTATGAATTTATTAAGTACGAAAAGTGAGCATTTGACAATGTTGTGTGTGTGTGTTTAATTATTTTCTTTAGAGATTTAAAGTTTACTTGCATTATGTCATTAGAATACATTTTGTTGATTTATTTAGCTTGAGGGGTAACTTTTAAAATCATAAGATAGAGAAGAAAGTTTCTTTTTTGAAGCAATAAATTTGTTAGGACTTAGTTTAACAATTAGATTTAGTTAAAACTTTAATAGGAGCGTATGTTGATTGATTTTAGCTCAAATAGAAGTAATCCTCATTACATGCATGTAGCTTGCTTGGTGAGATAGTTAAGCATAACTTCGATTTCCATATCACTGATTTTAATTTCAAGATTTCTTCACTTTAATTTCAATATCGTTTAGTGTTTATTCAGAGATTGGTTGAAGTAGGATGTGTAGTGAAAAACTAGGTTTCCATTCAAAGTCCTGATTTCCTTTAAAGAGCAGAGTTGGATTGATTCAATAGAGATCTTCAGTTCTAAAGTTGAATTTGATTATTTTAGTGAGATGGCTTGATTCCTTTTCGAAAGTTGTTTGTTCACAATAATTTGTGTATTTTATTACTTGGCTGATCATTATAAAGGAAACATTAAAGCTATGAACTAAAAACTGAATCAAGGAGTGCAATGCAACTCGTGTTTACGAGCCCAGATTGACAATTAAATATTAGGAGGATTAATCTAGCAATTATTTCTCCCAAAAATTTTGGCGTTGTTGCCAGGGAGTTGTAATTTCTTATTCAGGCAACTATTATCAGAGTTTCAGGTTCTTGTAGGGCTGTTAGAGGGTGGAGAGTGTGCAGTAAGACGTGAGTGAAGAGTGATGCATCCACTTTTGTGTGGTTTCTCCAAAGTCTAGTTGATTGCTTCTTGTTCTTGAGTTTTTATTTCCTTTTTATTTATGCATAGAAGTAAAGGTATACCTAGGGATAGTAAAGGTATATTTGTTTCCATTTCTAGTTTTCTTGCAATTAGCATTTTTTAATTCATTTAGATTAAAAATTCAAGCTTTGAACGACAATTTTTTTTTGGGGAGTTGTAAGAACCCTATTTTTGTACTAATCCATGTTGTGGTAGGGATCATTAACCAACAAGAGAAATTCAAGAATGACAGAGAGCTTGAATAATGTCCCTCGAAATACTTTCTCAAATCCTAGCAGTAGTTGGGATATCTGTCTGTTAGAAAGAGTTCATCTTCACCACGTTCATGAAATCATCTGTCTCCCCACAACCAGAAAAGGATTTGGAAGTATCCCTTGATTCCTCTTGCCTATCTACCAAGAGGTCAATGAATAATATACCAAATATGATGGGTAGCATCCAGTTGAACAATAGATCGAAGAGATTTCACCATGCCCATCAACAAGCCTTGTGTGCATTCCAGAGACTGATTATCCAAGTTTTCCTGGCATCACCAAGGAGGACATTCAGAGTGGTCCAAATCAAGAAATGAGCCAATACCAGCAGGATTACATCGAGCATTGGTTCCAGGTCACAATCGTCAAAATACCAATCTCATTTTCAAATACTCTCGGTACCATATCAATTGAAGCAACTAGTTTCTCATACTCTGGTATGTTTTGAAGTTTATTCTTTCAAACTCAGTGTTAGTATATATAGCATGTTGCTACGAACATGGCTGCATTTGATGTAATCCTACACTTAAAGGATACCTTCCTCTTTCTCTAGATTAGGGTAGGGTAGAAATGAATAAAATTTTTGTTGCAACATCATTCTTTAAATTGCAATTGCTAAGGCATAACCATTGAAATTTTTGTCATTATGCACTCTTGTGCTAAGACTTGTCAGAAGAAATTCACTCTTAATGCCTCATATTTTATAAATTGACTCTGATTATTGGCCGATATTATTCATTGGGTCAGTTAGGGGAATTGTTATTGTTATACTTTCCATTCATAAGCTTAACATACTATCATCCAAGAAACCTTTTCAAGTTTCTCTTTGAAGGTATTGTTAAAAATCCTCCTATGGTGGACCACTCCTATAAAACCATCACGAGCTCTCATAAGAACCATAGAATGACCTACTCGAGGAATCTTTCAGTCACTATCTGAGTTATTTTATTTTCTTGAGTCTTTAGGGTAGCAGGATCAACTAGTAAACATTAGTAATTAAAAATTGTTCATGCCATCTTGCACTCTTAAGGAGTAGATTTGTCTCCACACTTATTAAGTAGCCTATAAGGTTAATCATAATCAGAGTCTACAAAAATATTTAGGGGAGGATAGGAGGTCTTTTAATGAGCCAACCTACCACGATCATGATACCTAACATGCATGTCATTACTGCTCCTGGTCACCAAGACAAAGCAATGGCTTTCAGCCCAAAAAGATAGAAGAGAGGAGGTCTCATCATGAGTTGGCTTATTCATCCATGCTACTTCTTGTGAGTGGCACTGCCATCAGTTGGTTACCAAGCCGGGACATTGGCCTTTATCTAAAAGTAAAATAAGCTAACTCTAAATCTATAACTTGTAAGTGGGACAGAAACATTTCATTAGGTTAAAAGGCATCCTTGTCGAGGCTATATATGCCTGCTCACAGAAGGGCCATGCTTGTGGTATCAAAATTAATTTTACACTATGATTTACTTGGTTGTTTTTGTATTTTCCCTGAACTCGCTGTCATATCTCTATGAGAATGGCTTTAATATCCTTCAATAGTGTGCTTTGGATTTCTATCCATGGAAAATTTTAGGGGCGAATTTTAGCCCAAAGGCGAAATTTAAGGGGTTTTATAGTTTGAAGAGGCGAATTTTTTATATTGCACCCATTTTTTCTACAGTTAACAACTTAGCCCAAAATTTATTTAAAAAATAAATAATTATTATATTTTAGCCCTCAAAATTAAAGCGGATAAAAATTGAAAAGGTGGGATTCTCCCTAGATTTACATTGCAAAGGCTCGATTCGCCTAGTTTGGAGGTTGGACTCATTGAATTTGGGCGGATTCGCCTTGATTTACAGGTTTTGAAGTTCGATTTGGTTGCAATAGCCAGATTTCTTGGTTTGCAAATCGAGGGTAAGGTTGAAATTCATCTCTATAAATTACAACTTGTTAATCCTTCTGTCATTTTCGAGCAAGATACATATTTGGTTGCAATAGCCAGATTTCTTGGTTTGCAAATCGAGGGTAAGGTTGAAATTCATCTCTATAAAATACATTTTGCTAATCCTTCTGTCATTTTTGAGCAAGATACAACCCCGATCCTTTCTGTCATTTTTGAGCAAGAGACAACGATGATCCTTCTGTATGTTTGCTTCATTCTGATCATCTGATAAACATGAGTTTTTAGGTAAGAGGTAAGAGGGAAATAACACCCTTAATTGCTGGTCAAAGAGATCACCTCGCCTTCCTGCACTAATCATATTTCTTATAGCCATCGACCATCCTACCATGCCCTCCTTGGGTCTTTATTCACTATACAAAATAGCATAGGGAAGGTCTTCTACACTTAACCACTGGTGTCTCCTTACCCTAGGAAGCGTGCATGTTAAAACCCATTTAGGCATTTTACATAAAATTTCACCCCTTAATACTTTGTTCTTTAGACATAGCAGAGCCGACAAGACCACATCAGACCAGAGCAGCACCAAGGAGACCATCGAGATTTTTCACTGGTATATTCTCAGATTTTTCAGCTTAATTCACGTGGTGGAAGAGCACGGGTTGGATTGTGGAAGAGCACAGGTTATTTTCAAGGCGAGGCAAGATAATGTAGACTCTTGGTATAAATATTCCAATAAGAGACTTCGGAAGTCATCTTTTTTTCTCTTTATAACCCATCATTGTTGAGTTGCAGGTGTGTAAGTTGTGGGTGTGTAAATTCTACAGCCTGGGTGTGTGAAGTCTACAGTGCAGGTGTGTCCTTGGTCGAATGTGCTCCTGTTTGAGGCAAAGTAGACTGGTTACTACTACTGGAAAGGTATTTACCACTAAACAAAGCAATAAAACAAGGCCAATGTGGATGACTGTCACTAACGGAAATGGCCTTAAGCATCCCCACAAATACACCAATTTGATGGCAAGTATCAAAGTAAAAATACTTAGTTATCCCTTGATTTATGGTGACAACACTAAACGAAGCAATAAAACAAAGGCAATGTGGATGAATGTTAGCAATGGAAATGGTCTTAAGCATCCCCACAAATACACCAACAATTTGAGGGCAAGTATCAACTTGGATTCTAGGTATTGACATGCTGACTTCAATGAAAGGTTTGCAAAATACAAGGAACAACAATGTCTCCAGGTTTAACAACAATTGGGCTTAAAGACACTGCCATTGTCAAGCATCTTGGTAAGCACTCTGACCATTACTCTTTCATAGCTTTGGTTGACTGCAGAAACCTTGTTGGCAACGACTTGTATAATCATATTTTTGGTTCGGATTGCCAATTTTGTATATACGTTCATTTGTTCTGAATTACTATTGGGTCTACTACATAGATTTTATTTCCAAGTTTTTCATACAATGGTCAAAGGTATAAGTTGCATTATAATTCTGATTGAGATATTATATGATCTACAAGATGGAAAAGTGCTTACATGGAGTGTCAATATCAAGTAATTTCGACTTAAATGGATAAGGAAAAAAATGGATTTGTAACCCAGGAACATGTCCTGTTTACATCCACTATTGATATTATCTTGTATATAGTAAAGATGAAGTTATACAACTAGAAATACAAGTTGCTTCCACGCTTGTTAATGCAAAAAAATTATGAGCAAGATGTACTAATTTTTGAGCTAATTTTACATAATAATGGGTGTTAGATATTGCATTGGCCAATAATAGAAATCTTACATACAATATTGCCATAGTATGATTGGTAACAATCATTTGCACACACATCATATTTAAATTGGTCGCTTGGGTTGCATAATAGAATATGCTTGTTTTACACTTTTAGTTCTTTTAGGATTAAGAATTTATTTGTTGATACCCTTTGGATTTGATATATCATTGATAAAAGGGAATGAATTTGTATTGTTTAATGTTGACACCTAATCCTATGGGTTGGGTGTGGATATGTAATATTGTATAATAAATAATATTAGGAAATAAGGAAGGCCAAGAGTCATTGGGAGATGAATCCCAATAGCCTCACCTCCATGTATAAATACATGCACATTCCTCATCTAATAAACATTCTGATTTGCAGAGTTACCTCCTGGTTTGACATGGTATTAGAGCCAGTCCCACTATTGGCATTTTTTCCTGTGGTGTAACTCCCTCATTCCTTTGCTTAGTTAGTTTTTCTGCTATTTTTTGCTGCTCCATTAAATTGCTATATTGAAATTCTGCATTTTTTTTCTATCTCTGCAAATTCTACAGTCTCTGACTTCTACAGGTTCAGCTCCTACAATATCTGATTATTTTGCAGCCCCTGCAATTTCTGTAGTTCCTGCAACTCAGCACCTGCATCTCTACCATTCCAGTTTTCTTAAAAACGGCCTCTCGGCCTCCCCTCTTTCTAGTTCCTGGCCTTACGGCCCCACTCTTCCCCAACAACTACGCATCTACATTCACACCCCTCCTCATCTGCACACAGTCCCTACGCTTACCTGTCTAACCTACGCATACCTCCCTCATATATACCCACCCTCGACTCCCGGTTTACTTGCAACATAGTCATATATTTAGCTGTCGACTACAACACTTTGTTATATAATATAGCTCCTCCATTTAGCTATTCACTGCGCTATCCCCAATGTCGACAGCGCCCATGGCCCAACTATTATACGCTGTCACAGTTATATGCCTGCACAAAAATACGATGTCTCATATACGCTGTCATATAATACATTGTCTCATATACGCTGTCTCATATAATACGCTGTCATATAATCTCCACGCTGTCTAACGCCCCTCGACTCCTCTCTCCTCACGTTCCTCCTCCCTACTACGACTTCAACGCTGCCTATCCAACGCATTCCCCTACAGTTGACTGTGTTATAATAATACCGCCCACACAATTCAATACCGCCCACCATTTATAACACATCACATTACCATATATAATACCGCTCCCTCCCAGCGATGTCTGTATATCTCCACCTTTTAATACCTCCCCCTCCACTCTTATTTAATACCCCTCCACTCTTATTTAATACCACTCCAGCTTATTTTAATACCACCCCCTCCACTCTTATTTAATATCCCTCCACTCTTACTTAATACCACTCCACCTTATATTATACCGCCCCCCACCATATTATACTCCATCTCCTCCCAAATCATATAATATAGTACCCATATAAAACAAAATTCTCCAATATATATATATATATATTTTGGTGCAGAATTTAGTTTTTTTAGCAAAGAGTTTTCGTCCCCTTTAATTGAGTAAATTTCCAGAATTGAAGATTTTCTAGCAAAATTTTTTCCTCTTCAAAAGAATTTTTTCCAGCAAAGTAATTATTTTTTCCCTTCAGAAGAATGCATTCTCTCATATCTATTGTAGGGGTGGTTCTCTCTGGCAAAGAGAACTATCTTGAATGGTCCCACAAAATCAAGCACACTCTCATTTTTAATGAGTTGTGGAAAGGAATCTGTGAAGGAAAAGAAGGAAATCCACTAGCAAAGCCCACTTCAGACAAGGAGCTCGCCATTTGGGAAAACAAGAACTGCAAGGCCTATGCCTTGATTTTAGCTTCCGTAAATGAAGAGGTGAGTCACCACATTTCATCATTCTCAAATGCCTATGATGCCTTGAGCAAGCTAAAAGAACTCTATGACTCACATTCAGAATTAGAAAATGTTCAATTGATGATTAAGCTGCTCAGTCTTGAAATGAAGAATGATGATCCCCTTGCTTTAGCTTCAGAAGTAAGATCTATAATGCATGATATTGAAAGAACTAGTGTAAAAATGGACATATCTCTCATAGCATATGTTAAGGCATTATATCCAACTTACTCACATTATCTTGAGTCATTGCAAGCAAGTGGAAACCTTGAGCATATCACCTTTGATACACTTGAGAAAAAGTTTGTAGAAAGAGAGAAAGCTTTTGGGAAGATGACAATCCCTTCGTCTTCCGAAGAGGCTGCATACTTGGCACATAGAGAAAATATTCATGCTCCAGATTCATCCAGAGGAAGAGGTGGAAGAAGAGGCAGAGGAAGAAGAAACTTCACAGAAAGTTGGGGCAGACAATCTGACAAATCCAATAGTCATTGCACACGTTGCAATAAAGATGGACATGATGCATCCAAATGCAGGACACCTTGGGATAAAATTGAGCAGCAAAGAAATCAAGACAAAGGTAAAACTAATGACAAAGACAAAGGTAAAGCACCTGAATCCGCTCATTATGTTCTAGCACATTGTAAAAATGGAGTAACTGAAGACTTGTTTGATGTTTCATTTACTTCATGGAGAGATGACTGGTTGCTAGATTCAGGAGCAACATGTCACATGACATTTAGAAAATATTTTTTTGAAGAATTCACTAACAAATTTGATGGAGCAGTATATTTCGCAGATAAATCCAAACTCAAGCCATCGGGGCTTGGCAAAGTCAAGCTTAAGTTGCCTGGTATTCCAAATCATATTCTACATGAGTTTCTATACCTCGCTGAGTTGAGGAGAAACTTGCTGTCCTTGGTCCAATCCGCCGGCAAGGAAACTCCATTCACTTGTTTGATGGCAAGGCAGAGGTCAGAAAAGCATCAGATCACTCACTTGTCATGGAGGGAATAGAAGAAGGGAGACTCTTGAAGCTGAAAGGTTCATCTGCTCATGCTCAAAACTTTGCATTCAGTTGACATCATGATGAAGGTACATTCCCATCAAGTCTTTTATGGCATGCTATATTTGGACACTTAAACTATGAAAGCCTTCGTTTGTTGAAGAAAAATGGTGTTAATGGACTGCCTACAATTCCCAGGAAACCTAAGGAATGTGATGCTTGTATTCTAGGAAAGCATAGCAAACAACCATTTCATGATTCACACTCCAGAGCACATAGAAAACATGAGCTTGTTCATTCAGATTTATGTGGCCCTATGCCTATTGCTTCTGCAAATGGAAATAAATAAATGATGACATTTATTGATGACTACACTAGAATGTGTTGGATTTACTTATTGAAGAATAAGTCTGATGCTTTTCAAACATTCAAGAATTTTCATGCATGGATAGAAAATGATGCACAAACTCTTATTGGCTCTCTACGTACTGATAATGGAAAAGAATACACTTCAAAATAATTTGAAATTTATCTTCGTCAACATGGAATCAAACATCAAACAACTGTGCCATATAATCCCCAATAGAACGATGTAGCTGAAAGAATGAACATAACTATTTTAAATATGGTTCGCTCCATGTTATTTTTCAAGAATGTAAAATTGATGTTTTGGGCTGATGCAGTTCTATGTGTTGTTTACATAAAGAATAGGTGTCCTTCAAGTTCAATTATAAACAAAACTCCTTTTGAAATGTGGCATGGCCACATTCCTTCGGTAAAGCATTTCAGGGTCTTTGGGTCCACCTGTTATGCCTTGATACCCAAGGGTCAAAGGAACAAACTTGGTGCTAGAAGTAGAAAATGTATCTTCTTGGGTTACTCCAATACCTCCAAAGGATATCGTCTCTATGATGAAGCAAATAAGAAGTTTGTAATAGCAAGAGATGTCATATTTCTTGAATCTTCCAAGAGTGACAAGGTTGTTGAGCGGCAACTTGATCGCCTGGATAGATTCACACATGCAAAGTCTTTCCAAGAATTTGATAATCAGATTCCACATCTTGAAAGGGGGATTCCGATATTGAATCAAACTGTGGAATCATGTCCTGAAGCACTCTCTCCCCCACATGAAGAAACAACCACGGATGACACATTGGATGATGTGATTGACAGAATTGGGAGATTGAATCTTGAATCAATCCCAACTTAGTCAAATGACTAGCCTGGGCCATCTCAGAAAGGTCCTCCCAAATGGCTGACAAAGGCACTGGAGGATGTTCATCCTGATGAGGTTCGAAAAACAGGAACGAGAAGTTCCACTCAACAAATTGAAGGTGATGTAGATAATTCTGATTCCCCTGTTGATATGGATATTTCTTATAACTGTGAATTGAGTTTGTCTACAGATCATGAACCAAATTCCTTCAAAGAAGCCACTTCTCATGATGAATGGAAAGAAGCGATGCAGAAGGAGTATGATGCCTTGATAAAGAATGGCACTTGGAAGCTGGTTGATCCGCCTTTGGGAACGAAACCAATTGGCTGTAAGTGGGTCTACAAGAACAAGTACAAAGAAGATGGCTCACTTGACAAGCACAAGGCCAGGCTTGTGGCAAAAGGTTTTGCACAAAAAGAAGGAATCGATTATGAAGAAACTTTTTCTCCCACAGCAAAATGGACCACCATCCAGACTCTCTTTGCCCTAGCAGCTCAGAATGGATGGAAAGTCCATCAGATGGATGTAAAAACCGCCTTTTTGAATGGAGATATAAAGGAGAAATTTTATATGTCCCAGCCAGAAGGATTTGTTGTAAAGGGTCAAGAACACAAAGTTTTCAAGCTTATAAAATCCTTGTGTGGCCTCAAGCTAGCACCACGAGCCTGGTATGAGAAATTAACTGAGCATCTTCTGAAACTTGACTTCAAACATTTTGATCTTGATGATGCAACTTTGTTTTTTAAGAAAGTTGGAAAAACAATTGTATATCTTGTGGTATATGTAGATGATCTTTTGATAACAGGGAACAATGAGAGCTATATTGCATCCATGAAGAAATAATTGAAGAAATTTTTTGAAATGACTGATTTGGGTCATGTTCATTACTATCTGGGTATTGAAGTAATTCAACATCCTAAATATATATTTCTTTCTCAAAAGAAGTACATTAGAGATCTTTTGAACAAGTTTGGCATGGATGAATGCAATCCCTTAACCACTCAAATGGAACAAAACTTGAAGCTCACATCTATTAAAGGGAAGGAATTTGAGGATGCAACTAAGTATAGACAGCTTATAGGAAGTCTTATCTACTTGACCACCACCAGACCTGACATTTCATTTGTTGTTGGAATCCTCTCAAGGTTCATGCAAAAACCTTGTGAAGGACATTGGTCTGCTGCAAAAAAAGTGTTAAGGTACTTGAAGGGGACTCAAGACTTTGGACTCAAATATATGCAGGTAGGCGACTTCAGCTTGATCGGATACTCTGATTCAGACTTTGATGGCGACAAAGAAACAGGGGTGTCTACTACAGGTTACACCATGAGTCTTGGATCAGGAGCTGTCTCATGGAGATCACACAAACAATCAGTTCCAGCAGATTCCACGACCGAGGCAGAATATGTGGCAGCAGCTGAAGCAACAAAGGAAATTGTGTGGCTCCGGAAAATCCTGGAAGATTTGCAGATGAAACAAATGTATTCCACACCACTCATGATTGACAACACTTCTGCAATAAAGTTGGCCAAGAACCCAAAGTTCCATGATCAAACAAAGCACATCAATACAAAATACCATCTAATTCGACATCATGTTCAGGCCAAAACCATCCATCTACATCACTGTTCCACAAATGAGAAAACTGCTGATATCTTCACCAAAGCACTTGGCATAGAAAAGTTTGAAAAGTTTAGATCGATGCTTGGACTCACCAACATCCCTTCGGATTAAAGGGGGGAATGTTGACACCTAATCCTATGGGTTGGGTGTGGATATGTAATATTGTATAATAAATAATATTAGGAAATAAGGAAGGCCAAGAGTCATTGGGAGATGAATCCCAATAGCCTCACCTCCATGTATAAATACATGCACATTCCTCATCTAATAAAAATTCTAATTTCCGGAGTTACCTCCTGGTTTGACACCTATACTGAAAAAGGATATAAAAGATTCACTGATTTGTTCTTACAACCATGCCTTATTATAGGTTGTTATTGATTTTTTCAGTAGTACTATATAACTAATAAGGTAGTAAGTATATGGAATTTTATTTCAAGACTCAAGTTGATCAAGAGAAGTTAGAAAGAGTCCAGATCTTATTTCTTAGGTACATTTGATGCAAGAAAAAGGTACCTCAGGTTGTTGTTCAGGCAGTGTTTACAGCCCAACCTGTTTGCCTCAAGACCTTCTTGAAATTGGTATCATTCCTTTACATATTTAGGGATTTGTGGGATTTAGCTTCAAGGAAAGACATAAATTTGTAGTTATAAGTTAGCACTCTATTCTTTGGAGGTCATTACCTCGTTAATTCTCTTAAAGGCATGCTCAGTGTTGACTCTCAAAGGTCTCTTGGTTACTCCAGTTAGTGGCTAGCTCTCTAGATCATCTTCCCCATTCACGTATTACCTAGATGTGCCATGCCATATCCTATCATTCAATTAGGTCCTTAACTGAGCAATTAAAAAGGACTTCGAGGATAACTTTGATAAAATGGAGAAAAAGCTAAAAGCTTTGCATTTTAGGTCTAGGGCCAACAATATGAGATTGGAAATTTTTTATATATTGCAAAGGTTGAGCTGGAAATGGAGGCATTGTAGACTGGTTAGTGTAGCCTTGAATATAGTCATTACGTTCAACCATCCCTGTAGGTATCTCCTCCATGGGCGATTCATTATATGCTTCTTAAGCATTGAGTGAAATTCATTTTAGCAATTTCTTATGATAAATTTTTCAGTAACTAAATCATAAACACTTAAACTTGAGTAAATGTGGAAGTGGAAGTTTGAAGTGAGTGCAAGTCTACAGTGCGGGTGTGTCCTTCATCAAATGCGCTCCTTTTTGAGGCAAGGTAGACTGGTTACTACTACTGGAAAGGTATTTCCCACTAAACCAAGCAATAAACAAGGCCAATGTGGATGACTATCACTAATGGAAATGACCTTAAGCATCCCCACAAATACACCAACAATTTGATGGAAAGTATCGAAGTAAAAATACTTAGTAATCCCTTGATCTATAATGACAACACTAAACCAAGAAACAAAACAAAGGCAATGTGGATGAATGTTGCCAATGGCAATGGTCTTAAGCATCCCCACAAATACACCAAAAATTTGAGGGCAAGTATCAACTTGGATTCTAGGTATTGATTTGATGACTTCAATGAAAGGTTTGCAAAATACAAGGAAAAACAATGTCTGCAGGTTTAACCACAACTGGGCTTAAAGCCACTGGTAGTTTCAAGCACCTTGGTAAGTACTCCGAGCATTACTCTTTCATAACATTGCTTGACTGCAGAAACCTTGTTGGAAACAACTTGTATAGTCATATTTTTGGTATAGATTGCCAATTATGTATATACATTCATTTGTTCTGAATCACTATTGGGTCTGCTTCATAACTTTTATTTCCAAGGTTTCCATATAATGGTCAAATATATAAGGTGCATTATAATTCTTCTTGAGATATTCTATGATCCACAAGATGGAAAAGAGCTTACAAAGAGTGTCAATATCAAGAAATTTCAACTTAAATGGACAAGGAAAAAAAATGGATTTGTAACCCAGGAACATGTCCTCTTTACTTCCACTATTGAGATTATCTTGCATATAGTAAAGATGAAGTTATAAAACTAGAAATACAAGTTGCTTACATGCTTGTTAATGAAAAAAAATTATGAGCAAGATGTACTAATTTTTGAGCTATTTTTACATAATAATGGGTGTTAGATATTGCACTGGCCAGTAATAGAAAATTTTCATGAAATATTTCCATATTATGATTGGTAGAAATCATTGTCACACTCGTCATATTTAATTTGGTCACTTGGGTTGCATAATAGAATATGCTTGTTTTACACTTTTAGTACTTTTAGGACTAAGAATTTATTTGTTGATACCCTTTGGATTTGATATACCATAGATAAAAGGAAATGGATTTGTATTGTTTACTATCTTTCTGAACTTACCTATACTGGAAAAGGATATAAAAGATTCACTGATTTGTTCTTACGAACATGCCTTATTAGAGGTTGTTATTGATTTTTTCAGTAGTACTGTATAACTAATAAGGTAGTAAATGTATTGAATTTTATTTCAAGACTCGAGTTGATTGGGAGAAGTGAGAAAGAGTCCAGATCCTATTTCTTAGGTACATTTGATGCAAGCAAAATGTACCTGAGGTTGTTGTTCAGGCAGAGTTTGCAGCCCAATCTGTTTGCCTCAAGACCATCTTCAAATTAGTATCATTCCTGTGCAGATTTAGGGATTTGTGGGATTTAGCTTCAAGGAAAGACATAAATTTGTACTTAGAAGTTAGCACTCTGTTCTTCGGAGGTCATTACCTCATTTAGTCTCTTAGGGCATGCTTAGTGTTGACTCTCAAAGGTCTCTCAGTTACTCCAATTAGTGGCTAGCTCTCTAGATCATCTTCCCCATTCACATATTACCTAAATGTGCCATGTCATCTCGTGTCATTCAATTAGGTCCTCAACTGAGCTATTAAAGAGGACTTCTAGGATAAATTTGATAATATGGAGAAAAATCTAAAAGCTTTGCATTGGAGGTCTAGGCCCAACAATATGAGATTGGAAATTTTTCATATATTGCAAAGGTTGAGCTGGCAATGGAGGTGTTGTAGACTGCTTAGTGTAGCCCTTAATATAGTCATTACCTGCAGCCATCCCTGCAGATACCTCCTCCATTGGTGATTCATTATCTGCTTATTAAGCATTGACTGAAATTCATTTCAACAGTTTCTTAAGATAAATTTTGAGTAACTGAGTCATAAACATTTAAACTTGAGTAAATGTGGAAGCAAAAGTTTGACGTGAGTTCAAATCTACAGTGTGGGTGTGTCCTTCGTCGAATGTGCTCCTGTTTGAGGCAAGGTAGACTAGTTACTACTACTAGCAAGGTATTTCCCACTAAACCAAGCAATAAAAAAAGGCCAATGTGGATGACTATCACTAATGGAAATGGCCTTAAGCATCCCCACAAATACAACAACAATTTGATTGCAAGTATCGAAGTAAAAATACTTAGTTATCCCTTGATTTATAGTGAAAACACTAAACCAAGCAATAAAATAGAGGCAATGTGGATGAATGTCGCTAATGGAAATGGTCTTAAGCATCCCCACAAATACACCAACAATTTGAGGGCAAGTATCAACTTGGATTCTAGGTATTGATTTCTGACTTCAATGAAAGGTTTGCAAAATAAAAGGAACAACAATGTCTACAGGTTTAACAACAACTGGGCTTAAAGCCACTGCCATTGTCAAGCATATTGGCAAGTACTCTGAGCATTACTCTTTCGTAGCTTTTCTTGACTGCAGAAACCTTGTTGGATACAACTTGTATAATCATATTTTTGGTACAAATTGCCAATTTTGTATATACGTTCATTTGTTTTGAATCATTTTTGGGTCTGCTTCATAGCTTTTATTTCCAAGGTTTTTATACAATGTTCAAAGATATAAGGTGCATTATAATTCTAATTGAGATATTATATGATCCACAAGATGGTAAAGTGCTTACAGAGAGTGTCAATATCTAGCAATTTCAAATTAAATGGACAAGGCAAAAAAATGGATTTGTAACCCAGGAACATTTCCTCTTTACTTCCACTATTGATATTATCTTGCATACAGTAAAGATGAAGTTATACAACTAGAAATACAAGTTGCTTACATGCTTGTTAATGTAAAAAAAATTATGAGCAAGATGTACTAATTTTTGCGCTAATTTTACATAATAATGGGTGTTAGATATTGCACTGGCCAATAATAGAAATTTTACATGGAATATTGCCATATTATGATTGGTAGAAATCATTGGCACACTCATCATATTTAAAGTGGTCACTTGGGTTGCATAATAGAATATGCTTGTTTTACACGTTTATTACTTTTAGGATTAAGAATTTATTTGTCGATACCCTTTGGATTTGATATATTATAGATAAAAGGAAATGGATTTGTATTGTTTACTATCTTTTTGAACTTTCCTATACTGAAAAAGGATATAAAAGATTCAGTGATTTGTTCTTACGAACATGCCTTATTATAGGTTGTTATTAATTTTGTTAGTAGTACTGTATAACTAATAAGGTAGTAAATGTATGGAATTTTATTTCAAGACTCAAGTTGATTGGGAGAAGTTAGAAAGAGTCCAAATCCTATTTCTTAGTTACATTTGATGCAAGAAAAATGTACCTGAGGTTGTTGTTCGGGCAGAGTTTGCAGCCTAACCTGTTTGCCTCAAGACCATCTTCAAATTGGTATCATTCCTTTGTAGATTTAGGGATTTGTGGGATTTAGATTTAAGGAAAGACATAAATTTGTATTTATAATTTAGCACTCTGTTCTTCAGAGGTCATTACAAGACTCAAGTTGATTGGGAGAAGTTAGAAAGAGTCCAAATCCTATTTCTTAGTTACATTTGATGCAAGAAAAATGTACCTGAGGTTGTTGTTCGGGCAGAGTTTGCAGCCTAACCTGTTTGCCTCAAGACCATCTTCAAATTGGTATCATTCCTTTGTAGATTTAGGGATTTGTGGGATTTAGATTTAAGGAAAGACATAAATTTGTATTTATAATTTAGCACTCTGTTCTTCAGAGGTCATTACCTCATTCGGTCTCTTAGGGATGCTCAGTGTTGACTCTGAAAGGTCTCTCGGTTACTCCAATTAGTGGCTAGCCCTCTAGATCATCTTCCCCATTCACGTAAAACCTAAATGTGCCATGTCATCTCCTGTCATTCAATTAGGTCCCCAGATGAGATATTAAAGAGGACTTCTAGGATAAATTTGATAGTATGGAGAAAAATATAAAATCTTTGCATTGGAGGTCCAGGCCCAACAATATAATATTGGAAAATTTTCATATATTGCAAAGGTTGAGCTAGCAATGGAGGGATTGTAGACTGCTTAGTGTAGCCCTCAATATAGTCATTAATTGCAGCCATCCCTGCAGATTTGAAACAATGGAAGTTGGCATACTGTGTAGCTTGAATATATTATCCACGAATGATTGGGAAATTGAGAAAGCAGTGAAAGGATGAGTGGAGGCACGAAAATGAGTTGCTTTTAAAAGACAATCTACCATGACCTTACTCACTATTTTGTTGCTCTCTTTTGGAAGTCCAACAATAAAATTCATTGAAATGTCTTTCCAAATATGTGCTGGGATTAATAAAGGCTGCATTGTGCAATGAACCTAGTAAATTCTTTGTGTTGCTTTGGCAAGCATCCTAGGATGCTACAAAATCTTGGATGTTTGTTTTCATGCCTCCCCTGAAGATTGAATTCTTAGTTTTTTCATAAGTCTTAGGAAATCCAAAATGTGATGTTGTTGGTGTTGGGTGTAGCTTCACTAAACTTGTTTTAGGGTTGAATATTTTGCTAAAACAATGGGCCTTTTATATTGCAATGTATATTTTTTAGCAGGTTTGGGATCGATTTGAATATTTTGGATGAGCTGCCTTAAAGAACTGTTTGCTAGTCATTCCTTATTTGCCAAAGGAATTATGAATACATTGCTTAAGCCGAAAAGATGCAACTTATTTCTCTGCGAGCTCTTGTACTTGGTATTTTGTTTGGTTTGGATGGATATTGCCTTTGTGATTTTGAGTCATGATGAAGACTGATTTCCTTCCTGTTATTTTGCAAACTTCACAAATAGTGATTATAATTGTTTGTGGGATTTTTAATTATCCTTGCAAACCTGCTTCTTTAATTATCCATCAATTTTTTCCTGTTTTGCAGTGTTTTCCTTCTCTCGAGACTTTTTGTTTTTGTTTTGTTTTGTTAGAATCCCCGAGGCCATCCTGCAAAATTTTATATTTTTGAAACTCTTCCTATTTTCCCCATGTTGACTGGGCATTCAATACTTGCTTCTTTGTTGGTTGCATCCAAAACTCTTTCTTGTGCAATTATTTTCCCCACCCCTTCAGAAAGAAAGTGGAATGCTTGATTAATGTTATGCAGGTTATGAGATAATAATAGCCTTGTACCTTAAATGCTCGTTGATCGAGTAAAATTTTACTTACACTCAAAGGCAGGAGCTCACTTCACTTAGCTTTTTTGCAAATCAGCTTGTGGGAAGAAATCTATGTGAGAACTAATTAACCAATGTCAGTTTCAATTTTACCTGAATTAAAAGCTTGGAAACAGATTTATTCCTCTAAACATTTTTTAGTGTAGAGAATGTTGTGTATAAATTATTTTTGAGCCCTTGAATTCATGTTGAACTGAGTGTAATTACTGAACATTGCTTCGGGCATCGTTGGTGATAGTGCACAATAAGAAATGAATTGGTTACTCTTATGAGATCGCCTTGAAGTTTCAAGGTGAGGCTTATTTAATATTTTTATATGATTATGAAATGTATAAGGTTGGTCTATAATCTGAGTGAGATTTTGGTTTGAAACAGGTGAGTGGTTGATTGAGCAGGAAATGAAGAAAATTCAAGGCACTCTAAATGTTCCAGAGGCTTCTTATGGTGATTTGGAAGATATGCAGGTGTGTATATGAAAAGTATTGAAAGTAATAAATTGCTTGGATATTTCTGGCGAGTTACTTTTTTATCATGTTGTCAGTTTCTTTCTATGTTGTTTTGATATTCTAGAGAGTGTTGTATGTGGTTTACCATTTGTTTTGTGGATACCTTTAGAGCATTGTTATAGATGGACCCCCTTTAGGGTATTTCTAGAAACATTAGTCCTGGGTAGATCTGTATCAAAGGGTGCAGATGGAGACTGGTATTGGGTAAAATCAATGTTCTTAGTTCATTGGAAGTAAATACTGAGAAGATCAATGATTGCACTGAAGTGAGGCACACTCTACAACCTTGGTGTAATAGATGTGTTATGTCTGTGGTAATGCTAGCTCTAATGAACTACAATGGAAAACTAGTTGTGGTTTGGCATGTAATGTCAAAAGTAAAAAGTTGGTTGTTTGTTAATTTCCATCATGTTAAAAAGACAAAAACCTAGCATATATTCATCTTAACTCTGATCCATTAACAAGCGAGACATTTATGCCTATAGACTAACATGTGCCTGTTTGATCTCTCTCTCTCTCTCTGTGCTTAATGGGTTTGGGTTTAAGATGATCTATGCTAGTGTAGAAATAAACATTGTAAGATATTTTTAGGCCTATCTAAATACAAGGTGGCATGGTAAAGATGTGCACATGAGCTAAAGAACTAATGATTTTTGAATGTGTTGGAAAATTTGGATGTTTGTTTTTCCCCAGTGTGTGAATTTAGAGTTTGTTAATTTTGAAAATGACCTTATGAGCATGTTCTGAAATTTTTGTCCCTTTTCGGTTTGTCATTTTTATAAGTATTAACCTTAGTTTGTCAGGGAACTCCATAGCTGTATTAGTACAACCGAAATACAACTTATACATATTAAACTTTAGTTATACAGATTGAATAAAGCACCTACCAACAAATTGACTAATCCCAAATTAGTCATGAGGATTCTCTATAATTTAACAAGAAAGATCACAACACTTCCTAGCTTGTTTCTTCAGTTTTTTTATAATATATAATTTACAAAATTCAAGAAGAGGAAGAGATAACCAAGGAAGATGATATTTTGTGATTGTTAGTGATTTCTAGTATTTTTTGTGCAAACTATTAATCTGTCCAATCATGCCAGTGGCTATCAGTGGTTAATCTCTGATCTCTTTAGGGATCAAATAGATATCAATTACATGGTGTGTACAAATGAACACTTGCAGAACTTGATCGACCTAAAAACTAAACAAGCAAAGGGAATATAGAAGAGCAATGGTAGAATGATACCTCATAAACATTAATTACAATAAACCAACAATAGACCAAAGCATCACCCTTCCTTTGTGTAAGATTCAATGATGCCACATTTCCAACGCTGTTGTAGGAGCAACATCTTAAAACATGGGTAGATGCTTCCACCATCTTTGCCTTTATCCTCTTTTCCACCAGCTTGTGGAGGTTCTTCCATGTTCACATTGTCAACATTGTTATGCCATCCATGTTTGAATAAAAAATGACCTCATTCAGACGTAATTGTTAATTTGGATTTAGTTGTTTCTTAATGTTAGATGCTCAGTTTGAACCTTAAAATATTCTTTGGTGAACATAATGCTCACTGATTTGTTGAACTTGGGCCAAATCCAGTACGTCATCATATCCAGAGATTGGGCTAATTCTAGAGAGAGCACATAGTAATCTACAAAGTGGATTTTAAAATATATTGTAGGCACCTGATAAGGATCGTTCCTTCGGTTTGCACTTGACTCTAGCTAACCTAGAGCATTAGCTGTGATGAAATTTTTTATTGGACAAAGAAAACCCTTTTTGAAGGACCATTTGTAGCTCGTTGTCATCGTATCTAAAGTAAAATACCATTCTAATATGTGTAGGACTTTATCAAAATCAATTTTGAGGAGCATATCTTCTTGATGGATTTCTCCAGCCCACCTGATAACTTTGAAGCTTCCACAATGTTATATAAAATGAATCTACCCATTAAGTAGCCACGTGTTAATTTATTTGTGGTTAATACTTATCCAGGAGTCTTGAAAGCCATGTAAAGTAGAATGATTAGCATGGGATCATTAATTGAGTTATGTTGGATGAGTCGTGGTTTATAACTTTATATTGAATATGCCTGCATTAGTTTGCTCTACAAGTGGTTCTAGATGAAGAGCTTCCAAGCATACATTTAAAAGGTTTCCCAATGGTGTCTCAGAAACCCTTGTAGAATTTTATAGGGAGACCATCTTTCCTTGGATATTATCATGTTTCAAGGAGGGATAGATCTGGGGTTAAGGCCAAGACGAGGAAATAAGTTCCACATTCCCACCACAAATTCCACTCGACACGGGCAATAGAACAGGGAAGTAAGTTCCACATTCCCACCACAAATTCCAATCGACACGGGAAATAGAACAAGGAAGTAAGTTCCAGATTCCCACCACAAACTCCACTTGACACGAGAAATAGAACAGGGAAGTAAGTTCCACATTTGCTGAGTAATTTTCCTACACTCCAATGATTTGAGGTGGGAAACATTAAGCTTAACAATGAATTTGTGTTTCCTACAAAATGAATTTGATATCATAGCTTGTTACTGAAGTATGGACCTCTATTGCATGAGTAAAATCACTTGGGAATGAAAATCCCATTTTGTTTTTCTTGTTGGACCAAGTGTAGTGCATTGGCATGGATCATGTGATTTTTCCTACCATCAATGAGAGGAATGAACCTCATATTTATCACCTTCCCAGTTGATCGTATTCAAACCAGCTCCTAGAAGCCACTAATAGCCCCTAGAAGCCAACTAATAGCATTTGATCAACTATCCATTGCCACAAATGGTTATCAGCTATCCATAACCACAAATGGCTCCTATGTGGCTCTGAGTTAGGAGAGTATCAGTGGAGCTGAAATCCAAAACACTAGCTGAAAGATTAGTAATTGTATAAGCATACCTGTTTTCTGGATCACAAATAGGTCTCTTTTGTGGTCTTAGCAAGGAGAAACGAAAAATACTATTTGAAAGAGAAATAGGAATGTAAACACACATGTTTTCTAGCTTATATTTATTTAGAATGTGGGGTGGGACATAAGTAAACACTACTAAGTGTCGGCATTTATTGATGGATGTTCTTTGTCTACACATATGTTGAGAAACAGTTTTATTTTAAATTGTTGTCATGCTTAAGATCTGCTGTGTCAAGCTTCTGGATGGTGTAAATCAATGTTGGTAAATTATCCTCATCTAAATAGCAAAGATCCCAGCTGTTACTATTGTTTATTTATATTGTTCTCCAGAAATTCAATGTGTTGTGCTGTATAATTTTGTGCTGTATTATATACATATTTTTTAAAACTAGTTTTAAAGTCTACTAGTCATGTATGATATTCAAAAACCTGATTATAAAATTTCCTTGTCTTTTTTTTGTTAGTTGAACGTGTCTTTCGACGCTCACAAGGGAATCCCAGACTCCAAAAGAAGTACAATTCTTAAAGATCTTACGTCATTCTTGTCTCCAATTCAAAATAGATTGTTCCAGTTTGAAGCAGAGCTAAAAGAAAGTTGAATTTATGGTTTTGTTTAGAGTTTTTCATGGTAATTGGTGCTGGGCTAAGCCTACTGTGGTTTTGTAACGTTTACTCTTTCTGTCTGGAGATTTTTACTGTGATTTTGTAACCTTGAACTATAACTCTTTTGATATATTGTAACATTGACTGAGATTGGACTGTAGAACACGTACAAATTCCAGTTTGCCTCTCAGAGAGTGTCCTTCACTGATCATTCAAACTGGGCCCAAACTTTTGTTGGTTATAATAACTTGCATGCAAAATTCATAGATCATTACACGTCAAACCGACTTTACGCCTTGACTGACATTTCATTCAACATGGCGCACAAGTATGATTTACATGTATCAATCAAAACTATGATTGTATCTATATTTTATAATGCAAGTTGAATACAAAATACAATACATAGGAGTGCTATGGCTATGAAGCTTAATATGAAATAATCTATTGATTTCTACTATTACTATTATATAAGGGGTGCTCTTCCAATGGCCATTTATTAGCTATGTGAAGAAGGCTTTGTGGATTTTGTATTTACTATAAGATTATGTATAGCTGAGTTGCAGACAACTAAGTAGGATTTGGTAAGAAGTTTGGAGTATGTGTAATTCATAATGATATTGTCTTCTCTTCATCGATGACTTTTCAATGTGTGAGTTTTGACCTAAGCCATTGCATTATCAATGTGTCAAGGCTCAAAACTCAACCTATATGTCAACTACTTCTTATGATTGTTCCTAGGAACACGAATCCTAATTTTTGTAGGTTTAAAATTTATCACAAGTTTGCTCTATTGTGGTCAAATTTGTGGAGGTTATATCAAAATTTATTTAAGGTACCATGGATCTAAATTTCTTATGAACTTTCAACACTATTACAAACTTTGGTGCAAATTGTTGATCAATTCTCACTTGGTTAGGGATAGATGTTAATGAAAATTTTGTGTGCATGCATGATAGTTGGGTGCAAATGCTCAATGTTGTGTGCATTAGTGTGATAAATATGGGATAATTCAAAGCATAGTTTTGAATATTAGTCTAAGTTGACTCGTACTAATCAACTCAGTCAAGTTGATTGTTGGTTGAACGGTTAATTTTTGGTTCAATGGACATAATATCTTGCATGCCCAAATACCAAAGGGCAAAATGGAGCCCATCATGGGGTTCTCTTTGTAATTATCCACCACTACTACCTTCCATGCTTCCTCAAACTCCTCTCCACCCTCAATATCAGTGCTAGTAGTAGCATGAGCAGCAATATTACACTTAGTAGAACTAGAACGCGTTTTCCAAACTGCACGAGAACTACTTCCCTCACGAGTCACCATGTTCCATGCTTGGTCTCGATGGTTCGCTTCCTTCAACTCCTGGTTCAACTACCATATATTCATTGGAACCAACACCCCGAACTCCACTAGACAACAATTCTCCATTTTGTACTAGTGATTCACCATTTGCACTAGTGATTCGCCATGATTTTACAAGATAATATAATATTGTGAGAGATTCGCCAAAAAATTATATATACATATTATATTATTAATAAAATCGCCTTCCATTTTTCCTATGTATCATGAGAATTCGCCCATTTATTATACATATAAATTTACAAGGGTTCTTAAAATTTTCCCTGGTCCTATCTTTCATAAATTATTTGGTTTTTATGGATGTGGGACCCTTAGTACATGTGTTTCACTCTTCTTGAATAAGATAATATTCAACTATATGCTTAGGTAATGGTAAGAGAATCATCCTCGGAAGGTGTCATTTTGTAATATTTATTTTTCCATTTTAATGCTTTGGTTTTTAATATAAATTCACTTCTATTTATAATAATGAGGCTATTGAAAGTGAAGATCTGCTGCTTTGGATTACTCTTGAGATTCTTTGTGGAAATTATTATGGTTAATCATTTTAGGGTGAAATTATCCCTACAGTAACAACATTGTTAAGCGTTCCTTTAGTAGCCCTAGCATTAGTTACTTTTTTGGAAATAATAAAGCTCAGTCTTGATGCCACTGGATCCCTAGTGACTACTTTTTCTTATCTTATTAATGCAAAGGAAGATGGCATCTGATGAAACTTACTTACATTCTCTCACAATTACCCCTATGGTTTAAGTCAATGAACCACGACTTTAATATAGAAACCCTAGCCATTTAGTCTTTGGTCTCTACCTGAGGTTTTTATTGCATGAGGACATGAAATATGATATGCATGGGGGAGAGAGATGATTGGAATTTTCATGTTTAACTCACATTTTCACCCTATGCTTACTCATGGTTTTCATTATCATTGTTTGGCTAGTATATTAAACTTGGAGCATGATCAGGTAATTGTTAATTATTTAACCTATTTCCTTTATTTCAATAAATATGATTATTTATGATGGTGCTTGTGTTGTCTCTGGAAGCCACAATAAAAAAAAATACACATGCATCAACATTCTCGGGATAATGAGGATATTGGGACCTTTTTCCTTCTTTAGTAGATCATATCAGCAGTCACATCAGCTCGAGCCATTCCATCATTTACTTCATCTTGCAAAACCAAGGACATCAACAACAAGGGTAAAGCTTGAGGTAGAGGTGGCTTAAGATTCCTTAATTTATTGGTGATTTAAGAAATCTTTGATGATTAAGCACCACATATTCAGTATATTTGGTTTTCCATATACCCTCCATTTGCATGCTACTCTAGGTCATAATCATAATGGTTCATGTAAAAAAAAACAGTAACTATAGTGCCTTCCCCTCGTACATTAACACATATTTCTAGTTGAGTCCAATAGAGGATGAATTCATTGCTTCCTTTCATGAAGGGACCATCCATAAGCATTGGCCTCACAAACAAATAGATCATGCAAGCACATGTCTTCCCATCTCCATCACCACCTCATTTAATTTACCATTTCCATTGTCACCTATAATTCTATTCATCACTTTCCTCCTACCATATCTATTGTTTTTCCTCGGTTTTCATTGCTCTTAAAATCAATCTATGGAAATAAAATATTCATGCAGCGTTGCTCCAGAAGAACTAACCCTACCTAAAGCTATGATACCATGAAAACCTACATATGAGCAAAGTATTTTTTTGCATGAGAGCATGTTGAACCTCAGGCATGGGGGGATGTTGGGCCTCGTATATGCCCATGTTTTTATCATTAAAGATCATTGTTTATACCCTAAAACCCTAGGTTTTTAGCTCATTCCATACCCTAATTCCATCACTTGCCGCCAAATACTCTTTATGGTTGATTATCATTAGTTTTATTAACTTTTATATGATTAAAGATGATTATTGTAAGATTCAATGATGAAGGTTTTCTTAAGTGCATTTCTCACAAGGTTCCATCATTGAAATCCCTCACAAGCCAGTTAAGTATGGAAATGCCCAATCTAGGGCTTTGACACTTTCGACGTGATTATGGAGAAACTGAGAGATGTTATTATAAAAAATGATGTTATAATACCTCTCCATAACTTGGATTCCACCCAGCTAACTCATAAGGGTCTCTAGAAAGAAATTATCCAATTTTTCCAAATATGTAATAGATTCCAAACTGCCAAATTCTGCGTCAATTTCCATGTAGTTGAAGGAGAATGAAGAAATTCTAGGACATGGGTTTTCATCTTAGTATAACATATTTATTAAAACTAAAACAATTTTTCAAAATACCTTATGTTTGGGGATACATTCAGGGTTATTTGAGGCTAATTTATGTAAAATTTGGAATTTCCAAATTTGTCAAAATCTCTCAAACAACCATGTTTTGGATTTTTGGTGAACACTCTAACCTTGGTGACATCAAAAAGTTGTTCAAATTAGGATTGATATTTCTTATGGCCTCCAGCTTCCAGAATCGATTTTTTCTTATCTCCATGGCTACGTATGGAGTGTTGTTAAGCATCAATCTTGGAATTGACAATGTAATCAGAATTAGATGAGCTAAGTTAGCATAGTGATATTTTGATGTGATCTGCATGGATCATTTCCTATTTTTTAATTCTTAAGAAATCTATAAAGTCTACATCCAATCAAGTTTAGGGGGTAACCGAGTGGGTAATGATACTGATGTAATGTTGATACTCCAGACTTTGTATGTGAACACTTTGATCTAATACAAGTTTCAGCATTACTCTACTGTTAGTTATCATGATTGCATTTTTAATTTCATTTTTCTGAGTTAATTTAACTTGTTCTAAGTGTGGTAAGGGCCCACCACGACCTGGATACAAGTTCCATAGCTCATTTAGATCATAGAAATTATAATGAAAGTGTGAATTTTATTGAAATATTTTTTATGTAAAATCCAAAATTGTTTCTATACTCAAAACTATGTTTTGTGACATCATAGATCTCATTCTTCAAATGTCCAGGACTGACAAGAGTTATATTGGATCAAGCTGTGAATGATTTATTTCGGGAGTGCAGACTGTTGAAAATTATTCTTTACCTAGAAGTGACACAAGAGACAATTGCCATGTTATAAGTTGAGAATGACATATATTTATACTCTGTTCATTTTTTCTTCGAAATCTATAATGTTTTGTTGGTGTGAGGAATTTTTAATAATTCGAAACTGAATGCAATTTAATTCGGTTGTTTTTAGAGTAGTTTTTTTTATTTAGTTAAAAAATATTTGAAATTTTGATTGTTATCATTGAAATTGACAACGAAGCTTATATTTTTTATTCCTTTCCCAACACTGCCAGTGTATGAATGTGAGTGGTGTAAGGTATGTTTCATAAATTGAAACAATCTTAGTTTGAAGTGTATCCCAACAAACATAATTATTTTAATTAGAATTTTTCTTGTTTTTCATAGTAAAATTATCTCTTTGTAGAAGCAAGACTGAACATGAGTTTTATTGTAGAAATCTTAGCTTGATGTCAATTTATTTAGTTTCCATTCACTTTCGTAAGTTTTGATTATGAATTTCTTAATTACGAAAAGTGAGCATTTGATAGTGTTGTGTGTGTGTTTTTAATTCTTTTCTTTAGAGATTTAAATTTTACTTGCATTATGTCATTAGACTATAGTGTGTTGATTTATTGGGCTTGAGAGGTGACTTTGAAAATCATAAGACTGCGAATAAATTTTTTTTCGAAGAAATAAATTTGATAGTATTAGAATTAGTTAGGATTATGCTTACTTTAGTATATCTTGGATTGGGTTTGTTGAGGAAGTTGAGAGAATCTCTCAACTTCTCTCTCTAAAATTAGAATTAGTTTAATTATATATTTGATGTATCTATTATTGAAGATATAGAAATTATTATTTTGTGTGTGAATCTTGTGCGTTTCTCTCTCACAATTTCTGATATGGTATCAGAGCCACTACTGGTTTAAATCCCTCACGGGATGGCCAGGAAAATGTGAGAGCCATGATTATTCAATCATTGCTGTAGGAGAGTAGATAGCTCAGTGAATTTATTTTCTGAGAAAAAGTTTTTGTGTGAATGGTGAATTTTGTATTATACATCCAGCTTAAGGACATTCTGACTGGTTTGTTTTCCTATTGAACGAACTCTGGGAAGAAGATCCGAGGATTTGCACATCGACCGGACCGAGAGCCTGTGTATTTGATCTTGTTCGCTGGTACAGTAAGCGTGGAAGTCATCACATTGATTATAGTTGCAGACGTGTGTTGATGGAAACACAGCCAGCCGATGTTAGAATTTGATGCAACCGTGGACTGACAGACGGAACGGTGTATGCTACGCTTCTGTCTGTGGATTGAGAAGCAGTGCTAATGCATCCCAGCGACTATAGCAGCCAAAGTCTGTTGCTGTAATTTGTCTACGCTGTCTACGCTGACTGTAATCGCCTACAGAGGTGCGCGGTGTCACTGTCCACCAGTGCAGCGTCACGGTCGTAAGCAAGGTTATAAGTCATAGTTTTTATTACTATTTAAACAAAATCCCATTTCCTTCTAAATCGAGGGTTTCCTCGTTTACTCTCAAGGAAGGCAGCCGTCACAATCTGAAATTCTGTTTCTCAGTTCTCGATAACATTGTGTCCGGCTTCACTTACATCAATACCGTGTGGAAAAGCGGAGTCAGAGTGGACAACACTCGTGTAATGCTGGGAATGTTCAGTCCTCAACAAGAACCGTATACGTACGTTATGGACGAAGAGACAACACCGTCTGGAATTCTGGCAAGGGGTTCTTACGCGGCAAGAACCAAGTTTGTGGACGACGACGATAATTGCTACCTAGAAATGAATTACACCTTCGAAATCTGGAAGAACTGGTAAATTTTGTTCGGATTCTAATCCGAGTAGTTTGCACTGCAATGTTGCATAGTTGTAGGTAGGAGATTTCAGGATGTGTTTGCTTGTAAACACAACAGGCTGCATGAAGCCACGCATGGATTTACTTTAAATGAGTGATTGCGGCCCAGGAGACAGAGCGTCTGGTACTATGGTTTGGCCTATGGTTGAGATTTGTACAGAGAGCGTCTGGTATTATGAAAACGTAAAAGAGATACAAGTTAGAACAGCTGAATTAGTGGATGCAGTGGTGCTTTAGTAATGCACGCGTAGAGGCTGTGCATCAAGAACAGAATTCATTTGACAGTGGTGGAATGCTGCGGAGGAAAACGCCGAGTCGAGGAACAATGGAGCTATTCATGGAAGAAAATTGAATTATTTCTCAATTGCGTGTTCAAAGATAGTTGTGACGGATCTTAGGGTTTATTGTGTGAAATTTAAGCTTATATTTATTGTTATGAGATTTCTGTATTAGAGAACCAATTATTGAACAAATGAGCATTATTTAAATTAGTCGTTCTTGACGTCCTACAGGGACGAGAGAACAATTGACTAATTTGATTGTGTGAATTTGTTATATGCTGATCTTGTTGTGCTACGGGCCAAGGAGCATCAGTTACAAGTTACAAGCAGGTCAAGTTGTTAGATTAACTCTTGAACACATTCAGTATTCAGACCATTTACCTAGCCACTGATGGATAGCCGAAAGCAAAATATCCGACAGATGGTGATTGGTCCATAGGATGGTTCATCACTTGTCAGCTCTATCGCGGAAGCCCTGACGAGCCGAGTTGTCAATACTGTTGATCTTGCAAAGTTCATTATTGCTGGTCAGAAACAATGTATTTTAAATGGGTTGAATGGTAGCTCGAAAATGGTGGAGAAAAGAGTGTTTCCTATGAGATCTCAGAGTGGGTACAGATGTTAATGAAGACCAGATCAGAAAAAGACACGAAAAGTTTAAAGTGTTGTAATTGTGATTAATTATATGTTTTGTAAAGTAAGCATTAAGGGAGGGTATTAGAATTAGTTAGGATTATGCTTACTTTAGTATATCTTGGATTGGGTTTGTTGAGGAAGTTGAGAGAATCTCTCAACTTCTCTCTCTAAAATTAGAATTAGTTTAATTATATATTTGATGTATCTATTATTGAAGATATAGAAATTATTATTTTGTGTGTGAATCCTGTGCATTTCTGCTCTCTCACAATTTATGTCATTAGACTATAGTGTGTTGATTTATTGGGCTTGAGAGGTGACTTTGAAAATCATAAGACTGAGAATAATTTTTTTTTCGAAGCAATAAATTTGATAGGACTTAGTTTAACAATTAGATCCAGTTCAAAATTTAATAGGAATGCATGTTGATTGATTTTAGCTCAAATAGAAGTAATCCTCATTACATGCCTGTAGCTTTCTTGGTGTGATAGTTAGGCATAACTTCGATTTCCATATCACTGATTTTAATTTCAAAATTACTTGGCTTTAATTTCAAGATTGTTTAGTGTTTATTCACAGATTGGTTGAAGAAGGATGTGCATTGAAAAACTAGTTTTCCATTAAAAGTACCAATCTCCTTTAAAGAGCAGAGTTGGATTAGTTCAATAGAGATCTTCATTTCTAAAGTTAAATTTCATTATTTTAGTGAGATGGCTTGATTCCCTTCTCGAAAGTTGTTTGTTCCCAAGAATTTGTGCATTTTATTACTTGGCTGATCATTATAAAGGAAACATTAAAGGTCTAACCTACAAACTAAATCAAGAAGTGCAGTGCAACTCGTGTTTAAGAGCCCAATTGACAATTTAATATTAGGAGAATTAAACTAGCAATTATTTCTCGCAACAACTTTCCTAATAATTTCCACTAATTTATTTTTTTCTTCTTTCAACAAGTGACTGCAAAGATTGTTAACAATTTCATCATATGCAATAACATCTGATTGTCGAGGATCATGCACTATCGAATAATTTCCACTAATTTATTGTTTTCTTCTTTCAACAAGTGACTGCAAAGATCGTTAACAATTTCATCATATGCAATAACATCTGGTTGTCGAGGGTCATGCACTATCGAATATAGAATTTTAAAAGCTCATCCATTCTACCTTCCTTACAGTAGCCATTATTCAGAATGTTAAAGACACCAATGTTAGGAATTATAAAGTGCACAAAAAATTGACCAGTAAGTAAAAGTGTTGGGAAAAAGACCTTTATGTTGGATTCATCCCGCAACTGGAAGATGGCTTGCATTTCAACCACAATTTTTTAAATTAACATGAAGACCCTTTTAGAGTAGTTCCCAAAAAACATTCTCTGGCTTCTCAGTTGTGGATTTCATGCATAGTTATTGTATTAATAAATTTTAAGTAAACATATCAGGTATGAGGTTTCTCTCTACCATTATCACCTAAGTCCAAACTATTGAAGCATATTGTTACCTTTCTTCCAATATCCATAGATGATAAATTCATAAGTAAGCCATGCTTCTATACCTTTCTGAATGATCCAAATGGAGAAATCCTTAGCTTTTTCTGTGTCCCCTGTCTTCTAAGCCCATCCATGAGTACAATGTACACATATTTCCTCAGTAGAAAACCTATTTTCTTTATCTCAATGAAAAAATCAATAGCTTTCTCAATGTACCCATCTTTATGGAAGAGATCTAAAGAAACACTATAGAGTCTATAGAAACAGAAATTTCAACCACGTTTTTTACGTACTCCAAAAATTTTGAATTTCCTCCAAAATCATCCCATGTTGCACCAACATACTAATTTCCATGTTACAAACTGTGGCACAGGAAACCGAATTCTGGAATTTCTCAATAGAATCTATCACGGAAATCCAGGTTTTTAAACTCTTATTTCTCAATATATAATTAATTACGATAGAAGATGCACTACTGTAGATATATCCTATAGAAGCTTAGAATGGTGATTATATATATTTTGGAATTTGTGGCAAGCCCATGTTCTTAAAATAATCTTAAGTCATTCGGGGTTTAACTTGAAGTCCAATACTAACTTATGAGAAGCTCTACCATTTCATTTTGCTTCAAGGTGATTTGTGTGAGCATGTTGTTTCTGTAAATATTTTTTTATGGAAGAGCTACTATTTTTCCATGGAATGCAATATAAAGGAAATATATCGAAGCTAAAAAGAGATATAGAAAATTAAATTACTTACTTGTATTCAAATCAATAAAAAGTCCTTCATTCTGTCTGCTGTTGTTGGGAAACAACTAGAGAGACAAGTTTATTTACATAAATTTCGGTGGAGAGGGTATCGATATACTCCTTACGGTTTGAAGCGTTGGACTGGGAGATATGTGGTTTCCATATATGATTATCAACACGAGTTAAGAGGCCAGAAGAAGCCTTAGGATTTGACTCCAACACCCTTCACCCTTGTCCAATAGGCAACTTGGCACCAGCAGGTTGAGTAAGTAGAGTTTTAATATTTCATAAATGGAAAATTGATGGTTTGATCTCACCAAAACATAACTAAATAAACGAAAAAAAAATGTTGTGGGCCAAATATTTTAAGTAATATATTTGGATCAGAAGATCTGGTGCATATTACAGGTGAAAACCTACATTGACATTTATATTGTCTTACATACTACAAGAACGTGACCATCTAGATTACCCTACTATTTAGTTTTAGTTTTAGATAGGGTATAATGATGTTTTTCTAAAAAAGTAAACCATAAAAAATATTTTTTACATAATTCTAAACACATCATGAAAGACCGGCATATACAAATTTTAAATGTATTTGACATGAAAATTGCTCCTCAAATTCCAACTCCAGTCACATATGTGAGCATTTTCTCACACTTTGTGAACGGAAGCCTAAAAGGTTTTTTGGAGAATTAATCTCAACCACCGCCTTAAATACATTGACAAGTAGCCATACTGCAGTGAATGTTCTGCAGGGTGATGATTGTATTTGAAGGTTAAAGGACATGGAGTAAATAAATTTCTGGGAAGAGTACATAACCCATTCCAGAACAGATTAAATTAATAAAAAGTCAATTTGAAATTCATTAGTGATTAGTAGAAATGCATGGGAAAACATTTACTCATCCACAATGTTCGAAAAATGATGTATGCCCATCCTGTGTATTAAATTTTGTCTATCATGAATTAAATGTCTGATATATATATATGTTTTTATTTGACATGTAAGCATAAGTGTAATCTAATGTGGTGGATGTAAGTATGGAAAGACAAGAAGGAGAAAATCGTGGAACAAATTTTGGTGGGCGAGTGAGAACTATACTTACAGGTTTTACTTTGTGTAAATTTCGCAACCCTGGTGAATGTAAATCTCAGTAAGAACAGTTGTTTTACTGGTGAAGGAGCCGACCTCCATATGTGAATGTATTGCATGTTTTTAAGTCATAATATAAAGTTTGGTGAGTCGTAATATAGTTTTGGAAATTTTCCCGTATCATTCTTACCACAACACTCTGTTTTACTCTATTTCACTGCGAGTAAAATTATTTGATTATATTTTCTTCTCTATATTTTCAATTTTAATCTTCGCCACTCTGTATTAAAATTAATACCTTCATGATTTGATTTTCGCAATTGTATGGTTTGGATTAAGTGAGTTCCATAACTCTATTTAAACTTTTGCGACGGTGTTTTTTTGGTTAAAGTCATTTCCGCAACTATATGTGAACTCTCTGTGTTGAGGAAAATAATTTCCCTTGTCATAAAATTTTTAACATGGTATTATATCAGGTTTAAACCTTCATTACCACAAGTGTTTTTACTGAGGAGATAAAGGTGTTATGGAGATTTTTTTAGGAGCGTATTTACCAGCAAGGAGAAAGCTTTTACACAATAAGAAAGTTTGTTTACACAGTGAAAATGGAACCAAAAAGCACAACTTTGAATAATCTACAAATACCACAGTTTAATGGAAAAAATTACGATTATTGTGCTATTACAATGAAGGCTTTGTATTCTTCTCAAGACATTTGGAAATTGGTGGAGAATGGATTCCAAGAACCAAAAAATTCATTAGCATAAAATTCTTTGACACAACCATAAACAGATTTGTTGAGGGATAACAGGAAGAAGGACTCTTAAGCCCTCTTATATACTTTTCAAGAAGTTCATGAAAGTATCTTCCCAAGGATTTCAGTAGCAACGAAGTCCAAGAAAGCAAGGGATACCCTGTAGACAACCTACCAAGGCATGGCAAAGGTGAAGACAGTAAAACTACAAATGCTGAGAAGAGAGTTTGAGACAATTTGTATGAAGGAGTCTGATAATGTAGAATAATTATTTACACATGAAATTGGGTTGGTTACCCAAATCAAGTCTCATGGTGAGACACTTGTGGAACGAATAATTGTTGAGAATGTTTTAAGAAGTTTTTCATCAAGATTTGATGCCATAGTTGTTGCCATAGAAGAGACAAATGATCTCTCACAATTTTCAGTAGATGAGCTTCATGCATCACTGATGTCTCATGAGAATAGGTTGAACAGGAAAACAAACTCATCATTGGAGCATGTTTTCAAGACACACATTTCATTTGGTCAAGGTAGAGGTCAAGGAATATCAAATTATAGAGGAAGAGGAAAAATCCCACACAGAGTGGAAGATGCAGCCCTTCAAGATTAAGTAGAAGGGGCAGAAATCAAAATCTAATTCAAGGTCAAATCTAGAATTAAGCACAATGTCAAACTTATGATAAATCTCAATTTCAATGTCATTATTGTAAGAAGTATGGTCATTATGAAAATTAATGTGGAAAGAAGCAATATGACATAAGTAGCAAACCAACTACAAATTTCATAAAGGAAAATAAAAACCATGATAGCATGTTTTTAGCTTGTAATGTAGCACAACAAAAATGAGGGGATGTATGGTTCTTATATTCAGGGTGTAGCAACCACATGACTGGAAACAGAGAAATTTTTTCCAATCTAGATGAAAGTGTAAAATCTGAAGTAACATTACAGATTGATAAAAAAGTCTCTGTCATGGGAAAAGGTAGAGTCGGCATTCTAACAAAGAAAGGAGAGAATAAGTTCATGTCAAATGTTTACTTTGTTCCTGGTTTGAAACATAACCTCATAAGCATTGGTCAACTCATGCAAAAAGGCTACAATGTATTTTTCATGAATGATGTGTGCACAATATTGGATAAGCCTCCAAGTAGACAGCAGATTGCAAAAGTTCATATGAAAAAAAATAGAATGTTTCCTCTCAAGCTAAGATCATATTTGAAGGAAGAAGGTGCTCAAGCACAAATATCAATGAATTCTCAAATGGATGAAAGAAATGTAGCAATTGTCACACATGAAAACTTTCAAGAAAAAATAAAAGATGAGAACTGGTTATCGCATTTGAGATTTGGTCATCTCAACTTTGGAGGTTTGAATTTGTTTCATAGGAAAGACATGGTGAAGGGATTGCCACTCATAGAAAAACTTGACAGCCTATGTGAAGGATGCATCTTGGGCAAACAACACAGAGAATCATTTCCATCAGGAAAGTCTATAAGGGCAAGAGCACCTTTGGAAATTGTCCACTCAAATTTATGTGGACCAATGCAAACACCATAAATTGGTGGCAGCCATTATATTTTGACCTTCATAGATGACTACACAAGGAAGACATGGGTCTACTTCTTAAAACAGAAAATTGAAGTGTTTGACATCTTCCGCCACTACAAAGCTCTTGTTGTGAAGAAAAGTGGACACTACATAAAAGTGTTGAGGACTGATAGAGGTGGAAAATATATCTCAAGTGACCTCCTACGTTTTTGCAGGGAGCATTGAATTCACAAGCATTTTATGACAAGGTATATATCTCAGCAAAATGGTGTCATGGAAAGGAATAATAGGACCATCATGAAAATTGAAAGGAGTATGTTGAAGGCAAAACATTTGCCAAATTATTATTGGGTTGAAGCTGTCGCTTGTGCGATGTACATTATTAATAGGTGTCCAACCAAACGTGTTATGAATATTGTTATTGAAGAGGCATGAAGTGGAAGAAATAAATATGACACACACATGAGAGTGTTTAGGTGTGTGGCATATGCACATGTCCTAAATGATTTGAGGAGGAAGTTGGACAACAAGGGGGGGAAATGTATATTTTTTGGATATAGTGATGAATTCAAGGCATACAAGCTCTACAATTCATCAACCAAGAAGGAAATAATCAACAAGTATGTTCAGTTCATAGAAGAGGATGCATGGGATGGATGTTTATAGAACACAATAAATGTGAAGACATGTATACGACATGAATACAAAGAGGAATTGATCGTAACAAGTAGTTCCTCAACGGTGACTCCTCCTCCACCTACACAAGCTCAACAAAGCAGTCAACATGTGACACAACAAACAAATAATAGGACAACTTTTCACAAAAAAACAGGTTATTCTCCAAGCACACCAAAAATATTTGCAACTCCATCTACTTCAAGTGCAACACCAAGCCCATCCTCAGCAAGCATAAGAAGACAAAAATTCATAAATTTAAATGAAATTTATGAGCAAGATGAAGTTGATAGCAGCATCAGTATGAATTCCTTATTTGCATTATTTTTTCATGTAGATGACCCTATCTACTTTCAGGATGCAGTCAAAGAATAGAAACGGGTTGCGGTAATTGATGAAGAAATAGGAGCAATAGAAAAGAATGACACATGGGAGTTAGTGGACCTTCCGTAAGGAAAATAGGTCATTAGAGTTAAGTGGGTTTATAGGACCAAGAGAAACATTGAAGGCAAGATATAAAGACATAAGCAAGGCTAGTTGTCAAATGATACAAGTAGCAGCATGGAAGAGACTATGTAGAAACATTTGTGTGAGTCGCGAGGATGGAGACAGTGCGTACATTGTTGTTGATTTCTGCACAACATAAATGGAAGGTGTATAAAATGGACATAAAATCAACATTCTTGAATGGAGTGGTGAAAGAGGAGGTATATGTTGCGCAACCTCCTAGTTATGAGGTAGAAGGCCAAGAACACAAAGTGGGTAGGTTTCAAAAATCTCTCTATGAGATGAAGCAAGCACCGCATGCATGGTATAACAGGATAGATGTTTACCTGATGGACAATGGGTTTGAAAAATGTGATGGTGAACCTACTCTTTACATCAAAGAAATTGACGGTAAGCTTCTTATTGTCGTTTTTTATGTAGATGATTTGATTTTTATAGGGAGTGATGATTTCCTCATCGTTGATTTCAAAGCAGTCATGAAAAGTGAGTTTGAAATGACTAACTTGGGGTTGCTAAAATATATTTTTAAAGAAAACAGAAAATGGAATTTTTATCTCTCAAGAAAAGTGCGTTGTGGACATTTTAGAGAGGCTTTATATGCAGAACATCAAGCCAACACCAACTCTAATTGTGATAGGGTTGAAGTTGAGAAAGGAATATTGTAGCATCAATGTCAATCCGACATTATACAAAAGCATGGTGGGCAACCAAATGTATTTGAACACAACTAGGCCTGATATAATGTATGTAGTGAGTTTGGTGTCAAGGTTCATGGAGACACCTAAGGAGACACATTGGAAAGAAGTGAAAATAATTTTAAAGTATGTCAATGGAACAAAAGAGCATGGTGTTTTGTACACCGCAACAAATGATTTTAGGCTGGTTTGTTACACTAACAGTTACTAGACAGGAAGTGTTGATGATAGAAAGAGCACGTCAGGATATGTTTTCCATTTGGGTTCGGGAGCCATTTCATGGGCTTCCAAGAAGGAGTGGATAGTTTCATTGTCAACAATAGAAGTTGACTATGTCTCGGCAACAACAACAACATGTCAAGCAATTTTGATGAGAAGGATGTTGCGAGATTTATGTCATGAACAAGATGGAACAACCACTATTTTCTGTGAAAAAAATTCAGCAATTTCACTATGAAATAATTATGTTTTTCACAAGAGAACAAAACACGTTGATGTTAAATATCATTTCATAATAGAATTAGTCAACAATAGTGAGATTATGTTGCAGCATTGCAGGTTAGAAGAACAATTTTCAAACATCTTCACAAAGCCATTGGCACATGGAAATTTTGTTTATCTCAGAGATTGTTGGAGAATGGTCAATGGCGGCAGTTATGATTAAGGGGGAGCGTTGGAGAATTAATCTCAACCACCGCGTTAAATACATGACAAGCAACCATACCTCAGTGAATTTTTTGCATGTTGCAGATTGTTTTTGCAGGTTAAACATCCATACCTCAGTGAATGTTTTGTAGGTTGTGGATTTTGTTTGCAGGTTAAAGGACACGAATAAATGAATTTATTAGAAAATTACACTGTGTTTTCAGGTTAAAGGACACGAGTAAATGAATTTATGAGAAAAGTACATAACCCATTCTGCAACAGAGTAAATTAATTAAATTTGAAATTTATTAAGAGTGAGTAGAAATGCATGGGAAAACATTTACTCATCCGCAATGTTCATAAAATGATAATGTTCAAAAAATGATGTTCGCCCATCCTTTGTATTAAATTATGTTTTTCATGAATTAAATTTCTTAGATATAAATGTTTTTATTTTCCATGTAAGGTTAGGTTGAATGTAATTTGGCGCATGTAAGTCCAGAAAGAAAAGGAAGAGAAAATCATGGAGAAAATCTTGGTGGCCCATGGAAACTATACTTACAGGTTCTATTGTGTGTTAATTCCACAACCCTTGTGAATGTAAATCTTTTTTTTACTAGTGAAGGAGACGCAACTTCTGTGAATGTATTTCATGTTTTTAAGTCATAATATAAATATTTTTTAATTTCCTATAGTTTGGTGAATAAAATGTTGGAAATACTAAAAGGGGGGGGGGGTGAATCAGTATTTCTTTCAATTAGAGAATTAGTTAATCTTCAATTATTATCAATGTTTGTACAATGATATCATCAAACAAGAGGAACAAAAATGCACATAGTTTTTAAGGTGGAAACCCACTCCGGGAAAAAACCACCTAATTCTTTTCTAATAATTCTTTAATATTCAACTCCAATTGAAAATAAAGCTCCAACTTCCTAGAATCTAGAAAAGCATTCTTCTCCAGCTCCCACTAGATGGACGCTCCAATGCCTGAGATTCTTCAATAGTCAACTGAACGGATGCCCCAACACCCAATGAGCTACAACTCACCCTTGCACCACCCTACCACCCTATAGAAGAATAAAATAAGAATGGACTCCCGTACCAAGGAAAATGGTCGACTTTACAATGATATAGAATGATGTAGAAAAAGAATATATACTAGACCATAACCCCAACTTTGACATAAACACCTAATGATGATCCTAGACCTACCAACACTGCCTCTTCAACCCTTGGCAAATAGACACTAGTACAATTTTTACAATAATGTATTTACAATGACTTAGTACAATGATACCTTTACAATGATTGTATACAGTGCTGCGCACTTGAAGACTTCATACGATGAGCTTCTTGTTGCTATTATGCACATTGGTTGATGCTCTTTTCATGCTACCCTCTGCTACACCTTGCTTTTCTTTGCTGCCCTAGAAAGTCTGGTCCTTTGCAACCCTTGACAACACATGATCTAGCTTTTTCTTTGCCTTCTAGGAGCTCAATATTGAATCTGGTGTATCTCTGTTATTTCAGATCCTCAATATCTAATTTTCAGTCCTGTAGTAGTCCTCTAAGTCATATTTCCATTTCCACAGCTCTGACCCAATTTGGATTCTTCAAGAGAGAGTTATACCCAATCTCTCACAATGCCCTAATTATGGACTGTTTTAGTAGAGCACACTTGTATGGCATGCTACATGTCACTGTTTCTTCATTTGGCTCTAAAATTGAGAGAGATAAAACTAAAAACTATGCACTATCCGCCAATTTTTACAAAATTTCAATCTAATACTCAGAGAGAGAGTTATGATGATTTTACCAAGGTCACCTGTTTGAGATGAATTTCAGGAGCCTACAAAAACCCTGACTTCCATAGATCATATATCCAAAAATGTTGTGCATATTGATCTGAAATTTTAGTAGCAGCTTCCTCGTGTTTTCAGCTTTGCCTCATAAAAATTTCAGCTTCTGAACCTTTGTAGAAAAAACATTAGAGCGAAAATTCCACGATGACCTGTTTCAGAGGGCGAAATCCCTTGCCTAAGGAGGAAATGAAGATCAAAATTTATATAAATGCTTAAGTTGATAGGGGCTTCAACAAGTGAATGCGAGAGGGATTTTATGAGCTTAAAAAATATTAATTATGAATTTTCGATGACCCATGCCCCAACCCCATGGGGTTTTAGCCCACTAACTGGGGGTACAAACTTCAAACATGAAAATCACATGGCGTGCCATATATCAACGGAAACATCTTGACAAGTAGAAACCATAAAACACATTATTGACCTAGAATATATTAATTTGGTAGGTCAAAATTCCCATTCAATATTTGGTAAGCCCCTGGTCCTACTTGGGTTGACATCAATGACAACCGTTGATCAACATAAAATTATTTGATTATATTTGCTCCTCTATAGTTGCGATTTTAATCTCAACCACTCTGTATTAAAATGAGAAAATTCATGATCTAATTTCCGCAATATGGTCTATATTGAGTGAGTTACACAACTCATTAACTGAGTTCTGGAACTCTGTGTAAACATCTGCAAGTGTGTTGTCTTGGTTATTTAAAGTCATTTCCACAACACTATGTGGACTCTCTATGTTGAGAAAAATAATTTCCTTTCTCTTAAAATTTTTAACGTGGAAGGACATAAATGTGACATGCCTCGTTGTTGAGTTCTGGATACTCGATGGGGTTTTTATTACATCGGTTGACTACCAGAGCCTACCTTAGAATTAATACGTTGATAATGAATGAATGAATTGTATGACTTACTAAATGAATGAATTGTATAACCCTGTTAGTTGATCGTTTTGAAGATTGTAGATGTCGGTTATGTATTATTCATTATGTCTAAAAATCTTCAAAGGGGAGAAGCTCGATCCTATTAAGAAATCTAGTATATAAAGTATATGATTTTGATAATAAAGAGATTTCTTAGTTTTGGAATTTGTTTAAGCATGACAGCTTCATTAAAGATAACTAGTGTTAACTAGTTACAAGACATTTATTCATTAAAGATAACTAGTGTTAACTAGTTACAAGGCATTTATTTCTTTTTCAAGAAAGGACTTAAATTATTATTTTTTTTGGAAAACTATTTGACTAATAATTGATAATTAATAATAAATCAGTTGAGAGAATTTCCTAATTAAAAATGAAAAGCTGATGGTAAATGTGCCAAGAACTGGAAATGGTTGGGGACAGTTGGAAACAGTTACCACTCCTTTGGGGGATAAGAGACTGATCTCGGTGAGGAGTAGGGGTTCTGTTGAAAGACAAGGAAAGAGTATGGAATTCTAGATCTGGTAGAGACCAGTGGAAAATACTCAGAAAACCTTGAGAAAATTATTTTCTGGTACTGACTGGACTAGGCGTCGTGAGGTCACAGCAGAAAATTAATCCACTGTTAACCCGTACCTCCCAGGATTGGACTCGGGGCAGGAATAGGACATTATCGCCTCTCTTGATGGTTTTGAGGACCACAGCTTGAAATCCAGCTAACAGATAAGTATTACTATGATTTCTAAGAAATTTAATACTGAAATTGAAAGATTGTTCACAGTTTTACGAATGTGTAGGTACTGTTCTATTTTTTTTTTAAATATAGATATATGTTTAAGATAGGAAAAAAAATATGTAGGTAGCACTACTATTTTCATGATATTATGATAAACAGAAAACAATTCAATATTAATATTCAGTCTTTCTCTATTGTAATACAAGAGACAGAGTAAGTTGAAAGTATTACTTATTCTTTCTAGGTTGTGATAAGATAACGAGAGACCGAATTATACATAAAATTTGTAATAAAAAGTAAGATTATGTAGCATTATCTGAAAAATAGAACATAAAGAATTCCGGAAGTGAAGTATAAAGGAATCAAGCACACTGTCCCATATTTTTCTTACTATTGTAATAATTTCAAGTATATATATATATATATATAATACGTATGGAATAAGTTCTATAGAAAACACAACTGTAATTCTTAAATAAAGACCATATCAACCAGAATAGGGAGTTAACAGAGTTTTCAGATTGTTGACCTTAGTTTTGAGTGCATACTCAAATCCAAGATACGTTGTCCGCAACCATTAGAAACCCAGACCAAACACGGACTTATGGATTTTGGTGGTCCGGACACAAAGCTAAAACTTTGGAAAATCATAACTATTGTTTAAGAAAAACCTATATAAGAGAATAGACAGTGAAAACAAATATTTTCCTTAGTAAAGATTAAATGTGAATATTTGTATGTATGAAAACAATAAATCTGGTAAAACGTTGTGATAACATCTATCAGCAGAATAAAAAGAAAGTTTCATGACCCCTGTAGCATGGGTAATTCTTACCCATTAAAATAGTTTACAAAAAAGGGACCCGAAAAGGAAAAAAATCATTTTCATTTAATGAAATACATTCAGGGATTAAGCTGGTGCATAAGAGGAATGAGAAATATATATATATATATACCGTTTGTTAAATCAAAGAAGGCATGTGAAATAATAATACATCATGCCATAGCAAAGAGTTTCATAGGACACTGCAAAATGAAAAAAATAATGAGAATACACAAACTCATTCTCCGGTCTTATATTGAATATGAAATCTCATATTATAGAAGTATATATGTTCTACTGTAAATTCCATATGAAGGGTAAAACAATATAAATACAGGAACTCTATTCCGTTCAAAAAACAAATTCTTCTTCACACAGACTTAAGAGTATAATACACATCGAGCACGATTCCTATTGAAAATAAAAAGGAATTCTATCAAGATTACCTCCAGATCTCCATGATTTGAAGCAAAAGAAAAAGTGTTAAGGAGGGTAATCCATTTTACTGTATGAGAGCCTGGAAAGGATTCGCACATGAAGGGCCGAATCCAGGATGCTTAGCTTCTAAAACCCTTCGCGTTCAGCAGAAGGCAGTCTCATCACCTAGCATTGGAAGCGCAACAACAAACAAAGTTAAAGATTTTCAAAATAAATGTTGCAAGAGAGGAGATCCGAAAACTTAAATAGTTCAAAAATCATTATGTAAGAAACCAAGGATTCACGAAGAATAACTAAGTATTTGCAGAGGCAAAATCGAAAAATTGATTAAGTCTTACCTGTAAGCAGAATTCGGACCCTCCATGAAACCAACGGCACCTTATAAACTCTATCCTTCAGCTCTCCTGACTCAAAGCGGAGAAGTTCAACACATGGAAACCAAACCCGAAGTTCATAACTTAGAAATTTGTAAGTGAGTAAGGAAGACAGGGCCATGACTCTCTCTTCCAATAGAGCCTAACGGTATGTGGAGCGGAACCCTCAGCTAGAACAAAATAATTCATCACAGACTGAACGCTTACAAGCCATGCGTCAAGCAAAGTTAGGATTTTGGCGGAGAATCCAAGGCCACTCCCGCCAAAACCTCAGCCGTATATCAATACGATAACTCACAGCGGAGATCATCACAAGTGACAAAGGTAATCGCCTGGATCACGAATAAATCTCCCAGTTGTACACTAGGAATTAATCCCCAATACCGGCTGATAAATTTTAGACAGAGATGCCAATGAACTTAACCAAGGAGGCCAGATAATGGTATGAATTAAGAATAAAAGAAAATGTACATGGTCGACACGTGGTTTCAGATTTCCATGTAATATTTCCAAACTTAATAAGTAGACCCAACTAACTTAAATCACACGCATAACCTATTGCAAATCCAATTAGATTGGTAGTCAATTGTTTATCGTTATGTTGATATGATTATAACATTGTTTCCATGGAAACATTATAATAATATTTATAGGTTCATGTGTGTATGTAAGAAAATGGTATTAAACATAAGTATCTATATATGGTGAGACTTATTTCCAAAAGGAGGTAGGCTAATTTTTTTTTTTTAATGTTCATGTCGGTGAATGTTACAAGTGGTATCAAAGCAAAGTTATATGCTGGAACCTTAAGGGTCAACTAATATTTAAACTGTGTATGTAATGATGCACAAAGAGTAGGTAAAATATTTTAGATAACATAATGAGGAGGGGTGCAACAGTTCCATCACCCCGAGACATTGGGGAACCCCAAGCACAAACTATGATAAACCCAGAAATGTGGGTATAGTTAAGTGTGGAACAACATCAAAAAACTAGAATATTGTTGGAAGACCAACAGCACCAAACTCGTTTCCTATTGAACACCGTTCAAAAATTTCAAGAGGAAATGGTGCAAGTCCGAAAGGACAACGAACGATTATTACAAGACCAAGAAAGATATTAAAAATCTTGTCAAATAAACAAAGTCAGGAGGCAGGACATCCAACCGCTGATAGAGATGATGAGCAACAAACAAGAATTAACACCATGGATAGAGTGGAAGGAAGTCCATCACAGCAAAGCAAGAAAACAAATTATAACGAAGCATAGTCCGGCAATGTATCAGATCAGCAAGAAATTAAAAAGAAGAAAGTGTAACTCCAAGGGGAGTTTCGAAAAATAAAACGACCGACGTATAATGGTGAAGCGGAAGAAGTAGCTGAAGCATGGCTAATAAACATGAATAAGTACTTTCAGGTGTATGAATACAATAGAAACATGAAGGCTAGACTAGATATATATCAGCTGAGAGAGAAAGCCACCTTGTGGTGAGAAGAGGTGAAGAACATTTGCAGCATAGAAGAACAAGATGTTACTTGGGAGTTGTTCCAGTAATACTTTAAGGAAAAGTATTTGACAAAACAATTTTATGATGAGAAATCAAAATAATTTCACGATTTAAGGATGGGACAGATATCTATGGATGAATATATCACCAAGTTAACTTCCTTGTTACGATATGTACCCTATCTGCGAGAAGAAAAGGCCAAGGTGCAGAGATTTCTGAGCAGCCTGCCAACCCATATGAAGGAGCGAATAGAATTCGTAAACCCCCAAACCATGGAAGAAGCCATTCATAAAGCATAGATGTGTTATCAGCAGTCCAAGGTGAAAGGGGAGACTGCCAGAAATTGGCCACCAAAGAAAGGACAAAAAAGTAACACAAACTTCAAAAACGCCAAAAAAATTAATTTCAAAAATTCTGCACGTAACTCTGCCAGTAAACAGTTTAGCAGAAATCACCATAGAACAAGATGGCCAACAAAGAAAAAGCCTACAGAGGCATCTAGTAAGCCAGAGCCAAGGAAGGTGACTAAGACACCCTTACAGTGCTAGGGATGTCGTGAAGCACATTACTACAAAAAATGCGCGCAACGAGCAAGGAGTGATACAGTGGAAAATTTTCAAGAGGCTTTTATGGTAGGTGATGTCGTGCGAAACATCCCTCGTATCAACGCAGCATTGGAAGACCGACAGGCACATTTTTAGCCAATGATGATTGAGTTGGAAGGTAAAATACTAACTCAACCTGTTTCTATTTTGGTAGATCCAGGTGAAAGTTTGAGCTATGTTAGTCCGAAGATGGTGGAGCTATGTAAATTGAAAGAACAGAAATTTCAAATTTTGTGGCTAATACAGCTAGCCATTGGAGCAAAATAAAAAATAACTACCAAAATTCCAAGTTGTAAGCTGGAAATCTCAGAACAAAAGTTACAAGTAGATTTGAACATTTTTCCATTAGGATCATATGATTTCCTATTAGGCATGGATTGGTTGGAAAAGAATTAGACCTTAGTGGAATGTAAGGAAAATATTATTTATTACAGACTGCAAGATGAAGAAATCTACAAGTCAACATTTCGTACCAAGTATGGACATTATGAGTTTGTGGTGTTACCCTTTGGGTTAACAAACACACCAGCAATATTTATGAGGTTAATGCATGGAATCTTCCATCCATTCTTGGATATCTTTGTACTTATTTTTATAGATGATATTTTGATTTATTCTAAAAAATAGGAAGAGCATAAGGGGAACTTGAAAGTGGTGTGGGAAAGGCTAAGGAAACACCAGCTGTACGCTAAGTTCAGCAAGTGTGATTTCTTTAAAACATAAATCCAATATTTAGGCCATGTTATTTCAGTAGAGGGAATTGCGGTTGATCTAGAGAAGATCAAAACAATCATGGAATGGCGAGTACCTCAGAATGTAGCTGACATAAGATCCTTTATGGGATTAGTTGGGTATTACCGAAGGTTTATCGAAGGTTTTTCCAGAATTTTTTCCCCATCACTTCCTTGTAGAGGAAAGGAAAATTTTTCAAATGGATGATCGAATGTCAGAATAGCTTTGAAAAGCTGAAACAGATTTTGACTACTGCACCTGTGTTAAGGGTGGCTGACCCAAGAAAAGAATTTGAAGCATGTATCAACACAAGTAAAGAGGGTGTCGGGGCAGTTCTATCTCAAGAAGGCAAAGTGGTGGCATACGAATCCAGGAAATTAAAAGACCATGAACAAAGGTATTCAGTGTATGATATGGAACTAACAGCAGTGGTGCATGCTCTCAGGATATGGAGGCACTACTTGCTGGGTAAAAAGTTTGTGCTAAAAACAGATCATAGCAGTTTGACTAGTTACTTCAAGCAAGCAGACTTGAACTCAAGACAGGAAAGATGGAATGCCTTCTTAAGTGAATTTGATATGGACATTCAGCATGTAAAATGGAAGGAGAACCAAGTAGCTGACGCTTTAAGAAGAAAACTACATGGAATATTTGAGCTGTATTATAATCAGCTAGAAAATAAATTCTTGGAACAAGTGAAAGAAGAGGCACAAAAAGATCCGAAATATCAATTTTTATCGCAGAAAATGGAAGGAAAAAGAAAGCAAGGAAGAATATCTGACTATGGAATAAATGAAGAACAGATGTTAACTTTCAGAGGAAAAATTTGTGTGCCTAATCGCATGGCTCTGAAAGAGCTGATAATGGATGAGTACCATCGCAGCAATTATGCAGGTCACCCAGGATATCAAAAAATGTTGACTGCTATAAGAAAGGTATACTTTTGTTCAGGTTTGCATAAAAACATTGCTAAGTATTTAAGTAAATGTTTGGAATGCCAACAGGTGAAGGTAGCACATCAGCATCCCGCAGGATTGTTGCAGCCCATACCAATACTCGAATAGAAGTGGGAGGTCATATCCCTGAACTTTATTACAGGCTTACCCCAAATAAAAAAGTTAAATGATTCCATCATGGTGGTGGTAGATAGATTGAGTAAATGTGCACATTTTATACCTGTACAGTCTACTTAGAAGATTGTACAGATAGTCGACATATTCATGAAGGAAATTTTCAGACTACATGGAATTCCAAAGACCATCATTTCAGACCAGGATGTTAAGTTTACTTCTGCCTTTTGGAAGACATTTTTTACAGGTCTAGGGACTCAAATAAACTTTAGCACAACTTACCATCCCCAGACCGACGGGAAAATAGAACGAGTAAACCAGGTGCTAGAAGACATGTTGCACATGTATGTAATGCATCAGCCAACTAAATGGGAAGATTATTTGTATCTTGTTGAATTTTCCTACAACAAGGGTTATCAGGAGTCCTTGAAGATGAGGCCTTTTGAGGTTTTGTATGGTAGTTAGTGTCGCACACCCATAAACTAGAGCAGTCCCGAGAAAACATTAATGCTGGGACCCAAGATGCTTGCTGAAATGGAATTGGAGGTGAAGAAAATAAGGCAAAATCTAAAAGCTGCACAAGATTGACAAAATATCTATGCCGTTAAAAAGAGGTCTTATCAGGAATTTGAAGTGGGGAACCATGTGTACGTAAGGATGAAACCAGAAAGGAGTACTCTACGGTGGAACTCTTGTGCCAAGTTGGCTCCTAGATTCTGTGGAACTTTCCAAATTTTTGAAAGGGTAGGACCTGTAGCCTATCCGCTAGGTATACCCAGTCACATTAGAGTACACAATGTGTTTCATGTATCTTTTTTGAAGCGTTATGTGCATGATGCGAAGCATACAATTCATTGGCAAAATATTCAGGTAGGATAGAGATACAAATTCTAATTTAAAGATATATGTTATGATAAAGAAATTGACATAAAACAATGTGGTTGCAGGTAGAACTGAACAACGAGTTCCTGGCCGAACCGCAACGCATAGTTGAACGAAAGGAAATTGTACTCCACAAGTGAGTTGTCACCTAGGTTAAAGTGCAGTGGAAGCACTTTGGCCTAGATGAAGCTACTTGGGAAGACAAAAAATTTGTGCAAGAAGATTACCCAGAACTCTTTGCTGAGTAAGAGTAAAACACCGAGGATGGTGTTACTTCCAGGGGGGGAAGTTGTGACAACTTCATTAAAGATAATTAGTGTTAACTAGTTACAAGACATTTATTCATTAAATATCACTAGTGTTAACTAGTTACAAGGCATTTATTTTTTTGACAAGAAAGGACTTAAATTATTATTTTGTCTGGAAAATTATTTGACTAATAATTAATTATTAGTAATAAATCAGTTGAGAGAATTTTCTAATTAAAAATGAAAAGCTGATGGTAAATCTGCCAAGAACTGGAAATGGTTGGGGACAATTGGAAATAGTTACCACTCCTCTGGGGGATAAGAGACTGATCCCGGTGAGTAGGGGTTCTTTTGAAAGACAAGGAAAGAGTATGGAATTCCAGAGCTGGTAGAGACCAGTGGAAAATACTTAGAAAACCTTGAGCAAATTATTTTCTAGTACTGACTGGACTGGGCGTCCTTAGGTCACAGCAGAAAATTAATCCATTGTTAACCCGTACCACCCAAGTTTGGGCTCGGGGTCAAGAAGAGGACATTATTGCCTCTCCTGATGGTTGGGAGGACCACAGCTTGAAATCCACCTAACATATAAGTACTACTGTGATTTCTAAGCAATTTAATACTGAAATTGAAATATTGTTCAAAGTTTTACGAATGTGTGGGTACCATTTTGTTTTTTTTTTTAAATATAGATATATGTTTAAGATAGGAAATAAAATCTGTAGGTAACACTACTCTTTTCCTGATATTATGATAAACAAAAAACAATTCAATATTAATATTCAGTCTTTCTCTATTGTAATACAAGAGACAGAGTAAGTTGAAAGTATTACTTATTCTTTCAAGGTTGTGAAAAGATAATAGGAGACCGAATTATACATAACAATTGTAATAACAAGTAATATTCTGTATCACTATCTAAAAAATAGAACATAAAGAATGCAGGAAGCAGAGTATAAAGGAATCAAGCACACTCTCCCATCTTTTGCTTATTATTGTAATAATTGTAGGTATATATATATATATATATATATATATATATATATATATATTTAATAGGTATGGAACAAGTTATATATAAAATGCAACTGTATTTCTTAAATAAATACCAGATCAACCAAAATAGGGAGTTAACGGAGTTATCAGACTGTTGACCTTAGTTCTGAGTGTGTATTCAAATCCAAGATACGTTGTCGGCAACCATTAAAAACGCAGACCAAACACAGACTTATGGATTTTGGTGGTCCGGACACCAAGCTAACACTTTGGAAAAACATAACTACAGTTTAAGAAAAACCTATATAAGAAAATAGACAGTGAAAACAAACATTTTCCTCAGCAAAGGTTAAATGTGAATCTTTGTATGTATGAAAACAAGAAATCTAGTAAAACCTTATGATAACATTTATAAGATGAATAAAAAGAAAGTTTCGTGACCCCTGTAGCATGGGGAATTCTTACCCATTAAAACAGTTTACAAACAAGGGACTCGAAAAGGAAAAAAAACATTTTCATTAATGAAATACATTTACGGATTAAGGTGGTGCTTAAGAGGCCTGCAAACTATATATATATATATATATATATATATATATATATATATATATATATATATATATATATATAAACATCATTTGCTTAACCAGTAAAGGCATGTGAAATAATAATACATCGTGCTGTAGCAAAGAGTTTCACAGGACACTGCAAAATGAAAAGAATAATGAGAATACACAAACTCATTCTCCGGTCTTATATTGAATATGAAATCTCATATTACAAAAGTATATATGTTCTACTGTAAATTCCCTATGAAGGGTAAAACAGTATAAATACAGGAACTATGTTCCGTTCAGAAAACAAATTCTTCTTCACACAGACTTAAGAGAATAATACACATCAAGCCAACTTCCTGTTGAAAATAAAAAGGAATTCTATCAATATTACCTCCAGATTTCCACGATTAAAATAAAAATAACAAGTGTTAAGGAGGGTAAGCAATTGTACCGTATGAGAGCCTGGAAAGGATTCGCACATGAAGGGCCGAATCCAGGATGTTGAGCTTCTAAAACCCTTTGTGTTCAGCAGAAGGCAGTCTCGTCACCTAGCGTTGGAAGTGCAACAAAAAACAGAGTTAAAGACTGTCAAAATAAACGTTGCAAGAGAGGAGATCTGAAAACTTAAACAGTTCAAAAATCATTATGCAAGAAAACAAGGATTCACGAAGAATTACTTAGTATTTGCAAAGGGAGAATGGAAAAACTGATTAAGTCTTACCTGTAGGTAGAAGTTGGACCCTCCATGAAACCAACGGTGCCTTATAAACTCTGTCCTTCAGCTCTCCTGACTCAAAGCGGAGAATTTCAGCACATGGAAACCAAACCCGAAGTTCATAACTCAAAAATCTGTGAGTGAGTAAGGAAGACGGGGCCATGAATCTCTCTCCCAACAGAGCCAAAGGGTATGCAGAGCGAAACCCTCAACTAGAACAAAAGAATTCATCACAAACCGAACACTTACAAGCCATGCATCAAGCAGAGTTAGGGTTTTGGCGTAGAATCCAAGGCAACTCTTGCCCAAACCTCAGCCGTAGATCAAGACGATAACTCACGATGGAGATCATCGCAAGTGAAAAAGGTAATCATCCGGATCATGAAGCAATCTCCCAGTTGTACACTAGGAATTAATGCCTAGTACTGGCTCATAAATTTTAGACAGAGATGCCAGTGAACTTAACCAAAGAGGCTGGACAATGGTATCAATTAACAATAAATGAAAATGTATATGGTCGACACGTGGTTTCAGATTTCCATGTAATATTTCCAAACTTAATAAGTAGACCCAACTAGCTTAAATCACACACATAACGTATTACAAATCCAATTAGATTGGTAGTCAATTGTTTATCATTATGTTGGTATGGTTATAACATTGTTTCCGCAAAAAAATTATAATAATATTATAAGTTAATGTGTGTATGTAAGAAAATAGTATTAATCATAAATATGTATATCGTGAGAATTATTTCTGAAAAAAAAGTATGTTAATTATTATTATTTTTTTTTTAAAATGTTCATGTCAGTGAATGTTACATTAAGGTTGATATCTAACTATGATCTTTGCAATAACGTTTCTGATGAAGCTTCAATTGCACAAGCCACACAGGATATTTCTATATAGAAATGTACTTCCGACTTATTTCTATATAGAAATGGTATTTAATTAATAACAAGTTAACTAATGACCGAAAGTTATTACTAAAAAGAGAAGACCTTATGGAAACCTAGCTGGATAGATTGTAAAAAAAATGTATTTTTTTGAAAAAATGCCATAATTATATGTGAGAAAAACTTTGTTTAAATGTTTTCAGACCAATTTCAGACACTTTGTTTAAACCTTCTCAAAGCAATCTCGTGGTTTGAGTGTGTAACTTAAATTTAAGCGCATCAAAATCTTTAGCTGAACAATTTAATTGTGTATATTGTGTATTTTTTGGAGGGGAGCAAAGAATCAAAGCTATTTTCTTTGTGTACTTTGAACAAAAGTATACAACAAAGCAGGTGGGTGCGAAGCATAAATTAAAATTTATATTTTTATTATATTGACATTAGTTTTTATTTTTAATAAATGTAAAATTTAAAAAACAAAAATTTCAATTAATTGAAGTTATTTTGTTAGTAAAGAGTTGTTTATTTAGCTAATAGAATAGCTTGGACGACAATTTTTTTCAGAATCCTGTAAAAGAAAATTCAAAAAATCAAGTAGTTGGAGGAAATGGATTCAGCACCATCAAAAGCCCTTAGGCTACCAAAAATACTAAAGTTTAAGAACTTTAAACAAGATTCTGATAAATCCTTGCCAAAATTTATCAAAATTATTAGAGGACTCTGAATTATTCTGTAGATTTTTTAGACTACAGCGATTAAATTATTAATAAAATAAATATTTTTCTTAAAAATATTCTCCCTAATAAAATGAATATCCTTCCTACATGATTATCTGCGTAATTAATTAAATATTAAATTTATTTTAATTAATTAAATATTGAAGATGTAAAAAAATCATTATTAATACTGAAGAAAAATACATATTAAAAATTAATTCAATATTAGATTTCTCCGAATTAATTCAATATTAAAAATATTCGAAATAAGTTATGAGATGTAAAAGATGTCTATTATGAAATGTAAAAGAGTCATTATTAATAATAATAATAAAATATATTAAAATTTATATAGAAATTGAAATTGTCACTTAGTAAAAAGTTTAATGTTTTTACTAATAATTATTATTATATAAATTATTAAAATTATATAAAACATTAAATATATATAGCGTTTTTCTAAATAAAATTATATAATATTTATTTTTAATATTTTTATTAATAATTACTATTATATAAAATATTAAAATTACATAAAAGATTCAATTATATAGTATTTTTCTAACTAAAAATATATAATATTTTAAATAAATATTAAGAGTATATTGGTGGAAAATACTATAATCATTTGTAAAGAAAATTCGAGTTACGAACAAATACATGAGTGAAAGATTCTATAGTTATTATGAAAAATTTAAGAAGCTCTCATGTAATAAGTCTTATTATGAATACAATTCACATGCAATAACTTTTTTCATAGTAATATTAAAGCTATGAAAGAGTAAATGTGGTTTTAACTAAAATGTGATAGTTGCATTTAATGTTAACTAGTTGTTAACTAGTTAAATAACATTTTATTATTGGTTTTAAGAAAAGATAGAGACATTTGATGTTTTGATGGGAAAGTTATTTTTTTATTTTTAATTGTGAAAAATAAAATTAGTTATGGAAAGTGGTTCCATAAAAAGTAAAAATTCTGATGGTAAATGTTTTACAAGAACTGAAAGGTGGTTAGACAGTTTGGAACAGTTACCTACTCTTTTGGGGATAAGAGACTCATCCCAGTGAGGAATGGGGGTTCTGTTCACGAGCTAAGGAAGGAGTGGAGAATTTCCTGAGCTAGTAGAGACCAGTGGAAATCACTCAGCAAGTCCTGAATTTTTCTGGCATTGAATGGACTTGGAGTCCTGAGGTCACAACAGAAAACATATTGTCAACCTGTACCTTTTCAGAAGTGGAGCACGAGGGCAAGAGGAGGACGTAATTGCTTATCTTGAAGTTTGGGTGGACACCAACATGAAAATACATTTTCAAATAAGTAACTATTATTTTAGAATTAATTAGACAAGGAGATCAGTTACAAGCTATTTGTAGATAGTTAACTGTTGTTTAATTTCAAGAGAAAGTTGTTTATCTGTTTGAAAATTTTATTTCTAAAAGAAAAGTGACAAGTTATTAATTATATATAACTCAGCAAATACTTGCAACTCTATTATTATTTTTATAAGATTTTGTAGAATAATTTTGTGTACCTTTATATAAAAGGAAACATTATTATATGTGAGATACTTGGATTTACAAAAGGTAAATATCAAATGTAAAACCAGTAACCAAGAAAAAGTAGACAACAAAACATAGAGTACTTCTGGCTGGAAATTCTTTTATTTATCTAGATGCATTCAAAGAAAACTAGGACAAAGAGACATGATGATAAAGGAACATTTATTAAACTTATAAATTGATGTGAAAGGAAAAAGATGTTGAAAAGATTATTGTTTATTAAAGTATAACGGGGTGAGTTGTTGATTCTGGGCACGAGGATGAAACCCCAACCCAGCATTCATTGCCACCCCTAATCCTCTATACACGGACATAATTATTAGGAGGTCCGGTCACCGAGCGGTATTTATAATGAAAGATTAAACAAAAACAAATATATATCTTAAGTAACGAAAATAAAGCTAGAGATTTAGACTACTTTAAAGACAATGTATTGATATTTCTACTGTAAGTCCTGAAGGTCAAGCATAATCATATAATTATTTTTTCGAATGAACAGAGAAATCTTATCTATAACAAAAAATAGAACTGGAATGTATAGTCTTTCCATGCACAGCCCTTTACGATTACAAGCTTAACATTTAAAGTGGTTAAATGAATAAACAAGAGTGCTTAAATAGACACACACACACACACAGAGATATATATATATAAGGACTAGAATAAAAACTATTGCAAAATTATTATTACAGCAGAAAGCCATTCCTGGAATGAAAACTAAACCAGAGTTGAGTTATTCTAGATATGAACCCTTTAGTAAATCACTCGTAAACAAAAGCATAGTGAAAATTTACAGTAAAAAGAGTGCGAGAAAGAATTAACCGAGGCCACATGGATTTAGGCTGGAAAACATTAAGAAACTTCCCAAATGTCATTTTAACTTTACAAATTGCGAAAAAGGATTAGTACATAAAACAAGACCGCTTGAAATAGAAAGAATTCTGAGACTATGCGAAAGCCGATAGAGGTACCTGGTTTATGAATTAAGTGTGTTAGCAGCGAACTGAAAGAACTGGTAAATAAATTGGAAAATTCAATGCAGGAGAACCTACCAACCAGAGGAGGAATAGACCTACAATAAAAAACCACAGAAGGAATATTTGAGATATGATTTGAGGTGCAATACATATTCAAGATGAAGAACTGTGCTAAAGAAATAAACTGATAAGGAGTTTACCTGTAGAGGGAAAGTTCGCCTCGACATTCTAGACATTGAACTGAAATCCTTCAAAACACCCAAGAAATGGAATTTAATACGGAAATCGAATGAGGAGATGAAACTTAGAAAATTTGGAATGTATGAGAGAAAAATCGTATACGCATATTAAGTGGGATGATTACCTGAGTTGACGGTTGTGAGGAACATAAGAACCAGAGTTGAAGAAGCGGCCATGGCGATAGAGGACAAATTCCACTAAAACTCAACACGTTTTGCATCAGAACCTTCTCTCCACCATGCTGCAATGCCATGGGGCGCTACACCTCTGAAGACCTCACAAATCAGGATGAATCTCATAGCTAGCGGAGCCGAAGCTTGAAGAAAGAACATCGCAGTGACAAACCCTCACAGCAAATGAACTTCACAACGCAGACACAGTGAAAAATGTCGGTAACACATAGGGTTGGCAAGGTTAACAATGACAATTCCCGCTGAAACGTTAACCATCGATCTCCCATAAATGAATAGTGAAGATCTAAGGCAAGGACCATCAAAAACTACAAGAAATCATGGTAAATTTTACAACTGTCTGAGAGTTTAATTGCCAGTACCTTCTACATTTAATTGCCAAGACATTCCAGTTATACCCTCGGTATTAACAAGGATAAGAAAATGTGTTTATGCGGGTTGTAAAACTATATGCTAATATTGAAGTTTAGCACTGGTGGAATAATACTATAACCCTCAAACCAAATACATATAACATGACAAGTATTCCATGGTGAGAGATAAAATGTAATTATATGTTGATTAAACTTTAGAACCTTTTTAAAAACTGTGGTCGGGTCTTTGGGTTTATATGATAATTTCAAATCGAAGGTGTTGTAGAATTTTTATTAAGTGTAACTCAGTTTTGATAATAATCTATCTGCAGGGTAAAAGTAAAAAAAAATTGGTGAATATGTTACAAGTGGTATCGGAGGAGCGTTCATACGCTAGGGCCCTAAGGGTCAACTAACGATTTAAGCTGTGTATATACTGATGCACAGACAAGAAGAATAATAGAATAAATCATGAGAAGGGGATCAATGCAACAACCACCCAAAAACAACGGGGAACCCCAAACAAAACTAGTAGTGAGCCCTGAGATGTGGGTTCAACTAAGTGTGGATCAGCACCAGCAAACAAGTAGACTATTGGAGGAACAACAACATCAAACATGCATAATGTTGAATATAGTACATAAAATATAGGAATAAATGGTGCGGGTTCGAAGTGATAATGAGTGCTTGATGCAAGAGAAAGTGAAGATACTCAAGAGCCTGTCAGACAAGCAAAACTAGGGAATGGAACAACTCAGTGCTGATAGAGACATGCAAGAAGGTAATGAGCGACAAAAAAGGGACCACACCACTGATAGAGTCAAAAGAAGCTCTTCCCAACAAAGAAAAAAGAACAAAAACTATAATGAAGTAGATTCTAGTAGTTTTTCAGATCAGCAAGAGGTTAAAAAGAAAAAAGTGTAGCTTTTGGGTGAGTTTCGAAAAATAAAACCACCAACATTTGATGTTGAAGTTGAGGAAGTGGCAGAGGCTTGGTTGATAAATATGAACAAATATTTTCAAGTGTACGAGTACAGTAGCAACCTAAAATCCAAATTGGCCATATATCAGTTAAGGGAGAAAGCCACTCTGTGGTGCGAAGAAGTAAAGAATGTACGCAGCATTGACGTCCAATATGTTACGTGGGAATCATTCCAACAATACTTTAAAGACAATTATTTAACATAATGTTTTACGATGAGAAATCCAAATAATTTCATGATTTGAAGTTGGGACAGATGACCATGGATGAGTATATTACCAAGTTCACATCTTTGTTAAGATATGTTCCATACCTCAGAGATGAAAAGGCTAAGGTACAAAGATTTCTGAGCAGTTTTCCCACACATATGGAGGAACGAATTGAATTCGTAAATTCTAGAACCATGGACGAAGCCATTCATAAGGCACGAATGTGATACCAATAGTCCAAGGAAAAATGGGAAGTGGGGAAAAGTTGGAAGCCAAGAAAAGGACAGAAAAGTAGTTCAAACTTCAAGGGTGCCAAAAATAATAATTTTAAGAACTATGCACGAAGTTCAGTGAGCAAGCATTTTGGCATAAATAATTAGTGAACTCGATGGCAAGCTGAAGAGAGGCCTATAGAGGCATCTAGAAAACCGAAGCCATTCATAAGGCACGAATGTGATACCAACAGTCTAAGGAAAAATGGGAAGTGGGGAAAAGTTGGAAGCCAAGAAAAGGACAGAAAAGTAGTTCAAACTACAAGGGTGCCAAAAATAATAATTTTAAGAACTATGCGTGAAGTTCAGTGAGCAAGAATTTTGGCATAAATCATTAGCAAACTCGATGGCAAGCTGAAGAGAGGCCTACAGAGGCATCTGGAAAATCGAAGCAAGGGCAAGTGACCAAACCACCTCTACAGTGTTGGGGGTGTGGAGAGGAACATTATTAGAAAAATTTCCCACAACGAGCGAGAAGTGAAACAGTTGCAAATTTACAGGAGGCTTCTATAGTAGGCGATGTGGCTCGAAACATACTTCGTATCAATGCATTGTTGGAGGATCGACAGGCAGATTATCAGCCAACAATGATAGAGTTGGAAGGTAAATTAATGTCTCAATCTGTTTATATTTTGGTAGAACTAGGTGGAAGACTAAGTTATGTTAATCCAAAAATAGTGGAAATTTATAAATTCAAAGGGAAGAAATTCAAAAACCCTTCGCTGGTATAGCTAGCCACAGGAGCAAAAAGAACGTTCACTGCCAAAATTCCAAACTGTACATTACAAATTGCATAACAACAATTAAACGTGGACCTGAACATACTGCCATTAGGGTCCTATGATGTTCTTCTGGGTATGGATTGGATAGAAAAACATTGGACCCTAGTGGACTGTAGGGAAAAGATCATTTATTATATAATGCAAGATATAACACGCAAGGAAATTCAAGGAATCAAGAAACCCCTATAGCTACGTCACATTACAGCATTCCAAATGAATAAATCTATGAGGAAGGGATGTCAAATTTATGCTATCCAGGTGGGATATGCTAATTCCAATGAGAAGTATCCTATGATGGAGAAAATACCAGTGGTACAAGATTTCATGGATGTCTTCTCGGAAGACATACCCGGATTACCACCAAGAAGGGATATTGATTTTACCATTGAGTTAATTTCGGGAGCATCACCTGTGTCAAGGGCTCCTTACAGAATGAGTGTTCCAGAATTAACTGAATTAAAAATGCATTTATAAGAACTACTAGACAAAGGATATATTCGTCCAAGCGTGCCCCATTGGGGAGCACTAGTGCTGTTCGTTAAGAAAAAATACGGAACCATGTGAATATGCATGGACTATAAAAAACTCAACAAGTTAACCGTCAAAAATAAATATCCCTTACCAAGGATTGATGATCTATTTGATCAGGTGAAGGGGCCACAGTGTTTTCAAAAATAAATTTAAGATCTGGATATCATCAAATTTGAATAAAGGATGAAGACATTTTCCAGACTGATTTTCGTACTAGGTACGGGCATTATGAATTTTTGGTTAATCAATACACCAGCAACCTTTATGAGGTTAATGCATGGTATATTCCATCCTTTCCTAGATAATTTTGTACTCATATTCATTGATGATATTCTAATTTATTCTAAGAACCTAGAATAACATAAAGAACATCTAAGGATTGTGCTGGAAATGTTAAGAAAACACCAGTTGTACGCTAAGTTCAGCAAGTGTGATTTCTTCAAAACAGAAATCCAATACCTAGGCAATGTTATTTCATCAGAAGGGATTGTTGTTTATCTGGAGAAAATCAAGACAATCATGGAATGGCGGGTACCCCAAAATGTCGTGGATTTTCGATCCTTTATGGGATTGGCTGGATACTATCGAAGATTTATTGAAGGATTGTCCAGAATTGCTTTTCCAATTACCTCCTTGTAGAGAAAAGGAAAAGTCTTTAAGTAGATTGTTGAGTGCCAAAACAGTTTTGAGAGGTTAAAGCAGCTACTAACCACTACACTAGTGTTGAGGGTAGCTAACCCCAATAAAGAATTTGAAGTTTGTAAATACGCTTGAAAAGAGGGAGTTGGGGCAGTTTTATCTCAGGAAGGGAAGGTAGTGGCTTATTAGTCAAGAAAGCTGAAGGAACATGAACATAGTTATTCAGCCTACGATCTAGAATTAACAACAATAGTACATGCACTCCGGGTATGGAGACATTATTTGTTGGGTAAGAAATTTTTACTAAAGAAAGATCATAGTAGCCTAACCAGCTATTTCAAGAAAGCTGATTTAAACCCCCGACAGGTAAGGTGGAATGCTTCCTTAAGTGAGTTTGATATGGACATCCAACACGTGAAGGGTAAGGAAAATCGGGTGGCTGATGCTTTAAGTAGAAAGTTGCGTTGTGTTTATGATATTTACTATAATCAACTTGAATGTAAATTTTTGGATCAAGTAAAAGAAGAAGCACAGAAGGATCCTGAATATAAATTTTTATGGCAACAAATAGAAGAGGCCAGAAAGCAAGGAAATACTTCTGAATATCGATTTAACCAATAAAAAAATTCTAACCTTTAGCGGAAATATTTATGTTCCAAACCGTGTGGACATAAAGGAGCTTATTATGAATTAATATCATCGGAGAACTTATGCGGGACACCTAGGATACCAAAAAATGTTAACTGCTATTAGAAAAGTATATTTCTAGCCTTGTATGCGTAAAAATATTTCTGAATATTTAAATAGATGTTTGAAGTGTCAACAGGTAAAAGTGGAACATCGACATCCCGCAGGATTGTTGCAGCATATACCAGTACGTGTTTACCAAGGTCAAAGAGGCACAATGACTCCATCATGGTGGTAACTGATAGATTGAGTAAATATACACATTTTATACTTGTAGAGTCCATTTATAAGACTATACAGATAGCAGATATTTTCATGAGAGAAATATTCAGACTGCACGACATTCCAAAAACTGTTACCTTAGACAAGGATGTTCAATTTACTTCAACATTTTGGAAGACTCTGTTTATAGGTCTAGGGACCCAAATAAAATTTAGCACTGCTTATCATCCCCGGACGGATGGTCAAACAGAGCGGGTAAATGAAGTTTTGGAAGACATGTTGCGCATGTACGTGATGCAACAGCCAACCAAATGGGAAGATTTATTGCAACTGGTTGAATTTTCTTACAACAATGGTTACAAGAGTCCCTTAAGATGAGTCATTTCGAAGTTGTATATGGGAGGCAGTGTCGCACACCCATAAATTGGGGCAGCCCTGAAACGAAGCTAATGCTGGGACCAGAGATGCTGGATGAAATGGAGTCAGAAGTAAAGAAGATTAGACATAATTTGAAAGTTGCACAAGATTGAAATAATATCTATGCAGATAAGAAGAGGACTTATCGAGAATTTGAAGTGGGTGATCATGTGTATGTGAGAATCAAACCCAAGAAAGGTACCTTTCGGTCGACCTCTTATGCCAAGTTAGCTCCCAGGTTATGTGGACCCTTCCAGATATTGGAAAGGGTAGGACTTGTGGCTTATCGAGTGGCTTTACCCAGTCATATCCAGGTACACAATGTGTTTCATGTGTCCATGTTAAAGCGATATGTGCATGATTCGAAGCACGTAATTCATTGGCAGAATATACAGGTAGGATAGAATTAAAAATCCTAACTTGAAATATGATTTCTTTATGAAAATTTGATAAGAAACTTTGATGTTTGTAGGTAGTGCCTGACGGCGAGTTTTTGGTCGAGCCTCAACACATACTTGACAGGAGAGAAATTATGCTTCGGAAGCGAGTCATCACTCAGGTTAAAGTGCAATGGAAGCACTTTGGCTCGGATGAGGCTACTTGGGAGGACGAAGGATTTGTGTGCGAGGCTTACCCAGAGTTGTTTTCTGAGCTGGAGTGAAACACCGAGGACGGTGTTACTTCCAAGGGGGGAGTTGTGGCAGCTGCATTTAATGTTAACTATTTGTTAACTAGTTAAATGCCATTTTATTATTGGTTTTAAGAAAATACTGAGACATTTAATTTTTTGCTGGAAAATTTATTTTCTTTATTGTTAATTGTTAAAAATAAAATTAGTTATGGAAATTGGTTTCATGAAAAGTAAAAAGGCTGATCATAAATTTTTACCAAGAACTAAAAGGTGGTTGGACAGTTTGGAACAGTTACCTACTCCTCTAGGGATAAGAGACTCATCCTAGTGAAGAATGGTGGTTCTGTTCATGGGATAAGGAAGGAGTGGAGAATTTCCTAAGCTGGTAGAGACGAGTGGAAATCACTCAGTAAGTCCTGAAGTTTTCTAGCACTGACTTGACTTGGAGTCCTGAGGTCACAGCATAAAACCTACCGTCAACCTATACCTCTTCAGGAGTGGAGAACATGGGGCAAGAGGAGGATGTAATTGCCTCTCTTGAAGGTTGGGTGGACACCAACATCCAAAAACATTTTCAAATAAGTGATTGTTATTTTATAATTAATTAGACAAGAAGATTAGTTACAAGCTATTTGTAGACAATTAAGTGTTGTTTAATTTCAGGAGAGTGTTGTTTATCTGTTTGAAATTTTTCTTTCTAAAAGAAGAGTGACAAGTTATTAATTATAGATAACTCAGTAAATAATTGCAACTCTATGATTATTTCTATAAGATTTTGTAGAGTAATTCTGTGCACATTTATATAAAAGGAAACCTTATTATCTGCGAGATACTTAGACTTACAACAGATAAATATCAAATGTAAAAACAGGAACCAAGAAAAATTAGACAGCAGAACATAGATTATTTCTTGCCAGAAATTCTTTTATTTGTCCGAATGCATTCAAAGAAAAATAGGAAAGAGAGGCATGATGATAAAGGAATATTTGTTAAACTTATAAATTTCTATGAAAAGAAACAAATGTTGAAAAAATTACTGTCTATTAAACTAGAACGAGGTGAGTTGTTGATTATGGCCACGAGGATGATACCCCAACCCAGCATTCATCGCCATCGCTAATCCTCTATACACGGATATAATTTTTAGGAGGTCCAGTCACCAATCAGTATTCATAAGGAAAGACGAAACCAAAACAAATATATATCTTAAGTAACGAAAATAAAGCTAGAGATTTAGACTACCTTAAAGACAGTGTATTGACATTTTTCCAAATCAGAGTACAAGTCTTGAAGGTTGAGCATAATCATATAATTATGTTTTCGAATGAATAGAGAAATCTTGTTTATAACACAAAATAGAACTGGAATGTATAGTCTTTCCATGCACAGTCCTTTACAATTACAAGCTTAACATATACAATCGTAAAATGAATAAGCAAGAGCGCTTATATATATAATGACCAGAAGAAAAACTATTACAAAATTATTATTACAATAGAAGCCATTCCTGGAATGAAAACTAAACCAGAGTTGAGTTATTCTAGAAACAAACCCTTTAGTTAACCACTCGTAAACAATAGTACGGTGAAAATTTACAGTAAAAAGAGTGGGAGAAAGACTTAACTGAGGCCACATGGATTTAGGCCGGAAAACATTAATAAACTTCCCAAATGTCATTTTAACTTTACAAATTGGGAAAACGTATCAATACATAAAATAAGGGCGACAGACAAATCCATAAACTGAGTCGATATTGGGATTCATAACCCAGAGAAGGCTAGGGATTATCCTAAAACAAAAGGACTTATGAGACTGTGTGAAAGTCGATAGAGATACCTAGTTTATGAATTAACTGTGTTAGCAGCGAACTGAGAGAACTGGAAAATAAATTTGAAAATTCAACACAAGAGAACCTGCCAACCGGAGGAGGAACGAACCTGCAATCAAAAACCACAGAAGGAATCTTTGAGATATGATTTGAGGCGCGATACATATTGAAGATGAAGAACTGTGCTAAATAAATGAACTGATAAGGATTTTACCTGTAGAGGAGAAGTTCGCCTCGACATTCTGGTCATTGAACCGAAATCCTTCAAAACATCAGAAAAATGGAATTTAATACTCAAATCGAACGAGGAGATGAAACTTCAAAAATTCAGAATGTATGAGAGAAAAATCGTATATGCATAGTAAGTGGGATGATTACCTAAGCTGAGGGTTGTGAGGAGCATAAGAACTAGAGTTGAAGAAGTGGCCATGGCGATAGTGGACAAATTCCACCAAAAAATCAATGCGTTTCGCATCGGAACCTTCTCTCCACCATACTGTAATGCCATGGAGCACTACATCTCTAAAGACCTCACAAATCAGGATGAATCTCATCGCTGGAGGAGCCGAAGCTTGAATAAGGAACGTCACGGTAACAAACCCTCAGAGTAGATGAACTTCACAATGTAGACACAGTGGCAAATGCCAGTAACACCTAGGGTTGGCGAGGTTAACAATTTCGATTCCCGCAGGTCAACAATGAAGATATAAGGCAGGGACCATCGAAAACCGCATGAAATCATGGTAAATTTTACAATTGTCCGAGAATTTAATTTTCAGTACCTTCTGCATTTACTTGCCAAGATGTGCCAGCTATACCCTCAATAGTAACAAGGATAATAAAATGCCTTTATGCGGGTTGTAAAACTATACGCTAATATTGAAGTTTAGCGCTGGTGGAATAATACTATAAGCCCCAAACCAAATACATATGACGTGACAAGTATTCCATGGTGGGAGATAAAATGTATTTATATGTTGATTAAAGTTTAGAACCTTTTTAAAAACCGTGGTCGAGTCTTTGGTTTTATATGATAATTTCAAATCGAAGGTGTTATAGAATTTTTATTAAGTGCAACTCAGTTTTGATAATAACCTATGTAAGAAAATAAAAAAAAAAATTGGTGAGTATGTTACATAAGACGACCCAATCCATTTTTCTAAACAAAACTTCCTACGCATGGCACACAATTACTCTTTTGCTTTTAATAATTGATTATGGGTGCAAGTTTGGGAGGTTTTTTTTCTTTACAAAAAACATTACAGACTTCAAAATGATTTTTCTTTTTCTTCTTGATCTACCTTTTAAAGACTTTAAAATTATTTTTCTTTTTCGACTTCAAAATGATATTTCTTTTTCTTCTTTATCTACTTTTTAAAGACTTTAATATTATTCTTCTTTTTCTTTTTAATCTATCTTTTAGTACATTTGATTTTACAAATTAGAAAGAATAAAGTTATAGTAATTTGAACAAATTAAATTAAAGTCGAAAATTCTAGATTGTCTTCACCAATGTTATGGCTAATTATGATTATGATATTGGATGGCGTTCCCTTTTACATGACAATATATAAAAATGTGTTTGAAGTGATGAAGTTTTGAAGTACACCCACACTAAAGAGGTATAGACATGCCATCATCAATAAACTATATTGTAAAACCCATAATAACAAGGAAACACATCTCATTCTTCATAAATAACAATAAGAAATATGCAATTAGTTACTTTCTATATAACAAAAGTTACTCATGTAAGAAAATTTATTAATATTGATGGAATTTAAAAATGAGTAGTCTTTTTTTCTTCCCACAGTGATGCATTAATAAGCTTTTTTTAATATGTCCAAAGGTTTAGTCGGTGATATAAACTTATTGTCTATTTTTGTAATTAACTAAGTTATTAACAATATATAAATCATTCCATTAATATAATTATAAAAATCATTAAAATGTAATTCTTAACTTTTTAATAAGATGTATTTCTTTTGTTACTTGTATTATATTATTATATAATTTCATTTAACTAATTTTTAATATAAATAATATATATTTTGGAAAAAGATTATCAAATGTTATATAATAAAATAATTATGCTAATACTTCTGCTTATTTTAGAATATAACTTTTAGAGTTTTAATTTATTTATTAAGAATGATTTATAGGTATAAATATTTTGGAACTTGAATTCCAGAATTTTAATTTAATTATCAGTAGTGTATGATATGAGTTTAATTTCCATGGAGTATTACAAAATATTCTTAGCGGTATTCATAAATAAAAGATTCATATTTATCTCAAAAGTACTTATGCTTTTTCAAAGTTAATTTTCAAATAACAAGAATATATTTTTATATATTATATATACTTGTTATTTATTTGTATACTTTACATTATATATTTTTATACAATTTCATCTAACTAAATTTTAATATAAAAAATAGGTTTAGTAGTATTCATATATCAAAGGTTGAGATTTATATGAAAAATGGTATTCTATTTTGGTTGTTTTAATTGAATTGATTAATTACAAAAATTAATATTAACATTAATTATGTTTTTTGGGCATGTGGTATTACTAATTCATGGTATTGTAACAAAATCTATTTATAAGTTAAAAATATCCATGATAAAGTGAGAATGAATCAAGAATCTTGTTACATATTTTTTTAAATGTTTAACTCATCTATTAATTGTTTTTATAATTAAAAATAATAATAATTCAAAACAAATATAATTATTTTTAATCTTAGGAATTTAAGATTTGAAGTAAATGTTTTGGTTTATTTTACTGGTAATTTAATTTATATAGTTCTTCTATTTTTACTAAATTTTATGTATATTTAATATATTTAATTTTTTAATATGCCTTATTCTAAAATCCTTTCATTCAGAATAAAACATAAATTAGTTGATTTGTGTAAGACTTAATTCCTATTAAATTTTAAATTCAAATCTCATTATTTTTTAGAATAAGAATAACTTGATGGGAAAAACATCAGCCTCTTGGCTATATTTCAGCTTATTCGCGTGAATAGCAGTGTGGAGTCCCAAATTGCGAACTTATTTTATTTTGGCGGAGCATTCCCCGCCCATGTAGTTATTGCGAATTTATATCCTTCCACCGATCAACTCCAACTGCAGTGATATCTAATGACAGCTAGCAAACAACGGTATTTCTGAGCATCCCACACTCAAATTCGGGAACGTGTCAGCTAATACCGGCTGTAGAGGTTCGCTGACATCTAAAAATTCAGGGATCGAACATGATACGTTCCACACTGTCGCCCAATTCCGCATCCTAGATGCTAAAATGTCGGGAAAAGGAGGATGAAATATGACTGTCCGATGTGCTGCCCCGATATCACAATTCTTACGTTAAGTACGGTGGGTTTTGATACACGGTCGCCCAGAGGTTTCGGGCAACTGCGGAGGACATCTAGTGAGAGGTGCGCAGGGTTACAATTTGGATTCTTATTTACCCGTGAGAAATTTATGTTTTTGCGATGTTTTGGGTATTTATGCTTTTCGTTATGGAACACTTTGTTTAAGATTTTGGTTCGTTTTAATAATAAATTAATTATTTACTAATAAAGATGGGATTAAAAATGTATTCTTCAATAATATAGGTAATTGTTGAGTAAAATTTTATTTTTTCAAAAATTATGTTTTTATAATAAATTAACTTTTCATCAATAAATATTTAATTAAAAAATTAAATTTTGAGAATATTTTGAAATTTGATTTTTTTTATTTCACTTATGTCTATCAAAATATTCCTGAAATATATAATTTAGATAAACATATCTAAACATAATTAAAGTTGAAAATTCATCCAGATTAGAGTGATAAATAATTTGTTGAACTCACATGGGTGTTATGACTTTGAACAACTTTATTAAGGTTGAGTTCATGCCTTTGTAGCCAATAACAGTGTCAAGGTTCTATATTGCACATGCCTAAAACAAATTATTCATTTTTACAACAAAAAAGACACTATATATAAAAGTTGAAAAATTCAACACTACAGAATATTCACGCTACATAATCCCGTGGAGAAAGGATTTGCTCCATGCATTTAGTAACAACAACAAATCCAAACCATAGAAAAAACACAATATTTAAAAGCTAAAATATTCAACCCTACAACATATTCAGACTACATAATCCCCCTATCTAAAGGACTCACTAATTTATATAAAACAGAGCACTAAAATCTTAGATTCGAACTAAAATGTTACATTTCCTCTACCCATGTAATGATCTTACATGATACAACTAGTCCAAATCCAGATGTTTACCCTGTGATAAAGCTTATAATAAATTTCCTTGTTATAAATCTTATAATAAAATAGTCATGTGATAATACTTATAATAAATTTTCATGTGATAAAGCTTCTAATAAATTAGCGTCTACCACATTTCTCCCCAACTATAATTAAAAGTTCATGTTAAAATAATTTATATATACTAGTTGTATATAAAAATAAACCTTTCTCTAAAAAAATCCACATATCAAAATTATAAATTTTCAATGTTATATATGTACTTATTCAACACAAATTTTTAAATATTCGACATTAGATAAATCCCTGTTACACTTTATGTAAAGAGACACAATGCATTTAAGAATGAGAAACAATATTAAATGGTGTAAATCTAAATACATTAAAGTTAATTAAACCCATCGATTTTTGTTTATATTCTTTGTAAGTTCTTACCACTAGATTGGAAGATTTTGTAATAGTTCTATGTTGTTGGTATTTTTGGACAGATACAAAGTTAATGAAAAATACAAGCATTCCCCAAACAAATCCACATTATCATGGCCCAATTAAACCTAATTCAAAAAGTCAAGTTGTGACATCCTTAAACCGTAGTTATTATGTTTATGATGGCTCTTCTTCTACTGTTACTTAATTGAAAAGTGTTTTTTTAATCTCCTATTCTATTAAAAAATGTTCTATAATACTTGGAATAGATTTCGGAAAACACATAGTGAAGGTAATTTTGAGAATGACATAGAAATATGCTTAAAATATGCTGGCTTCCCAAACTTTCTCAGCAAACTCTAAGTTTAATACTGAAATTCATTTTCCATTTCACTTTCTACAAATACAATCACTATTAAGAAAAAGACTTTACAAGGATAGCTAAATGTGATATTCCCAATTACCTATAAGCTAGTTGGAATATTATTTTTTGTTTTTGCTTCTTAATTTGCTGAATAAGAGGGTATGGAGACCCATAAATCTCCTTAGTAGGAATAAAATCACTATTAATGTGAATGGAGATCACTTTAGTGGCTTGATAAAGCACCCTTATTTGTTAAAAGGGGATGGAGCATGTAGACTGGGACAACTTTGACCAAATCAACAACGTTGTCATGGAAGACTAGACATCCATTATGGGACAGTGCATTTTTGGAGGGAGATTCCATGCATGGAAGTAGTGGCTTTAATGAGTGGCGCCAAGGGTGAGGAATCTCACCACTTATCTAAGGAAGGGGATGGCAGCCATAGAGGATATGTTGTTGATTATTATTTTTATATGGCCTGTATGGCTATTTGCTCTCTTCAGTTGTTTAGCTAAGACTGCAGTGCTGCTTAGAATAGGGTGTTCCCGAGCGAGAATCCCACATTCATCCTCGGGGGACTTCGAGTGCCAACTCAAGAGAAGTATATCCACTATATTTCCACATTATGGCATCACGCCAAGCTCCATATTTCTTCTACAGAGCAATTTCTACAAAGGGTTGTGCTGTGTTGCAGGGTGTAGCAGTGGAGGGTTGATTTGGATTATTTCTGAGCTAGATTTTAGTGGAGGAAGGTTTCCTTCCATTGGGTGGCTAGTGAAGAATTCCCTTGATCCTTATTGCAGCATTTGGCACCAGGCCACATTATTATTTTCCCATACCGCGTAGTTTCAGTCTTGGAGTGCATTATTTTAGGGAGGAGTTGCAGGGGTGGTTTCAGTACACCATTTGGGGGGAAGGTTTTCCTGTGAAGGGATCGGCCTTTCATCTGGAGTGTTTATTGGAGGAGGATTCATTATTTGCTACACCACATCAGCCACATATTTCTGTCTTTTAAGTTGCAGTGAATCTTCAGCCCCAGGGCTTTGATTCATTTCTAGTATATTGGTGTATTTCTGAAAACCCTATTGGGTTCTTGTTGGAGGTTGCTATAGAGCCTAGATATTTATTTTCTGTATCTCTTGAGGCACATACTATCCCATTGTATCCTTGTGTGTTCGTATGTTGTAGCAGTGCTGTTATGACTGCGTTGTAGCAGTATTCCAACATTTTGGTATAGTAGCAACACCTCATTATTGCGGGATTTATCTATTGGAGGCTTGTTGGTTCATGTTGTACGATTTGTGCCTCATTGTATTGCACTATTTTTCTGATGTTATGACTAATAAAATGTCTCAATATTGGTCTCTCATGTTTATGCATTGATATTCATTGATATTTCCCATGTTCATGTCTTGTATTGATGCTTTTCCCATTTGGGAATATTACAGTGGTATCAGAGCATAATCTTGGCTCAGCCTGTGCATCTTAAGAAAATTTGTCATCAAAAGAAGGAGATCCTCTCACAGATAGAGAGAAGAGGTATCTCAAAAGAAACTAGAGATATGATTATACATATGATAAATAAGACAAGGGTAACATCCCTTTATCAGGAGAAGATGAGGAGACAGAGGTCCCTAAGCTTATTCTTCAAGCTATGAAAGACATTGCAAGAGAAATAAAGGAGATGAGGATGGATAGACACAAAGAATCCTGTAAAGGGATTCTACATGGAGAAGGCTCCAACATTTCTCATCACTGGAGTGATCAACTAGTGAAGAAACAAGTTTCCCAATGCTCTACAATGCCTACATTCTTAGCAGTGGGAAATGGAGGGTTTCAAGAACAAGAAACTCTTGAAGACTATTTTCTGGAGTATGAGTTTCAATCTCAGAGATTCAAGGATGATTTGATTTTTCAAGAATTCTTTCAGATCAAGGATAATAGGAGACCCTGGCATCACAATAGAGGTGGAGGATTCATAGAGAATCATGATCTACACCAGACTATGGGAAGATTTTTCTTACCCAACCTTGATGAGTTATCAAAATGCACTACCAAATCACGAGTAGAGAAGCTAGACATCTACTTCTAGTTTAACCAAGTACCGGAGATGGAGGCCATCAAAATAGCAGTGTTGCACCTTGAGGGTGAAGCACATGAGTGGTGGTTTCATGGACTTTCTACATTGGGTCATGTCGATGTGACTGCATATTCAGAGTTCACAAGGAGGTTGGTGGAGAGGTTTGACCGAAGAGACTTGGAGGCACCTTTCATGGGGCTAGCTAAGCTCAAACAATCAAGTAATCCAGAAACTTATATTTTTAAAATTCTAAAACTTTATGTTATGGTTCCTTATTTATCTACAGCAAGGAGGGTGTATATTTTTATTGATAGGCAAGAAAAACCTCTACATGGGTTGGTTAAATATACCAAACCCACTACCCTTCAAGAAGCCATTGAAAGGGCTAGAGATCTACAAGATGCCTTGCCAAAATCAAAGGCAATATTTGAGCAAAAGCCCACTTTTCCATCAAAGGGAAAAGATGAGAAGGCTCCTCTTTCAAAGGAGAGCCAAAAAAAAGTACCTCTTAGTGATGATGTCCAAAGAGACTTGAGGAGAAGGAAGCTTTTCTTCACATGCCAAGAATTGTGGGCACCTAGACATAGATATGTAGCAGGACAGGCACATTATATATAGGTCTTTTTAGATGATGAGGAGGATGAAGAAGAAGAACCAGAAGGAGGTCACAGCACCGGGATAGTAGGATATGATCCACCACTACTATGAGGTGGGAATGGGGCATTTGATCCAATTGGAGGGGCCCTTGCATCATTGAGAGGAGTACCCAAGTATTAGGGGCATGCATACATATCTCTCACAGACAGCTTCCACATAGAAAACATAGTTGGATTTGCAGTGGAAGAAAGGACCTAACAGTCCCATCTATTATGCATATGAATTTGGCCCATGAGACATTACTGTTTAGTGGCAAACCACCTGGGAAGACACTTGATCAGGAGCTGCTGAGAAATGTCTCACAACATGTTGCACCACTCATAGATCCAGGAGGAGTGGGAGCTTTGGGAGATCATGGTACAACACAAAGAGTCTTGGGTAGACTCGAGGAGGAGGGAAACATTCTCCCAACATCATTATTACCCATTATCACTTCACATATTGTGCTGAGAGAGGATGCTACAGGGATGGAGGATAGCACCATCATGGTGCAAGGAGACTATTCCTTGACTTTGGAGGCTTAGAAGATGTTCTCACTTGGGGAGAAATATTCCACACATTGTAGAGGATGGTGGCCACTCATGCATACCTTGGCCAAACTTAGGAAGTTTTGGATAGGTAATAGTTTCCCATGGAAAACTAACCTCCAAAAGCTTCAACCTTTACTTGATCATGAGCAGCTACAAGAGGAGCAGAAGAGGGAGGATAGCAACATCCCGGTATGTAAATTTGGCATGGGAGATGTCAGAGAAGGGGGCAACCACATGAAAAACTCTTTATATGATAGATCATCAGCGCTATCACTATGGAGGATCCTTATCGGAAATCCCCGTTGTTGGTGGATTATTCCAAGGATATTTTTACTTGCATGATACTTGATGACCAACTACTAGAGGAAGGGTATTCAGTAAGAGATGGGGTAATCTACTATCAGAGTAGGATCTTCTTATCTAGAGAATCCAAGCTCAAGGAGAAGTTACTACAAGCAGCACATGAAGATTTTCTCTTCAGCCGCACTTATTCCATGAGAGCATACCATAACATCATGGAGATATACAATTGGAAATGCTTTGAAGAGGAGATATATCAGCATTTGAGAAGATGCATGGATCATGTGGAGATGGAGGAGATACATAACTCTTTTATGGAGTTATCACAACCACCTCTTTCCTCTTTGGGAATGAGAGAGGACCTATCTATGAACCACTCAATTGGTGTGAGAAAAGCATATGGTAAGGATCATGTTTTTATGCATAATGATTTACTTGATAAATATGTGCATTCCTTTACCATATATGTGCAGGCCATTGCTCCAAGTGGGGGCATTATTCCTTATAAACTTCATGGTCAACTTGGGGCCATAAACAATGTTGAACAACACCACTCCATAGGAGGATATAGGAAGATGACATATCATTCAGGGTGTACTCCAAAGGAACCAAACATTACTCACCTTCTCAAAGCATGTGAGAAGACTATGGCAGCAAGTAAGTGGTGGGGGAAACCACTTACCATATCGTTATCTGAGGTAGTCAGGAGATATACTGCGCTGGTTCCACATGTGGGACTATGATCCTCCTCCATTATTTCATATGGTAGCTTATGTATCCTTGGTTTTGATCCCATAAATTGATGATGTCCTTATTCTTATTATGGGGATGAATGGAGGAAGGACGCAAGGATTGAACATGCCCACTGGGAAAGAGATTATCCATGTTTATTATGTTGAATAAGAGGGTATGGAGACACATAAATCTCCTTAGTAGGAATAAAATCACTATTAATGTGAATGGATATCACTTTAGTGGCTTGATAAAGAAACCTTATGTGTGAAAATGGGCTGGAGCATGTAGAAGGGGTTAACTTTGACCAAATCAACAACACTGCCATGGAGGAGTGGACATTCATTATGGGACAACGCAGTTTTGGAGGGAGACTCCATGCATGGACGTAGTGGCTTTAATGAGTGGCAGCCATAGAGGATATGTTTTTTATTATTATTTTGATATGGTATGTATGACTATTTTCTCTCTTCAGCTGTTTAGGTAAGACTGCAGTGTTGTTTATCACAGGGTGTTCTCGAGCGGGAATCCCACCTTCATCCTCAGGGGGCTTCGAGTGCCTATGTAGGAGAAGTATATGCATTATATTTCCATATTCTGGCATCACGCCAAGCTCCATATTTCTTCTACAACACAGTTTTTGTAGAGGGTTGTGCTGTGCTGCAGGGTGTAGTAGTGGAGGGTTGATTTGGGTGATTTCTCAGCTAGATTTTAGTGGAGGAAGGTTTCCTTCCAATTAGAGGCTAGTGAAGAAGGCCCTTGAGCCTTATTGTAGCATATGGCACGAGGCCACACTATTATTTTCCCTTATAGTGTAGTTTCAGTCTTGGACTGTGTTATTTAAGGGAGGAGCTGCAGGGGTGGTTTCAGTACACCATTTGGGGAGAAGGTTTTCCAGTGAAGGGATCAACCTTTCATCTAGAGAGTCTATTGGAGGAGGCTTCATTCTTTTCTACATCACATCAACCACATATTTCTAGTTGTTTAGTTGCAGTGAATCTTCAGCCCTAGGGCTTTGATTCATTTATAGGATATTGGTGTATTTCTGAAAACCCTCTTGGGTTCTTGTTGGAGATTGCTATGGAGCCCATATCTTTATTTTTTGTATCTCTTGAGTCATATATCAGCCCATTGTATCATTTTATGTTCATATGTTGTAGTAGTGCTCTTATGACTATGCTTTAGCAGTCTTCGGTATAGTAACAACACCTCATTATTGAGGGATTTATCTATTGGAGGCCTGTTTTTTCATTTTGTATGGTTTTTTCCTCATTGCATTTCACTATTTTGTTGTTGTTATGGGTAATAAAATGGCTGCATATTGGTCTCTCGTGTTTATGCATTGATCTTCATTTCTATTTCCCATGTTTATGTCTTGTATTGGTGCTTTTCCCATTTGGTAATATTACACTAAAGATCTCCCAAGTGATTCATTCCATCATGATACAGACAAAATAGTAGTGCATACTATTTATTTTGGTCCTATGTTAGAATGCTCTCCCAAGTGATTCATTCCATCGTGATACAGACAAAATAGTAGTGCACATTATTTATTTTGGTCCTATGTCAGAAATTGGATAGCTAAGGGCAATGCTAAAATCAAATAATCTTTATTATAGTGTGATATATAAATCCACAGTTTTTTCCATTTGTGTTAAGAATTAGCTATGTTCTTGAGCCAACTCAAGTAGCTATAATATTTGGCATTAGGCATAGGTCTTATGTGCTCTACTTCAAGTAGAATATCATAAGCTTGTTATATATTGACTTCTTCACAAAGAATATTTATCAGAGTATGCTAAGAATAAGTATGGGAACCATCTCATGTCCATTATTTTAATTAATTTTTTACATAGTTTTTGATTTTTTCCCATTTGGAAAAGTCCATAGATGACCCCTGAAAGAATAACAATTTGGACGCAGACAATTGGCTACCATTTCATTTTCAAAAATAATTATGGGAACCATCTCATGTCCATTATTTTAATTAATAGTTTACATGGTTTTTTAATTTTTCCCATCTGGAAAAGTCCATAGATGACCCCTGAAAGAATAAAAATTTGGACAAAGACCATTAGCTACCATTTCATTCCCCAACCACAGTTTGCATTATGCCATCTTCCTTGCTATGTTAACTTATTGTGGTGCTGTATGTCATAGAATTAGGAAACAAACTCTTCTTAATCATTTCCACTGGTATCCATCTTCTTGAAAATATCATTCAAGATTTCATCATATGCAATAAAATATTATTAGTGATGCTCATGCACTATAAAATGAAGAAGTTTAAAATAATCTTGCATTATACCTTCCTTATAGTAGCCATAATTAAAAATGTTAAAGACAACCATGTTGGGACTTATAAAGTGCAGAAACCATTGAACAATAAGTAAAAGTGTTGGGACAAACACCATTGTGTTGGACTCATCCCGTGACTGCAAGGTTGCTTGCATAATAGCCTCCTTAGGATGGTCAATGATCAAGGTGTTACAACTTGGTAAATTAGCAATAAGACACTTGTCTTGCCCTTCCCAAAATAGATTCTCTACCTCTTAAGTCATAGATTTCCTGCAGAGTTCCTAAATTAATAAATTATATATCAGGTCTGAGATTTCTCTACCATATTATCACAAAAACCAAACTATTGAAGCATATTGTTACTTTTCTTACAATATATATAGATCAGAAAATCATAAATAAGCCATGGTTTTATACCTTGTCAACCATTCAAGTGGAGAAATTCTTTGTTTTATCTTTCTCCCTTACCTTGTAAGACCATCCATAAGAACAATGTACGTAGAAAACCTATTTTCTTTATCACGTTGAAAAAATCAATAGCTTGCTCAACGTACCCTTCTTTACTGAAGCATTTAGAGAAACACTGTAATTCTTATATCAACAAAATTTTCAGGCACATTTGTTAAATACTCTAAAAATTTTGAACTTCCTCCAAAATTGTAACACCCCCAATTCATGTGATTGCATTTTAAAGTTAGATACTTGAACTTTACATCCTAAGGGGAGTGGACCCCAAAGGATAATTATTTTGTGAATGTAATTAAACATTTAATTGAGGAAATGAATAAAGTATTGTGGTGCAAATTGACCAAAAATGAGATGATGAGATCACTTGCTAAATCCGTGAGGATGGATGAGGCAAATATTTCCCCACAATCTTTCAAAAATCCTTGAAAGATAGTAAGTTTTAAATTTAGATTTTGAGGAAAAATCTGAATTTCCCCAATGATGAGGAGAGTAGTTGGGAAGAGGTAAAAAGCTGGAAAAGCTGAGGAAAAGCATAAAACAGCTTTAAAGAATCCATAAATTGGGAAGCCTAGGCAAACAGGAAGAAAAGCATCCTGAGATTCTGGACGCAGAATTAGAAACATGCTTTGGGGAACAATAGCTTAAATAAGCTTCTCTTGTACAGATTAGGGGTTAATCTGCATCCATAAATGGGAAGCCTAGGCAAACAGGAAGAAAAGCATCCTGAGATTCTGGACGCAGAATTAGAAACATGCTTTGGGGAACAATAGCTTAAATAAGCTGCTCTTGTACAGCTTAGAGGGTAATCTGCTGCAGGAGGTGATCTTAGCTCGGGGGTGAGTTCTGGGAGACAGAAGGACTCTAAGGTTGGGAGGTTGGTCTACTGCACTAGTGGTATGTCTCTGAGAAAAATTGTCTTCTTGTTTTTTTTTTATGGTATGAATTGGCTACATATAAAAACAAAATTTGTCTCTAAGATATTATATTTCATTAGTCTACATTTAACAGAATGTAATCACCAGGCAGTAACCTAGTCATCCTGTATAGTTGTAGAGGAAAATCCTGTAAAGTATAATTCCACAGAATGTTTAAACCAAGATTGGCTTAAATCTGAGGAAACCTTGTTCTTTCAGGAACCATTGTGAAATTGGTTAAATCTGCTTCTGTTTCCTAGCATAATTTTATTTACAACTACCATAGAGAGAAATGAAATTCACTATAGTATACCAGAACCATAGCAGGATATAAATTAAAACTTATACTGTTTATGAAAGAACAGAGGGAGAGATTCAATAAACTGATCTCAGGTTCAGCCAAGAAATTCTGTTATCCAGAAAATTAAATGGTTTAAATCAACTAGGTTGTGCATGAGTCACTTTGTCTAGGGGAGGAAAGGAGTACATAGTTATAAACAAAATGTACTAGAAACTATGGTCTCCTGAAACTACTCTAATATTATATCACTGAAATTGATTTCATATAGGGTATAAATAATGACTAAGCAGTTGAGAACTACAGTAGCAAAGAGTAAAATTATTTCAACAGTATGTACAATACATTTATATAAACACTATTTCCATTGATCAAGAGGAAAAAGGGAATGGGTTCCAATCCCATAACCAGCCTTCAGAAACATTTATTACCATGTACACAGGTAGACAAGAGCTGGGTAACTAGATATAATAAAACGAGAAGAAAATGAAGAATAGAAAGGTATGCAGACAAGTCTGGAAAATAGGAGAATATAATTTCTAGACTTCCATAAATATTAACCTATGTTTAGGAGTAAAAATGGACTCATAATTTCCAGCATGCCATTCATCTACCTAGACAAGTTCAATATAACCATGAACAGAGAAACTGTCATTAGGACACAAGAAGAATAACAGACATCAGAATAAGAGATAGAAATTATATAAAATCTTCCTGAAAATTCTGATGATCTGGAACCATAATAGTGTTACCAAAATCCTATTTCTGTGCTGACGAGCACACTAAACAAAGTTAAATTTCATATATATATAGAAAAAAAATTACACATGATTCATACAGTCCCTGTCAAATTGTACTGTGGCATAGTATATTGAATTCAACCTAACATAATAGGGAATATATATATATGTCCCATAATATTAAAATAAAAAATGAGCCTATCAGGCTAGGGTGTAAAACTTGCAACCCCTATCTCAATAGAACCAATCTAAACAAGCGCCCTTCTGCGCAACAGCATAAGAGGTCGATATTACATTTCGACGCCCATGAAAACGACGCAACAGGAGAGGGGAAATAAATCCCATAAGAATACCGACCTGGACGGCCAAGAGGTCCACGTTAGCAACCCTAACGATTGAAAATATTACGAACTGCGTTTACAAGCATGCCATAAACATTCGTTTACCTGTAAACGACAAATGCAAACAAAACAAAAAGGGAATTAGTCAAATTTCACTATCGTAGGGAATCAAGTGAAAGATGAAAATGATACTGAGGTTAAAACAATACCTGTGGAGCGTAATGTTCAGATACGTCGAGCCCTGCAATCAAAATTGTATACAGAGAGGGATTAATACGCAATAGCTTCGAAGAGAATAGGGAGGAAGTTACAATTTAAGACAGAGACGAGACACACAAGAACCTACCTCATAAAAATCCAATGAATCTTAGACGTCTGCTTGAAAGGATGCGGAAAACACTGCACAAGAGGCATAATACGAATTAGTCTCATCCTGTGAACTCGCCAGAGTAGGGTCGACGATAACCCAACCTCATTTTGGCGCTGAGAGTATGACTCGCATATCTTAAAACAAGAAGTATTCCCCTTACTGAGGAGTGAATACATAATCAGAACCGGCGTATGGCCAACTAAGAGCAACGACCTGAAATAATTTAAGCACACAATAACGTAAAAATGAGCGCTGAGGTAATTACTTGATATCTTGTTGATGAAACTGAAGCGCCATGGTTTTCTCTGCAACAGAGAATTACAAACCCTCGGCCGAACGTAGAATTGTGCCGATGCAGAGGTGCACCACGAATTGAAGAATGCAGAAACCCGACTTAGCTCTACCCTAACGACTTATATAATTCTTCGATAACCGCCTTAACCCTAACCAGAATCGATCACCATCATCCACTTGGCAGAATCGTAGAAGCCAAGCCACGGATCGAGGGTAGAAGTGGAGAGTTAAGACCATCATATCGTATTAATGGAGTGTAAGTCCGAATTTAAGTCGCTATGTCCTGTACATATATTGGTATAGTTGTTGTACACTCCATAAGTCGAGCTAGCGCATCGACTTGGATTCACCAGGAAAGCGAGCGAAGGGGTATGACGAACTCCACAAACCATACAACATTCATTTATTTACTATGACGCCTGACGTGGATACAAGTTTCCTCGCGGCGATGCACATAGCAACTAAAATCCATTTTGACCATACACTTTACGTGTATATTGATTTCAATTCAAAGTACAATATCTGAAGTCGATTTGGAAATCTTATGTGCCGTGATGTGTGGTCATTTCAACAGGCTGATATGGGGGTTAATACCAAACGCATGGAAGCCAATCCATTCACAATATTATGTCGAATCATATAAACAAAAAAAAATAATCATTTCCTCAAGTCTATACCAAGATACATGGCGAAGGAATCGTAACTATGGATAGTGGAAAGGTTCATTTAAATCATGTTTTGTTATACGTGTTAATGGGCCATAGGGTTACGTTATACTCAATAATTAAATAAATGGGTTATGCGACCCTTAAGTCAAAGGTGAATTCGCAAGGGTATGCGAGACATGTGTAAAGGTCAAGGACATGAAAAATATGTTCACCCTTGAAATGCAAATAACATAAGGTAAGAAGTAGGATTAGAGGGTTTAATTGCGACAGCATATGATGATGAAAAGTATCATGATAAAAAGGTGAAATGTCATAATAAACCTATACTTAAAAGTCTGAGTTCATGAAGACATTTGTTTTTGTTGGGTGTGAAATTTGGAGGTGTGACAAATGGTATCAGAGCCCAAGTTATAAAACTGGGCTGGTGACTTTGTGCTCACGATTGTTGTGTACTCACTGTGTAATTTTATTGCTGTAGCAAAAGTTTTGTTTTTGTTGTTTTGTTTTTTTTTATGTTCACTGACCTGTGCTATGTAGTGTATAGTGAGGTGATAGAATGAAAGAAGGTGGTGGAATTTATGTAGATCTGCGTGGTGAGCCAGATCCCAATGCGGCCATGATGGCTATGTTGCGAAATTTGCAACAGGAATTGGCTGAGATAAAAAGCCAGAATGACAGATTGTCATTAGCCAGTGAGGAGCAGGAAAAGCTCATCAGGGAATTAACCTCACGGAACAGCCAGGAAGGAAAAGGTTCCGGAAAGAGGAAAACTGATGAATCTGATGAGGAACATGCTATTCGACATCAGAATAAGCAGAAAAAGGAATTACAAGGGGAATTCCGAAAAATCAAACCTCCCTCCTATGATGGGGAAAAGGAGGAGGATGATGAAGCCTGGCTGCTGAATATGATTAAGTATTTCCAGGTTTATGAATATGAAAGCAATCTGAAGGCCAAATTAGCTGTCTACCAGCTACAAGGTAAGGCTACCTTGTGGTGGGAGGAGACAAAGATGGTGCATGCCATAGATGAAAAGACAGTTACTTGGGAAGATTTCCAGGCTAAATTCAAGAATCGCTACTTGAATGAGCGGTACTATGATGACAAAGAAAAAGAATTTCATGAGCTTAGATTGGGACAGCTCACTATCGATGAGTTTGTTACTAAATTTACCAATCTATTAAGATATGTACCTTACATAAGGGAAGAAAAGGAAAAGGTACAGAGGTTTCTGAATTGTTTGCCTATGGTATACAAAGAGAAAATTGAGTTTGACAACCCAAAAACAATGGACGAAGCTGTTAGAAAAGCTAGATTGTGTTACCAACAGTTCAAAGGAAAAACTGATCAAGGAAAAAGTTGGGTAAGTAAGAATGAATGCAAAGGGAGAAAACAGAAACCAGCCTATTTGAAGAATTTTGGCAGAGATCGTCAACGAAAAAGATTTGGAAAACCCAAAGAAAGTCAAACTGAACAGTCTCAAGTGGCATCGAAACCAATAGATGGAGACAGTAAAAAGGAGGGAACAGTCAGAATGAAGGAGCCCTTGAAATGTTGGGGCTGTGGAGAACCCCATATTTTGAGGGACTGCCCCCATAGAAATGTTCATATGCTCATGAGGGATCGGGAAGCGACAACAGTAAATGATATAGCCAGAAACATACCAACTATCAGTGCAGCCCTAGAAAATCGGCAAGCAGAACATCAAGCAACCATGGTGCAAATGGAGGGTAAGATTTCTGACCTACCTGTTTCTGTTCTGATTGATCTAGGTGCTTCTTTGAGTTACATTAGTCCAAAGATTGTAGAAAAATGTAACTTAAAAACTGAAAAATTTCAATAGTCATGGTTGGTACAGCTGGCCACTGGAACAAAAAGAAAGGTAACACATAAACTGCCCAGAATAGAAATCCAATTAAATGAGTTTTGAACAGAAGTGAATTTGAACATTCTACCCTTAGGGTCATATGATCTATTGATAGGAATGGACTGGCTGGAAAAGAATAAAGCTTTGATGAATTGCTGGGATAAGACCTTGCATTGTGTAGATGAGGAAGGGAAAATTTTTATTCTCAAAGGGAAACCAAAACCTATTTCTGTCAGACAAATTTCAGCATTGCAATTAAAAAGAACAGGTAGAAAAGGATATTAGGTTTATGCAGTGCATGTGGAAGAAACAGAACAGAAAACTGAAGAAGAATTACTGGATACTGTACCATTAATAAGAGAATTCAAGGAATTTTTTCCAAAGTAAATCCCTCATCTTCCCCCCAAAAGAGAGATTGACTTCTCAATCGATCTGGTGCCAGGAGCAACACCTGTTTCACGAGCACCTTATCGAATGAGTCCTCCTGAACTTATGGAATTGAAAATGAAATTGCAAGAACTGCTAGATAAAGGGTATATCAGACCAAGTGTGTCTCCTTGGGGAGCACCAGTGCTGTTCGTGAAAAATAAAGATGGAACTTTCAGGATGTGCATTGATTATAGGCAACTGAATAAGTTGACCATTAAAAATAGATATCCTTTGCCTAGAATTGATGATATTTTTGATCAGGTGAGAGGAGCTTCAGTATTCTTAAAAATTGACTTAAGAACTGGTTACCACCAGCTCAGAATTAAATAAGAAGACATCAGCAAAACAACCTTTCGAACCAGGTATGGCCACTACGAATTTGTAGTCCTACCTTTTGGTTTGACAAACGCCCCTGCCACATTCATGTGCCTAATGAACAATGTGTTAAACAAGTATTTGGATAAATTTGTCCTTGTGTTCATAGATGATATTTTAGTTTACTCAAACAGTGTGGAGGACCACAAAGAACACCTGAGGATAGTATTGCAAACTCTAAAGGAAAATCAGCTATACGCTAAATTTAGCAAATGTGAGTTCTATAAGGACAAGATCCAATACTTGGGTCATATTATTTCTGAACAAGGCCTTGCTGTTGACCCGGAGAAGATAAAGGCTATAAAAGAATGGCTCGTGCCCACTGATGTTTCAGCAGTTAGATCATTCATGGGGATTGCCGGCTATTATCGCAGATTTGTGGAGAGATTTTCTACCATAGCACATCCCATCACTTCCTTACAGAGGAAAGGTGTCAAGTTTGAATGGACTGAAAAATGCCAAAACAGTTTTGACCAATTAAAGCTGAAACTTACCACAGCCCCTATACTGAAGATTGCAGATCCTGATAAGGAATTTGTGGTATGTACGGATGCATGTAGAGAAGGATTGGGAGGAGTTCTTTTGCAGGAAAATTCAGTGATTGCCTATGAATCCAGGAAACTGAAGATACATGAACAGAATTATAGTGCCTATGATTTAGAGTTAGCAGCTGTTATTCATGGTTTGAAAATGTGGCGGCACTATCTTCTTGGAAAAAAATTTACATTGATCACTGATCATATTAGTCTCAAATATTTCTTTTCTCAAACTGAACTGAATGCCAGACAAGCCAGATGGCTGTCTTTTTTAAGTGAGTTTGACATGGACATAAGACATATTAGAGGGAAGGAGAATAAAGTTGCTGATGCATTGAGCAGAAATGCTTGTCAGCATATCAATAATATTGGAAGTAGTGCTCAGATAGATGTAGAAGAATTGGTGAGTAAGGCTGCCAACCAAGACCCAAATTATGAAGCACTTTTGGTGAAATTACAGAAAAAGGAGAGAACTGACTTTTCCCAAAACCAAAAAGGGCTGATTTGTTATAAGAACAGATTGTATATTCCCAATGTAGAGTCTTTAAAAAGAGAAATTCTGGATGAGTATCACAAACAACCTTATGCAGGACACCCAGGGTATCAGAAAATGTTAACAGCCCTGAAAAAGAAGCTATTCTGGCCAGGAATGAAGAGAGAGGTAGCAGAATATTTAAGTAGATGCATGGAATGTCAATTAGTTAAGGTGGAACATCAGCATCCTGCCGGCCTTCTGAACCCTTTGCCCATTGTAGAATGGAAGTGGGACACCGTTTCCATGGACTTCATTACAGGATTACCCAAAACCAAATACCAGCATGATTCTGTAATGGTAGTAGTAGACACTTTAACCAAAGCTGCTCACTTTATACCAGTGAAATCCACCTTTGGAACAACTCAAGTAGCGAATGTGTTCCTGAAGGAGATAGTAAGGCTCCATGGGGTTCCTAAGGTGATTGTGTCTGATAGGGATGCTAAGTTTACAACAACCTTTTGGAAGGGATTATTTGGAGGAATGGGCACTAAATTGAATTTTAGCACCGCCTACCACCCTCAGACTGATGGTCAAACGGAAAGAACTAATCAAATTTTGGAGGACATGCTGAGAATGTATGTGATGGATAGACCCTCAAAGTGGGAAGATTTCTTACATTTAGTTGAATTTGCCTATAATAACAGCTATCAATCCTCCATTAAAATGAGCCCGTTTGAGGCACTGTATGGAAGGAAGTGTCGTACCCCTTTGAGCTGGAGTCAGCCAGAAGACAAACTGATGTTGGGACCCGATGCTTTACAAGAAATGAAAGGAATTGTCAAACAGATACAAAAGAACATCAAGACAGCACAAGATCGCCAGAAGAGTTATGCAGATAAGAAAAGAGTGCATAGAGAATTTAAAGTTGGGGAGCATGTATATTTGCGTATTAAACCCAAAAAGAGCACCCTTTACGCTGGGAGTTGTGCAAAATTGTCCCCTCGATACTATGGTCCCTTTGAAATATTAGAAAGGGTGGGACCAGTGGCTTACAAGCTGGCCTTACCACCCCATGTTAGAGTTCATGATGTATTTCATGTTTCATTGTTAAAAATATATGTGCATGATGCTTCTCACATAGTTGATTGGAATGTTGTACAGGTGGAACCAAAAGGGGAGTTTCTGCCAGAACCGATTCAAATATTGGAGCGGGAAGAAATTGAATTGAGAAGCAGAACGGTAGCCAGAGTAAAGGTGTAGTGCAAGCACTTTACTGCTGAAGAAGCTACCTGGGAACGAGAGACTGAAATGATGGAAAAATATCCATTTTTATTTGCAAAATAAACTCTAGTAGTTGAATAACAACACCGAGGACGGTGTTTATTTTCAGAGGGGGAATATGTAACACCCCCAATTCATGTGATTGCATTTTAAAGTTAGATACTTGAACTTTACATACTAAGGGGAGTGGACCCCAAAGGATAATTATTTTGTGAATGTAATTAAACATTTAATTGAGGAAATGAATAAATTATTGTGGTGCAAATTGACCAAAAATGAGATGATGAGATCACTTTCTAAATCTGTGAGGATGGATGAGGAAAATATTTCCCCACAATCTTTCAAAAAAATCCTTGGAAGATAGTAAGTTTTAAATTTAGATTTTTGAGGAAAAATCTGAATTTCCCCAATGATGAGGAAAGTAGTTGGGAAGAGGTAAAAAGCTGGAAAAGCTGAGGAAAAGCATAAAACAACTTTAAATAATCCCTAAATGGGAAGCCTAGGCAAACAGGAAGAAAAGCATCCTGAGATTCTGGACGCAGAATTAGAAACATGCTTTGGGGAACAATAGCTTAAATAAGCTGCTCTTGTACAGGTTAGAGGGTAATCTGCTGCAGGAGGTGATCTTAGCTCGGGGGTGAGTTCTGGGAGACAGAAGGACTCTAAGGTTGGGAGGTTGGTCTACTGCACTGGTGGTATGTCTCTGAGAAAAATTGTCTTGTTGTTTTTTTTTTATGGTATGAATTGGCTACATATAAAAACAAAATTTGTCTCTAAGATATTATATTTCATTATTCTACATTTAACAGAGTGTAATCACCAGGCAGTAACCTGGTCATCCTGTATAGTTGTAGAGGAAAATCCTGTAAAGTAGTATTCCACAGAATGTTTAAACCAGGATTGGCTTAAATCTGAGGAAACCTTGTTCTTTCAGGAACCATTGTGAAATTGGTTAAATCTGCTTCTGTTTCCTAGCATAATTTTATTTACAGCTACCATAGAGAGAAATGAAATTCACTATAGTATACCAGAACCATAGCAGGATATAAATTAAAACTTATACTGTTTATGAAAGAACAGAGGGAGAGATTCAATAAACTGATCTCAGGTTCAGCCAAGAAATTCTGTTATCCAGAAAATTAAATGGTTTAAATCAACCAGGTTGTGCATGAGTCACTTTGTCTAGGGGAGGAAAAGAGTACATAGTTATAAACAAAATGTACTAGAAACTATGGTCTCCTGAAACTACTCTAATATTATATCACTGAAATTGATTTCATATAGGGTATAAATAATGAGTAAGCAGTTGAGAACTATAGTAGCAAAGAGTAAAATTATTTCAACAGTATGTACAATACATTTATATAAACACTATTTCCATTGATCAAGAGGAAAAAGGGAATGGGTTCCAATCCCATAACCAGCCTTCAGAAACACTTATTACCATGTACACAGGTAGACAAGAGCTGGGTAACTAGATATAATAAAACGAGAAGAAACTGAAGAATAGAAAGGTATGCAGACAATTCTGGAAAACAGGAGAATATAATTTCTAGACTTCCATAAATATTAACCTATGTTTAGGAGTAAAAATGGACTCATAATTTCCAGCATGCCATTCATCTGCCTAGACAAGTTCAATATAACCATGAACAAAGAAATTGTCATTAGGACACAAGAAGAATAACATACATCAGAATAAGAGATAGAAATTATATAAAATCTTCCTGAAAATTCTGATGATCTGGAACCATAATAGTGTTGCCAAAATCCTATTTCTATGCTGACGAGCACACTAAACAAAGTTAAATTTCATGATATATATAGAAAAAAATTACACATGATTCATACAGTCCCTGTAAAATTGTACTGTGGCATCATATATGGTATTCAACCTAACATAATCGGGACTATATATATGTCCCATAATATTAAAATACAAAATGAGCCTATCAGGCTGGGGTGTAAAACTTGCAACCCCTATCTCAATAGAACCAATCTAAACAAGCGCCCTTCTGCGCAACAGCATAAGAGGTCGATATTATATTTCGACGCTCATGAAAACGACGCAACAGGAGAGGGGCAATAAATCCCATAAGGATACCGACCTGGACGGCCAAGAGGTCCACGTTAGCAACCCTAACGATTGAAAATATTACGTACTGTGTTTACAAGCATGCCATAAACATTCGTTTACCTGTAAACGACAAATGCAAACAAAACAAAAAGGGAATTAGTCAAATTTCACTATCGTAGGGAATCAATTGAAAGATGAAAATAATACTGAGGTTAAAACAATACCTGTGGAGTGTAATGTTCAGATACGTCTGCTTTCAGAAATGCTTGGCATATGTTCAGAGACTATCTATATTAATAGAAAGTTCGTTTTTTTCTGTGGAAAAAAAATGTTCAGATACGTCGAGCCCTGCAATCAAAATTGTATACAGAGAGGGATTAATACGCAATAGCTTCGAAGAGAATAGGGAGGAAGTTACAATTTAAGACAGAGACGAGACACACAAGAACCTACCTCATAAAAATCCACTGAATCTTAGACGTCTGCTTGAAAGGATGCGGAAAACAATGCACAAGAGGCATAATACGAATTAGTCTCATCCTGTGAACTCGCTAGAGTAGGGTCGAAGATAACCCAACCTCATTTTGGCGCTGAGAGTATGATCTCGCATATCTTAAAACAAGAAGTATTCCCCTTACTGAGGAGTGAATACATACTTAGAATTGGCGAATGGCCAGCTAAGAGCAACGGCCTGAAATAATTTAAGCACACAATAACGTAAAAATGAGCGCTGAGGTAATTACCTGATATCTTGTTGATGAAACTGAAGCGCCATGGTTTTCTCTGCAATAGAGAATTACAAACCCTCGGCCGAACGTACAATTGTGCCGACGCAGAGGTGCACCACGAATTGAAGAATGCAGAAACCTGACTTAGCTCTACCCTAACGACTTATATAATTCTTCGATAACCGCCTTAACCCTAACCAGAATCGATCACCATCGTCCACTTGGCAGAATCGTGGAAGCCAAGCCACGGATCGAGGGTAGAAGTGGAGAGTTAAGACCATCGTATCGTATTAATGGAGTGTAAGTCCGAATTTAAGTCGTTATGTCCTGTACATATATTGGTATGGTTGTTGTACACTCCATAAGTTGAGCTAGCGCATCGATGTGGATTCACCAGGCAAGCGAGCGAAGGGGTATGACGAACTCCACAAACCATACAACATTCATTTATTTACTATGACGCCTGACGTGGATACAAGTTTCCTCGCGGCGATGCACATAGCAACTAAAATCCATTTTGACCATACGCTTTACGTGTATATTGATTTCAATTCAAAGTACAATTTCTGAAGTCGATTTGGAAATATTATGTGCCGTGATGTGTGGTCATGTCAACAGGCTGATATGGGGGTTAATACCAAATGCATGGAAACCAAGCCATTCACAATATTATGTCGAATCATATAAACAAAAAAAACAAATCATTTCCTCAAGTCTATACCAAGATACATGGCGGAGGAATCGTAACTATGGATAGTGGAAAGGTTCATTTAAATCATGTTTTGTTATACGTGTTAATGGGCCATAGGGTTACGTTATACTCAATAATTAAATAAATGGGTTATGCGACCCTTAAGTCAAAGGTGAATTCGCAAGGGTATGCGAGACATGTGTAAAGGTCAAGGACATGAAAAATATGTTCACCCTTGAAATGCAAATAACATAAGGTAAGAAGTAGGAGTAGAGGGTTTAATTGCGACAGCATATGATGATGAAAAGTATCATGATAAAAAGGTGAAATGTCATAATAAACCTATACTTAAAAGTCTGAGTTCATGAAGAAATGTTTTTATGTTGGGTGTGAAATTTGGAGGTGTGACAAATGGTATCAGAGCCCAAGTTATAAAACTGGTATGGTGACTTTGTGCTCATGATTGCTATGTACTCACTGTGTAATTGTATTGCTGTAGCAAAAGTTTGTTTTTGTTGTTTTGGTTTTTTCTGTTCACTGACCTGTGCTATGTAGTGTACAGTGAGGTGATAGAATGGAAGAAGGTGGTGGAATTTATGTAGATTTGCGTGGTGAGCCAGATCCCAATGCGGCCATGATGGCTATGTTACGAAATTTGCAACAAGAATTGGCTGAGATAAAGAGCCAGAATGACAGATTGTCATTAGCCAGTGAGGAGCAGGAAAAGCTCATCAGGGAATTAACCTTACGGAACAGCCAAGAAGGCGAAGGTTCTGGGAAGAGGAAGACTGATGAATCTGATGAGGAAGATGCTATTCGACATCAGAATAAGCAGAAAAAGGAATTACAAGGGGAATTCCGAAAAATCAAACCTCCCTCCTATGATGGGGAAAAAGAGGAGGATGCGGAAGCCTGGTTGCTGAATCTGATTAAGTATTTCCAGGTTTATGAATATGAAAGCAATTTGAAGGCCAGATTAGCTGTCTACCAGCTACAAGGTAAGGCTACCTTATGGTGGGAGGATACAAAGATGGTGCATGCCATAGATGAAAAGACAGTTACTTGGGAAGATTTCCAGGCTAAATTCAAGAATCGCTACTTGAATGAGCAGTACTATGATGACAAAGCAAAAGAATTTCATGAGCTTAGATTGGGACAGCTCACTATCGACGAGTTTGTTACTAAATTTACCAATCTATTAAGATATGTACCTTACATAAGGGAAGAAAAGGCAAAGGTACAGAGGTTTCTGAATTGTTAGCCTATGGTATACAAAGAGAAAATTGAGTTTGACAACCCAAAAACAATGGACGAAGTTGTTAGAAAAGCTAGATTGTGTTACCAACAGTTCAAAGGAAAAACTGATCAAGGAAAAATTTGGGTAAGTAAGAATGAATTCAAAGGGAGAAAACAGAAACCAGCCTATTTGAAGAATTTTGGCAGAGAGCATCAGCGGAAAAGATTTGGAAAACCCAAAGAAAGTCAAACTGCACAGTCTCAAGTGGCATCGAAACCAATAGATGGAGACAGTAAAAAGGAGGGAACAGTCAGAATGAAGGAGCCCTTGAAATGTTGGGGCTGTGGAGAACCCCATCTTTTGAGGGACTGCCCCCATAGAAATGTCCATATGCTCATGAGGGATCGGGAAGCGACAACAGTAAATGATATAGCCAGAAACATACCAACTATCAGTGCAGCCCTGGAAAATCGGCAAGCAGAACATCAAGCAACCATGGTGGAAATGGAGGGTAAGATTTCTAACCTACCTGTTTCTGTTCTGATTGATCCAGGTGCTTCTTTGAGTTACATTAGTCCAAATATTGTAGAAAAATGTAACTTAAAAACTGAAAAATTTCAACAGTCTTGGTTGGTATAGCTGGCCACTGGAACAAAAAGAAAGGTAACCCATAAACTGCCCAGAACAGAAATCCAATTAAATGAGTTTCGAACAGAAGTGAATTTGAACATTCTACCATTAGGGTCATATGATCTACTGATAGGAATGGAATGGCTGGAAAAGAAGAAAGCTTTGATGAATTGTTGGGATAAGACCTTGCATTGTGTAGATGAGGAAGGAAAAATTTTTATTCTCAAAGGGAAACCAAAACCAATTTCTATCAGACAAATTTCAGCTTTGCAATTGAAAAGAACAACTAGAAAAGGATATCAGGTTTATGCAGTGCATGTGGAAGAGACAGAACAGAAAACTGAAGAAGAATTACTGGATACTGTACCAGTAATAAGAGAATTCAAGGAAGTTTTTCCAAAGGAAATCCCTCATCTTCCCCCCAAAAGAGAGATTGACTTCTCAATCGATCTGGTGCCAGGAGAAACACCTGTTTCACGAGCACCTTATCGAATGAGTCCTCCTGAACTTATTGAATTGAAAATGCAATTGCAAGAACTGCTAGATAAAGGGTATATCAGACCGAGTGTGTCTCCTTGGGGAGCACCAGTGCTGTTCGTGAAAAAGAAAGATGGAACTTTCAGGATGTGCATTGATTATAGGCAACTGAATAAGTTGACCATTAAAAATAGATATCCTTTGCCTAGAATTGATGATCTTTTTGATCAGGTGAGAGGAGCTTCAGTATTCTCAAAAATTGACTTAAGAACTGGTTACCACCAGCTCAGAATTAAAGAGGAAGACATCAGCAAAACAGCCTCTCGAACCAGGTATGGCCACTACGAATTTGTAGTCCTACCTTTTGGTTTGACAAACGCCCCTGCCACATTCATGTGCCTAATGAATAGTGTGTTAAACAAGTATTTGGATAAATTTGTCCTTGTGTTCATAGATGATATTTTAGTTTACTCAAACAGTGAGGAGGAACACAAAGAACACCTGAGGATAGTATTGCAAACTCTAAAGGAAAATCAGCTATACGCTAAATTCAGCAAATGTGAGTTCTATAAGGACAAGATCCAATACTTGGGTCATATTATTTCTGAACAAGGCCTTGCTGTTGACCCGGAGAAGATAAAGGCTATAAAAGAATGGCCCGTGCCCACTGATGTTTCAGCAGTTAGATCATTCATGGGGATTGCCGGCTATTATCGCAGATTTGTGGAGAGATTTTCTGCCATAGCACATCCCATCACTTCCTTACAGAGGAAAGGTGTCAAGTTTGAATGGACTAAAAAATGCCAAAACAATTTCGACAAATTAAAACTGAAACTTACCACAGCCCCTATACTGAAGATTGCAGATCCTGATAAGGAATTTGTGGTATGTACGGATGCATGTAGAGAAGGATTGGGAGGAGTTCTTTTGCAGGAAAACTCAGTGATTGCCTATGAATCTAGGAAACTGAAGATACATGAACAGAATTATAGTGCTTATGATTTAGAGTTAGCCGCTGTTATTCATGCTTTGAAAATGTGGCGGCACTATCTTCTTGGGAAAAAATTTACATTGATGACTGATCATATTAGTCTCAAATATTTCTTTTCTCAAACTGAATTGAATGCCAGACAAGCCAGATGGCTGTCCTTTTTAAGTGAGTTTGACATGGATATAAAACATATTAAAGGGAAGGAGAATAAAGTTGCTGATGCATTGAGCAGAAATGCTTGTCAGCATATCAATAATATTGGAAGTAGTGCTCAGATAGATGTAGAAGAGTTGGTGAGTAAGGCTGCTCACCAAGACCCAAATTATGAAACACTTTTGGTGAAATTACAGAAAAAGGAGAAAACTGACTTTTCCCAAAACCAAGAAGGGCTGATTTGTTATAAGAGCAGATTGTATATTCCCAATGTAGAGTCTTTAAAAAGAGAAATTCTGGATGAGTACCACAAACAACCCTATGCAGGCCATCCAGGGTATCAGAAAATGTTAACTGCCCTGAAAAAGAAGTTGTTCTGGCCAGGAATGAAGAGAGAGGTAGCAGAATATTTAAGTAGATGCATGGAATGTCAATTAGTTAAGGTGGAACATCAGCATCCTGCCGGCCTTCTGAACCCTTTGCCCATTGCAGAATGGAAGTGGGACACCGTTTCCATGGACTTCATTACAGGATTACCCAAAACCAAATACCAGCATGATTCTGTAATAGTAGTAGTAGACACTTTAACCAAAGCTGCTCACTTTATACCAGTGAAATCCACCTTTGGAACAGCTCAAGTAGCGAATGTGTTCCTGAAGAAGATAGTAAGGCTCCATGGAGTTCCTAAGGTGATTATGTCTGATAGGGATGCTAAGTTTACAACAACATTTTGGAAGGGGTTATTTGGAGGAATGGGCACTAAATTGAATTTTAGCACCGCCTACCACCTTCAGACTGATGGTCAAATGGAAAGAACTAATCAAATTTTGGAGGACATGCTGAGAATGTATGTGATGGATAGACCCTCAAAGTGGGAAGATTTCTTACATTTAGCTGAATTTGCCTATAATAACAGCTATCAATCCTCCATCAAAATGAGTCCGTTTGAGGCACTGTATGGAAGGAAGTGTCGTACCCCTTTGAGATGGAGTCAGCCAGAAGACAAACTGATGTTGGGACCCGATGCTTTACAAGAAATGGAAGGAATTGTCAAACAGATACAAAAGAACATCAAGACAGCACAAGATCACCAGAAGAGTTATGCAGATAAGAAAAGAGTGCATAGAGAATTTAAAGTTGGGGAGCATGTATATTTGCGTATTAAACCCAAAAAGAGCACCCTTTACGCTGGGAGTTGTGCAAAATTGTCCCCTCGATACTATGGTCCCTTTGAAATATTAGAAAGGGTGGGACCAGTGGCTTACAAGCTGGCCTTACCACCCCATGTTAGAGTTCATGATGTATTTCATGTTTCATTGTTAAAAATATATGTGCATGATGCTTCTCACATAGTTGATTGGAATGTTGTACAGGTGGAACCAGAAGGGGAGTTTCTGCTAGAACTGCTTCAAATATTGGAGTGGGAAGAAATTGAATTGAGAAGCAGAACGGTAGCAAGAGTAAAGGTGCAGTGGAAGCACTTTACTGCTGAAGAAGCTACCTGGGAACGAGAGACTGAAATGATGGAAAAATATCCATTTTTATTTGCAAAATAAACTCTAGTAGTTGAATAACAACACCGAGGATGGTGTTTATTTTCAGAGGGGGAATATGTAACACCCCCAATTCATGTGATTGCATTTTAAAGTTAGATACATTTTAAAGTTAGATACTTGAAATTTAATCCTAAGGGGAGTGGACCCCAAAGGATAATTATTTTGTGAATAAAATTAAAAATTTAAATGAGGAAATGAATAAAATATTGAGGTGCAGATTGACCAAAATGAGATGATGAGATCACTTGCTAAATCTGTGAGGATGGATGAGGCAAATATTTCCCCACAATCTTTCAAAAATCCTTGAAAGAAAGTAAGTTTTAAATTTAGATTTTTGAGGAAAAATATGAATTTCCCCAATGATGAGGAAAGTAGTTGGGAAGAGGTAAAAAGCTGGAAAAGCTGAGGAAAAGCATAAAACAACTTTAATGAATCCCTAAATTGGGAAGCCTAGGCAAACAGGAAGAAAAACATCCTGAGATTCTGGACGCAGAATTGGAAACATGCTTTGGGGAACAATAGCTTAAATAAGCTGCTCTTGTACAGATTAGGGGTTGATCTGTTCCAGGAGGTGATCTCAGCTCGGGGGTGAGTTCTAGGAGACAGAAGAACTCTAAGGTTGGGAGGTTGGTCGACTACATGAGTGGTATGTCTCTGAGTTAAATTGTCTTCCTGCTTATTATGGTATGAATTGGCTACATATAAAAACAAAATTTGTCTCTAAGGTAAGGTATTAAATTTTATTATTCTACATTTAACAGAATTTAATCATCAGGAAATAACCTGATAATTCTGTATAGTTGTAGAGGAAGATCCTGTAAAGTAGAATCCCACAGAAAATCTAAACCAAGGTTGGTTTAAATATGAGGATACCTTATTCTTTTAGGAAAAAGGTTGTGAAATTGTTTTAATCTGCTTCTGTTTCCTAGCATGATTTTAATATATCTACAAGAGAGAGAAATTGAATTCACTGTAGTATATTGGAATAATAGCAGAAAATGAATTAAAACTTATACTGTGTATGAAAGAATGAAATAAGAGACTCTATAAACTAACCTTAGGGTCAGCAAACCATTCCATTATAATTCCAGAAAATTAAATGGTCTAAAAACAACAAGGTTGTATGTAAGATACACTTAGTATAGTGGAGGAAAGGAGTAAATATTTATAAAAAAAAAAGAGAGAGAGTTAACAGAGACAGTGGCCTCATGAACCTACTCTAACATTATAGCACTGAAAATGAATACATAGAGTGCCGAATTTATGATTACACAGTTGAGAAGTATAGTAGCAAAGAGTTTAATTATTTTCAACAGTATACACAGTAATATTTATATAACCACTATTTCCCTTGACAAAGAGGAAAAAAGGGAATGAGTTCCAACCCCATGATCAGCTCTACAGAAACACCTACCACCAGACATATAGGTAGACAAGAGCTGTAAATAGATATAGGAAAATGAGAATAAACTAGCGAAAAGAAATATATATATATACAACTTTGGAAAATAGGGGAATATAAATTCTAGAACTGCATACATATTAACCATATGTTTATAAATGATAATGGACTCACAATTCCCCGCATGCCATTTATATGTCTAGACAGGTAATGGTAAAACAAGTTCAGCGTAACAATGAACAGAGGAAACTGTAATTATGATACAAGTACTAGAGTAGATATTCCTAACCACAGAAAATAATGAATGAAATACATCAAAAGAAGAGATAAAAATTTAATATAACTTCCTGGAAATTCTGATGAATGTAACCAAGGAATCTGGAACAACATTAGTATTACCGAGAACCAACTAACTGGTCTGACGAGCAAACTAAACAAAGCAAAATTCCATGGTATGAAATCATATACACGATTCAGACAATCTATGTAAATTTATACTGTAGCGTCATATATTGAATTCAACCTCAGACAATAGGGAGTATATAGGTCCAAAAATATCGTAATACATGCTGAGCCTATCAGGCTAGGGTATGAAACTCAAAACCCCTATCTCAATAGAACAAATTTAAACGAGCGCCATCCAGGAGCGACCTCGATTATAAAAAAAAAAAAAAACACGACTCTGACAGAGTCTCGTTCCTCAAGGAACACTACGCAACCTCACAAGAGAACAATGTTTCGACGCCCAACGAAACAACGCAACAGGAGAAGGGAAGTAATCCCATAAGTATACCGACCTAGATGGAAAAGAGACCTATGTTAGCATCCATAACGATTGAAAGGTTTACAGATTGCTATCATAAGCATGCAAGAGATCTTCGGTTACCTGTAGAAAAAAAATTCAAACCAAAATGGGAATTAGCCATTGGCACCATCGTGGGGAAAACAATTGAATGAAGAAAATGCTCATGGTATTAAGACACTACTTGTGAAACACAAATCTCAGATTCGACGAGCTCCTAGAATCAAAATTATAAATAGAGTAGGGATTAATACGAAACTCCCTCGAATAGGAAAAGGAGGAAATAACAATTATATGCAGAGATGCGACGAAAAAAAAAAACCCACCTCATAAAGATCAACTGAAGAGTAGACGTTCGCCTGAAGGGACACGAAGCACGCTACACAAGATGCATAACATAAATTAGTTCTCATTTTATGAACTCGCCAGAGTATGGTCGACGCTAACCCGACAAATGGAAAACAAAAAAACTTTTCACTGAGGGTATAACTTGAAATCCTCAAAACAAAACGCATTCACCTTATGAACAACTGAGGATATACTTCGAACCAGCGTATGGCCAGTTACGAGCAACCTTCTGGATCATTCAACCATACGATAGGTAAAAATGAATGCGTAAGTAATTACCTGGTATCGTGTTGGTGAAACAGATACGCCATGACTCTTCTCTGTAACGGAGAATAGAAAACCCTCTGAAGAAGTAGAATTTTGCAGATGCAGAGGTGCACAACAAATTGATTAATGCGGAAAACCGACTCCACTCAACACCAAAAGCTTATATAACTCTTCGACAGACACCTGAACCCTAACCTGAATTAATCGCCATCGTCCACTTGGAAAAATCGTAGAAGCCCAAGACACGGATCGAAGGGTAGCAGTGGAGAGTTAAGATAGTCATATAACATTAATGGGGTGTAGATCCGAATTAAATTCAATGTGTCCTGTGCATATACCGGCGTGAGTGTTGTGCACCACGTAAGCCGAGCAATCCCAACGACGTGGATTTACCATGTAACCGAATGAAGAGGTATGGAGAACGACATAAACAATACAATACCAAATTAATTATCATGATGCTTGACGTGGATAAGATTTACACCACGGCGATGAACACAGAAACCCAAATCAATTGTGATTATACGCCTTACGTGAAGACTTATCCCGACGCCCAGTTCCATATATTCAACGCGATTAAAAATCTTATGTACAATGATGTGCGGTCATATCAACCCAAGCGTATATATATATTAATGCCAAACGCATAAAAGATTCAATTCATAATAATATGTACATCGAACTATATGAAAAATTGATACCCCAAAGTCTATACAAATATACGTGGCGGAAAATCGTAGCTATGGATAGTGGAAGGGTCGAAAATGCTCTTGGGAAAAGGCTCATTCAAACCATATTATATACATGCTAATAGACCGTATGGTTGATTATAGATTCAATAATTAAATGAGATATGTGACCATTAAGTCAAAGGTGAATTATTGAGGTTATACGAGACCTGTATAAGGAATAAAATCATATAAAATATCTTCACACTTGGAGCTAAAACAACATAGGGTAAGAAGTAGTGGTAGAGGGTTTAATTGCGACATGATGTGATGATGAAAAGTATCATGGTGAAAAGAATTAGAATGTCATAATGAACCTATGCTTAAAAGCCTGAATTCGTGAAGAATTTTTTTTTTGTGAAATTTGGAGGTGTGACAAATGGTGTCAGAGCCCAAGTTATAAAACTGGGCTGGTGACATTGTGCTCACGATTGCTGTGTACTCACTGTGTAATTTTATTGCTGTAACAAAAGTTTGTCTTTTTTTTTCTTTTCACTGACATGTGCTATGTAATGTACAGTGGGGTGATAGAATGGAAGAAGGTGGCAAAATTTATGTCGATCTGCGTGGTGAGCCAGATCCCAATGCGGCCATGATGGCTATGTTGCGGAATTTGCAACAAGAATTGGCTGAGATAAAAAGCTAGAATGACAGATTGTGATTAGCCAGTGAGGAGCAGGAAAAGCTCATCAGGGAATTAACCTCACGGAACAGCCAAGAAGGCGAAGGTTCCGGAAAGAGGAAAACTGATGAATCTGATGAGGAAGATGCTATTAGGCATCAGAATAAGCAGAAAAAGGAATTACAAGGGGAATTTCGAAAAATCAAACCTCCCTCCTATGATGGGGAGAAGGAGGAAGATGCTGAAGCCTGGTTCCTGAATATGATTAAGTATTTCCAGGTTTATGAATATGAAAGCAAACTGAAGGCCATATTAGCTGTCTACTAGCTACAAGGTAAGGATACCTTGTGGTGGGAGGAGACAAAGATGGTGCATGCCATAGATGAAAAGACAGTTACTTGGGAATATTTCTAGGCTAAATTCAAGAATCGCTACTTGAATGAGTGGTACTATGATGACAAAGCAAAAGAATTACATGAGCTTAGATTGGGACAGCTCACTATCGATGCGTTTGTTACTAAATTTACCAATCTACTAAGATATGTACCTTACATAAGGGAAGAAAAGGAAAAGGTACAAAGGTTTCTGAATTGTTTGCCTGCTATATACAAAGAGAAAATTGAGTTTGAGAACCCAAAAACAATGGACAAAGCTGTTAGAAAAGCCAGATTGTGTTACCAACAGTTCAAAGGAAAAACTGAACAAGGGAAAAGTTGGGTAAATAAGAATGAATTCAAAGGGAGAAAACAGAAACCAGCCTATTTGAAGAATTTTGGCAGAGATCATCAGCGGAAAAGGTTTAATAAACCCAAAGAAAGTCAAACTGCCCAATCTGAAGTGGCTTCAAAACCAATAGATGGAGACAGTATAAAGGAGGGGACAGTCAGAATGAAGGAGCCCTTGAAATGTTGGGGCTGTGGAGAACCCCATCTTTTGAGGGACTGCCCTCATCGAAACATTCATATGCTCATGAGGGATCGGGAAGCGACAACAGTAAATGATATAGCCAGAAACATACCAACTATCAGTGCAGCCCTGGAAAATCGGCAAGCAGAACATCAAGCAACCATGGTGGAAATGGAGGGTAAGATTTCTGACCTACCTGTTACTGTTCTGATTGATCCAGGTGCTTCTTTGAGTTACGTTAGTCCAAATATTGTAGAAAATGTAACTTAAAAAACTGAAAAATTTCAACAGTCATGGTTGGTACAGCTGGCCATTGGAACAAAAAGAAAGGTAACACATAAACTGCCCAGAACAGAAATCCAATTAAATGAGTTTCGAACAGAAGTGAATTTGAACATTCTACCCTTAGGGTCATATGATCTATTGATAGGAATGGACTGGCTGGAAAAGAAGAAAGCTTTGATGAATTGTTGGGATAAGACTTTGTATTGTGTAGATGAGGAAGGGAAACCTTTTATTCTCAAAGGGAAACAAAAACCTATTTCTGTAAGACAAATTTCAGCATTGCAATTAAAAAGAACAACTAGAAAAGGACACCAAGTTTATGCAGTACATGTGGAAGAAACAGGACATAAAACTGAAGAAGAGTTACTGGATGCTGTACCAGTAATAAGAGAATTCAAGGAGATTTTTTCAAAGGAAATCCCTCATCTTCCCCCCAAAAGAGAGATTGACTTCTCAATCGATCTGGTGCCGGGAGCAACACCTGTCTCACGAGTGCCTTATCGAATGAGTCCTCCTGAACTTATGGAACTGAAAACGCAATTACAAGAACTGCTAGATAAAGGGTATATCAGATCGAGTGTGTCTCCTTGGGGAGCACCGGTGCTGTTCGTGAAAAAGAAAGATGGAACTTTCAGGATATGCATTGATTATCGGCAATTGAATAAGTTGACCATTAAAAATAGATACCCTTTGCCTAGAATTGATGATCTTTTTGATCAAGTGAGAGGAGCTTCAGTATTCTTGAAAATTGACTTAAGAACTGGTTACCACCAGCTCAGAATTAAAGAGGAAAACATCAGCAAAACAGCCTTTCGAACCAGGTATGGCCACTACGAATTTGTAGTCCTACCTTTTGGTTTGACAAACGCCCCTGCCACATTCATGTGCCTAATGAACAGTGTGTTAAACAAGTACTTGGATAAATTTTTCCTTGTGTTCATAGATGATATGTTAGTTTACTCAAAAAGTGAGGAGGAACATAAAGAACACCTGAGGATAGTATTGCAAACTCTAAAGGAAAATCAGCTATACGCAAAATTTAGCAAATGTGAGTTCTATAAAGACAAGATCCAATACTTGGGTCATATTATTTCTGAACAAGGCCTTGCTGTTGACCTTGAAAAGATAAAGGCTATAAAAGAATAGCCAGTACCCGCTGATGTTTCAGCAGTTAGATCATTCATGGGGATTGCAAGCTATTATCGCAGATTTGTGGAGAGATTTTCTGCCATAGCACATCCCATCACTTCCTTACAAAGGAAAGGTGTCAAGTTTGAATGGACTGAAAAATGCCAAAACAGTTTTGACCAATTAAAACTGAAACATACTACAGCCCCTATACTGAAGATTACAGATCCTAATAAGGAATTTGTGGTATGTATGGATGCATGTAGAGAAGGATTGGGAGGAGTTCTTTTGCAGGAAAATTCAGTGATTGCCTATGAATCTAAGAAACTAAAGATACACGAACAGAATTATAGTGCCTATGATTTAGAATTAGCAACTTTTATCCATGCTTTGAAAATGTGGCGGCACTATTTTCTTGGAAAAAAATTTACATTGATGACCGATCATATTAGTCTCAAATATTTCTTTTCCCAAACTGATTTGAATGCCAGACAAGCCAGATGGTTGTCCTTTTTAAGTGAGTTTTACATGGACATAAAACATATTAGAGGGAAGGAAAATAAAGTTGCTGATGCATTGAGCAGAAATGCTTGTCAGAATATCAATAATATTGGAAGTAGTGCTCAGATTGATGTAGAAGATTTGGTGAATAAGGCAGCAAACCAAGACCCAATTTATGAAACACTTCTGGTGCAATTACAGAAAAAGGAGAAAACTGATTTCACTCAAAACCAAAAAGGGCTGATCTGTTATAAAAACAGATTGTATATTCCCAATGTAGAGTCCTTAAAAAGGGAAATTTTGGATGAGTACCACAAACAGCCATATGCAGGACATCCAGGATATCAGAAAATGTTAACAGCCCTGAAAAAGAAGTTGTTCTGGCCAGGAATGAAGAGAGAGGTAGCAGAATATTTAAGTAGATGCATGGAATGTCAATTAGTTAAGATTGAACATCAGCATCCTGTCGGCCTTCTGAACCCTTTTCCCATTGCAGAATGGAAGTGGGAAACAGTTTCCATGGATTTCATAAGAGGGTTACCCAAAACCAAATACCAGCATGATTCTGTAATGGTAGTAGTAGACACTTTAACCAAAGCTGCTCACTTTATGCCAGTGAAATCCACCTTTGGAACAGCTCAAGTAGCGAATGTGTTCCTGAAGGAGGTAGTAAGGCTCCATGGGGTTCCTAAGGTGATTGTTTCTGATAGGGATGCTAAGTTTACAGCAGCCTTTTGGAAGGGGTTATTTGGAGGAATGGGTACTAAATTTAATTTTAGCACTGCTTACCACCCTCATACTGATGGTCAAATGGAAAGAACTAATCAAATTTTCGAGGACATGCTGAGAACGTATGTGATGGATAGACCCTCAAAGTGGGAAGATTACTTACATTTAGCTGAATTTGCCTATAATAATAGCTACCAATATTCCATCAAAATGAGTCTGTTTGAGGCACTGTATGGAAGGAAGTGTCGTACTCCTTTGAGTTGGAGTCAGCCAGAAGACAAACTAATGTTGGGACCAGATGCTTTACAAGAAATGGAAAGAATTGTCAAACAGATACAAAAGAACATCAAGATAGCACAAGATCGCCAGAAGAATTATGCGGATAAGAAAAGAATGCATAGAGAATTTAAAGTTGGGGAGCATGTATATTTGCGTATTAAACCCAAAAAGAGCACCCTTTATGCTGGGAGTTGTGCAAAATTGGGCCCTAGATACTGTGGTCCTTTTGAAGTATTAGAAAGGGTGGGACCAATGGCTTACAAGCTGGCCTTACCACCCCATGTTAGAGTTCATGATGTATTTCATGTTTCATTGTTAAAAAGATATGTGCATGATGCTTCTCACATAGTTGATTGGAATGTTGTACAGGTGGAACCAGAAGGGGAGTTTCTGCCAGAACTGCTTCAAATATTGGAGCAGGAAGAAATTGAATTGAGAAGCAGAACGGTAGCAAGAGTAAAGGTGCAGTGGAAGCACTTTACTGTTGAAGAAGCTACCTGGGAACGAGAGACTGAAATGATGGAAAAATATCCATTTTTATTTGAAAAATGAACTCTAGTAGTTGAATAACAACACCGAGGACGGTGTTTATTTTCAGAGGGGGAATATGTAACACCCCCAATTCATGTGATTGAATTTTAAAGTTAGATACTTGAACTTTAATCCTAAGGGGAGTGGACCCCAAAGGATAATTATTTTTTGAATGTAATTAAACATTTAAATTAGGAAATGAATAAAATATTGAGGTGCAGATTGACCAAAATGAGATGATGAGATCACTTGCTAAATCTGTGAGGATGGATGAGGCAAATATTTCCCCACAATCTTTCAAAAATCCTTGAAAGAATGTAAGTTTTAAATTTAGATTTTTGAGGAAAAATCTGAATTTCCCCAATGATGAGGAAAGTAGTTGGGAAGAGGTAAAAAGTTGGAAAAGCTGAGGAAAAGCATAAAAAAACTTTAAAGAATCCTTAAATTGGGAAGCCTAGGCAAACAGAAAGAAAAGCATCCTGAGATTCTGGACGCAGAATTGGAAACATGCTTTTGGGAACAATAGCTTAAATAAGCTGCTCTTGTACAGATTAGGGGTTGATTTGTTCCAGGAGGTGATCTCAGCTCGGGGGTGAGTTCTGGGAGACAGAAGAACTCTAAGGTTGGGAGGTTGGTCGACTGCATGAGTGGTATGTCTCTGAGTTAAATTGTCTTCCTGCTTATTATGGTATGAATTGACTACATATAAAAACAAAATTTGTCTCTAAGGTAAGGTATTAAATTTTATTAGTCTACATTTAACATAATTTAATCATCAGGAAGTAACCTGATAATTCTGTATAGTTGTAGAGGAAGATCCTGTAAAGTAGAATCCCACAGAAAATCTAAACCAAGGTTGGTTTAAATCTGAGGATACCTTATTCTTTCAGGAAAAAGGTTGTGAAATTGTTTTAATCTGCTTCTGTTTCCTAGCATGATTTTAATATATCTACAAGAGAGAGAAATTGAATTCACTGTAGTATACTGGAATAATAGCAGGAAATGAATTAAAACTTATACTGTGTATGAAAGAATGAAATAAGAGACTCTATAAACTGACCTCAGGGTCAGCAAACCATTCCATTATAATTCCAGAAAATTAAATGGTCTAAAAACAACAAGGTTTTATGTAAGCTACACTTAGTATAGTGGAGGAAAGGAGTAAATATTTATAAAAAAAAAAAGAGAGAGTTAACAAAGACAGTGGCCTCATGAACCTACTCTAATATTATAGCACTGAAAATGAATACATAGAGTGCCGAATTTATGATTACACAATTGAGAAGTATAGTAGCAAAGAGTTTAATTATTTTCAACAGTATGCACAGTAATATTTATATAACCACTATTTCCCTTGACCAAGAGGAAAAAAGGGAATGAGGTCCAACCACATGACCAGCTCTACAGAAACACCTACGACCAAACATATAGGTAGACAAGAGCTGTAAATAGATATAGGAAAATGAGAATAAACTGGCGAAAAGAAATATATATATATATATATACAACTTTGGAGAATAGGGGAATATAAATTCTAGAACTGCATACATATTAACCATATGTTTATAAATGAGAATGGACTCACAATTCCCCGCATGCCATTTATATGTCTAGACAGGTAATGGTAAAACAAGTTCAATGTAACAATGAACAGAGGAAACTTTAATTATGATACAAGTACCAGAGTAGAGATTCCTAACCACAGAAAAATAATGAACGAAATACATCAAAAGAAGAGATAAAAATTTAATATAACTTCTTGGAAATTCTGATGAATGTAACCAAGGAATCTGGAACAACATTAGTATTACCGAGAACCAAATAACTGGTCTGACGAGCAAACTAAACAAAGAAAAATTCCATGGTATGAAATCATATACATGATTCAGACAGTCCATGTAAATTTATACTGTAGCATCGTATATTGAATTCAACCTCAGACAATAGGGAGTATATAGGTCCAAAAATATCGTAATACATGCTGAGCCTATCGGGCTAGGGTATGAAACTCAAAACCCCTATCTCAATAGAACAAATTTAAACGAGTGCCATCCAGGAGCGACCTCGATTATATAAAAAAAAAAACATGACTCTAACAGAGTCTCATTCATCAAGGAACACTGTGCAACCTCACAAGAGAACAATGTTTCAACGCCCAACGAAACAATGCAACAGGAGAAGGGAATTAATCCCATAAGTATACCGACCTGGACGGCAAAGACACCTATGTTAGCATCCATAACGATTGAAAGGTTTACGGACTGCTGTCATAAGCATGTAAGAGATCTTCGGTTACCTGTAGAAAACAAATTCAAACCAAAATGGGAATTAGCCATTGGCGCCATCGTGGGGAAAACAATTGAATGAAGAAAATTTTCATGGTATTAAGAAACTACCTGTGAAACGTAAATCTCAGATTTGACGAGCTCCTGGAATCAAAATTATAAACAGAGTAGGGATTAATACGAAACTCCCTCAAATAGGAAAAGGAGGAAATAACAATTATATGCAGAGACGGGACAGAAAAACAAAACCCACCTCATAAAGATCAACTGAAGAGTAGACGTTCGCCGGAAGGGACGCGAAGCACGCTACAAAGGATGCATAACACAAATTAGTTCTCATTTTATGAACTCGCCAGAGTATGGTCGATGCTAACCCGACAAATGGAAAACAACAAAACTTTGCACTGAGGGTATAACTCGAAATCCTCAAAACAAAACATATTCACCTTACGAACAACTGAGGATATACTCCAAACCAGTGTATGGCCAGTTACGAGCAACCTTCTGTATCATTCAACCATACGATAGGTAAAAATGAATGCGTAAGTAATTACCTGGTATCGTGTTGGTGAAACAGGTACACCATGACTCTTCTCTATAACGGAGAATAACAAACCCTCTGCAAAAGTAGAATTTTGCAGACGCAGAGGTGCACAACAAATTGATTAACGCGAAAAACCGACTCCACTCAACACCAAAGGCTTATATAACTCTTCGACAGACACCTGAACCCTAACCTGAATTGATCGCCATAGTCCACTTGGCAAAATCGTAGAAGCCCAAGACACGGATCGAAGGGTAGCAGTGGAGAGTTAAGACAGTCGTATAACATTAATGGGGTGTAGATCCGAATTAAATTCAATGTGTCCTGTGCATATACTGGCGTGAGTGTTGTGCACCACGTAAGCCGAGCAAGCCCAATGACGTGGATTTACCATGTAACCGAACGAAGAGGTAAGGAGAATGACATAAACCATACAATACCAAATTACTTATCATGACGCCTGACATGGATAAGATTTACACCGCGGCGATGAACACAGAAACCCAAATCAATTGTGATTATACGCCTTACGTGAAGACTGATCCCGACACCCAGTTCCATATATTCAACGCGATTAAAAATCTTATGTACAATGATGTGCGGTCATATCAACCCAAGCGTATATATATATTAATGCCAAACACATAAAAGAGTCAATTCATAATAATATGTACATCGAACTATATGAAAAATTGATACCCCAAAGTCTATACAAATATACGTGGCGGAAAATCGTAGCTATGGATAGTGGAAGGGTCGAAAATGCTCTTGAGAAAAGGCTCATTCAAACCATATTATATACATTCTAATAGAACATATGGTTTATTATAGATTCAATAATTAAATGAGATATGTGACCATTAAGTCAAAGGTGAATTCTCGAGGTTATACGAGACTTGTATAAGGAATAAAATCATATAAAATATCTTCACACTTGGAGCTAAAACAACATAGGGTAAGAAGTATTGGTAGAGGGTTTAATTGCGACATGATGTGATGATGAAAAGTATCATGGTGAAAAGAATTAGAATGTCATAATGAACCTATGCTTAAAAGCCTGAATTCGTGAAGAAATTTTTTTTTGTGAAATTTGGAGGTGTGACAACCTCAGTAGATGTGGGAAGATGGTATTACACATAATTTTAGAAACTCTTATATATATATATATATATATATATATATAGTTGTCCCTTTTGAGCTCTTTGTTTCCAAAGAAAGGTCATATTTACAAACATTCAATATTATTAGTATTCTAATTATCAATAAATATTAATGAAGAATTGCCAATAATTTAATCATTACCACTGCAAACCTTAATTTAGTAACTTTGACCTGCATTTCAACCAAGCAATAACAAATTTTCATACATGCACATTTTACATGCCATCAACTGTAACTTATTCTTGTAGAACTTGTTGTAAAGCTCCTTAGATCAAATACCTGTTGGTCACTACTCACAAATAGATCATAGATCAAGACACCAAGATTTTATTTAAGTTAAAACACTTGAAGAGGGAAATAGCTCACCGCGTGAGCCAAGATTTTTCATTTTAAGATTTATTAATAAGGAGAACAGACCATATAATCTTATCTCATAAATGGTTACAGGACAAATGACCCTCCATGCTATTTAAACATATATCATGGAAAAATTGGGCGTTAAGCTACAGAATGTGTTAGTAATACCGAGGAGAGAGTGAACTGCTTGACATCACTACATATTGTGATTTTGATATTTTATGTTGTTACATGTACATAGTAAATAAAAACACATTTTACTCAACTCTACCTAATGGTTATACTTAATCGTTATTTCCTATGTGCTCTAAATATCCTAACAATTCCAATCCAACACATGGATTTAAATATTTCAAGCCATTAAATAAGTCAACATATCATGATGTTAATATAAACAAGCTACCAACACTCTAAGAAACATATAACATTAAATACAAAAGATTATAAACCAACATTAACATACTCATCATTAAGGAGTTAACCATTCTTTGCAATTGCATAGAATTTAATATTATCCATTCAGCATAGGAATCAACATTTTTAACATTGACAGGGGCATTCAACAAACACATTAAACATATGCTTAACATTTAAATGCTGGAGTGATACTTGATTCTCTCAAATACTATAATTAACTAAGACCTTTTACTTTTGTGATGTTAGTAGAATTTTCATGAAAGAGTATGAAAAAACACATGTGCATAATTTAAAGAAGAGGAACCATAAAGGAACAATAAAATCTTATGAACACACACAAGTTGATAATGGATTTCACCGAGTGCCGCTACGGGGCCAATGGGCTTGGTGACAAGAGTGGGAGTCATTTACTGAATTAAGTGCAGGATGAGCTCATGAGTACATGATGTATTATTTGTAAATATAAGAAAGAACTCCCCTAACTAGAGTGTAATGTATCTCTTTAAAGAGATGTTCTCCTATAAGAACTATCACTCATGTAAGCTCTCCTTCACCCGATGAAAATACCAAATTCCCGTATGAAGTGGCATAAAATGATCCCTCCAACAAATGGAAAACAAGGATCTCAACATAATATCATAACTGAGAAAAATCAAAATAAGACATGGAATCAAGGTATCTCATACCCTCCACTTCCATGGATGGCTTCCTAAAAATACATACACAGTCGAAGAAAAACCAGAAAGTTGGAATTCCCTATTGTAAAACATCATGAACTTACCTAAAATCGACCCCTTTCTCGAGCTCAACAAACTTGGGCTCCTAGGGAATCTTTTTATCTCGCTTAAAAAAATTCCATTTCTGGACAAGGTCGAATACACACTATTTATATGAAGAAATGGATCAGGCTATCAATCTTGGTGAAAAAAACTTGAAATGAGTATAAACTTGACATATTTCCGACATCTTCTAAATTATTAGCCAAGGAAATCTTAAAGATTCTCAAATATTCCTCATAGAGAATATTATTTGAAATATTCCTGAATATGTACTCTAACAATATTCCTAAAATCTTCTTGAGATGCATGTCTTCACTGGACTTCTTATGTCTTCATTCCTCTCTACGTTTTCACCATGGTTCCCTTTGAACCACTTGAATGGTATTTCATAACAAAGTTTGAGGGTTAATAAGACAAAGTGTGGCTGGGCATACGAAGCTAGCAGCTATATTAAGTCACTTGTTGTTAGGGAGGTTTTTGATCAAAATCGATGGACTCCAAGTTTTTGTTTTAATATGATTTTAAAGAACAATTTTGCTCAATATAGTTTTTAAAACCATATAATATATGAAAATTGTATGTCCATATTGTAACAATTCTCATAAAACCATGAGAATAAGAAAAATGGAGGTTGGTAACATGCCAAGGCCATTTGGGCCTAATTTCAAAGTCTCCATGTGGCACCATGATTGGTCCATGTTGCAATCTCTCATTGTTCCACACTAGCATATGCCACCCACATTACACATGTGTCGACATGTGGTGCTACCACATCACCCTATTGTGGGTTCACCTAGTTTACCTACTAGGATACCAAATTATCTTTGGATCACACTACTCTTGTGGAAATCACTATCACGTTTTATATGTATGTCCTTCGACGTAGCATAAGTTGAATTTGACTTTTTTGTTTTTTTTTGGGAAAACTTCAAATTGTAATAAATTTCTCATATAGACTCGTATTGAGGCATCATTTTCACCGTTGGAAATACTGTGACGAGATCTAGATATGATATTATTTTCATGGAAATCTAAGGAGTATTATTTTTTTTCATCCTTTCTAGAGCCACCTCAATTTCCTAGCATTTCTAGAGCCACAGATCATTCCTCCTCACTACAGACATTTTTTTTTTTCCTTGAAAGGCAATAAAACACCATATGTGCAATTTTGGTTTCTCATTCACAATAAACAAAGTTCCTCAACAATACACACTTCTCTATCCTTCACCTTTTTCTTCGTATTAACAGGCAATTGTGCAGAAAATCCATCACCTTTACTCTGGGAAAACTTTGTGTATATTTTCTAAATTACACAACTAATTATATGGCCTATCATGAACCAAGAAACCCCATACTCCCAAGAGGTTATAACACACTCTTCGGTCAGCCACATACAGTGCCATAACAAAACTAATACCCAACCTATCAACTAAAGCACGATGTTGCATTAATAAGTACTAGAATACATCATCACTTTTAAAACTCACTACAAATATGTGACGAAAAATGCACAACATGTTACTATATCTAATGATACCATATATCACCATATGTTGAATGGGTCATCATTCGCAGTTACTTATTTTTCTTCCAATACAATGATCGGTTCTTTTCATTACCTGCTTTATCCTTATTAAGATGTTGTTTTGGATGAGCTCCCCAGCATGTGGCTCTCTCGATGTCCACCTCTATTGAAATGAATGAAAATTTATTCTTTCCTCCGTAATCCTTTAATCTCTTCCTTTCCATGAAACTAATTTCGATCTTTTCCTCTTCTTCTTTTGTACTGTCTTTTTTCAACAATCATAAATATAATTGTTATACAAGCCACAAAAAATACAATGTTTCCTATTGTAGCCAAAATTTTCTCCATCATTAGCAATATACTTTACGAAAAGAACTGACATACTGATATTTTTCATGTTCACTGCTGTCTCTCGGTGCAATCCTGATGATGATATTGCCTTAAATATTCCTTCTCAATGTGCACTACCAGTGAAGATTTTAATTTTTCTTTAAATATTCTTACTTTGATGATCTGAATCAATGACTAATGTTTTTCTACATTCAACATCCTCCTTAAACGTACTCCATCTAGTGAGGAATATAATGGAGTTTCCCCGAAATGGGTACCCAAGGGTTTCAAATGGGTAAATGAACATGATGAAAATGAAAATAAAGAACTATCACGCATTATTAATTTCTAAGTGAGAAGATGACTTCTAGGTTCTAAAGGTAACTACGGGTTATCGTCACATGACTCGTAATTGAAGTTGCAATATCCACATCTCCCCGTTTTTTCTTCATATCCTCAATTGAAAAATATCTGCTTGAAATCTTCAAATATCTTCATTCAACCGATAAGAAGAAGAAAAATAATATTCACTAGAAAATACTGGACAAGAGGAACTGCCTTATTTTCTTTCTCTTTCCTTTTGAAATTTTTCTCCTCATAATATGTATACATTATATCTACAATGATTTCCATCTTGTAGAATGTCTCATATATATCTATTTGATCCTCCATTTTATTTTCTTGTTTCATGTTAAACTTCACATGGTCATTCACACTCACAATTTCCATAGTGAAGACCACTCAATAAAAAACTTGATCCTGATTTTCTGAAAATAATTTAAACCTAATATACTGTACTTTTATGATGTTAGTATTATCATAAAATAGTACAGTTAAACCACATGTCCATACTTTAAATAAAAAGGAAATGTAAAGGAAACCATCAAATCAAGCAACACACACAAGTTGATAAATTAATTTCACCCACAGGGGCTATGTCTCTAGGCTCGTTGTCAAGAGTGAGGCTACTTCATTAAATGTTGCAATATTATTATCTATACATCATGTATTATTTATCAATACAAGGAAGAATGCCTTAACTAGAGAGGCATGTCTCTCCACATAAGACCTCTTTCAAAGATGCAAAAATATCAAAACTCACATTAAGTGGCATATAAGGATCCTCCAAAACAAAATGGAAAAATAAGTATTTCAACATCAAATCGGGTTATCTCAAAAAATAAAAGAAAGGCATATCATCACTTCTAATATTATACTTCTAGTTCGGGTATGGTTCAGAAATGCATATCTCTACTAAAGAAACACATCATGTTGAATTTCATGAAAAACTCAAATATATCCAAAATTGACCCTTTCAAACCCTACTAAATATGGCCCTGTGAACTTTCTAGGTTCCTTAAAAGATATGGCTCTGACACGTGAAACAATTTTATTTCTTATATGAAGAAATGTATTGTTTCATCGCACCTAAAAGACCACTTCAAATGAGTATAAAATCGACATATTTCTCGACACCTTAAAAATTTTCACCTCATGGAATCTTAAATATTCCTCAAAGATTCCTCATAGAGAATATTATTTGAAATATTCCCTAAATATGCTCTAACGATATCTCCAGAATGTTCTTGATATTCTTTCCTCACTTCCCTTCATGTTGCCTCATCTCTCATGTCTTCACCATGGTTCCCTTCAACCTCTTTGACTATACTTTTGATATTTTTTGTGTTTTTGGACAAACTTCAAAATGTAATATATTTTGTACACAATTTGCTGAGGCATTGTTTCAGACTATTGGAAATATTGTGAGGAGATATTAAACATGATATTTGTTTCACTCATCCGTGGACTTTGATTTTCGAGCCTTTACAACCACCGAATTTTCACTTAGAGCCACCTAGATCAAGGAGCTTGAATAAATACTTTTACTATGAAGTAAGCCCTGGAGATTGAGATTGAGACTATGATTTTCCACTAGAACTTACATTGAACTCAGGTTACAGCTTTCGTATATTCAATCACCTTTGAGCTAGATTCCGTAGGTTGATGGGGGTTGCTTTGAGATGCAAACAAAAGACAGTTAAAACAATGACTTAAAGGTTACACCACCCACCCCCAACTAGCACTTACATGAGACAGAACAGACACATTTCTCCACCTCACTCATTAGTAACCATAGCAAGTTAGTCAAGAAATTAAAAGGTCAACCATTTGCACCTAAGGCTATTTAATTGAAAGCAAATAGGAGTTTAAAATTTCAACACGGCCACCTAAAAACCAACAAGAAGTCTTAGACCTTCAAGAACTTTAATACAAGGGAATAGAAATTTAACACTTCTCCACCCTTAAAAGCAGGAACCATAGGCTCAGTCCCTCTACCCTCAACATCACAACAATCATACCTAGTGGTTCCACCTAAGCCTAATAATATAAAACATATTCCAATAAACATTGAAACAAGTAAGAGAGATTCTGAAACTCAGCCAGTATTGTGATGCAGAAGTATCCACCGAATGATCGAACAATCCACAGATATTAAATCATATCCATGTTCACTAGTCAATAAAGGAATATAGAGAAAGTTGACCCACCTTATGAAGAAGGAATAAAACCCAAACCAATTAGGGTACATGTAGAAGATGGGATAGGAAAATCACCGTTCGAGCTTAGAGGTTTACAGAAAATCACACCCATGGAAAAATAAGTAAAATGGTCTAAGAAACCATTAATCATCGAGTGGAAATTCAAAGCCTTGAGTAGCCCGTAATCACATCACCTGCTCTGTAAAAACATACAGTAGAAAGTAACCAATATAAAATAGAATCAATATACGCTATCTAAGTGTCTAACCATAAAAATTTCTCAAGGGTTTCTTGTTGGAACTTCAAATGATCACAGTACCATGTGTAGTTAGATAAATTATCTCATGTAATGGAATTTACAAGAATAAGAGAAAATTAAGAAATAAACTAAGGTCACTTACGAGTAGCTATGCATACAAGTGTTAATAGAAAACCAAGCATAAAAAAAACTCAAAGACACAAAAATTTCTAATAAAACTCATGAAAGATAGAAACATGGAAAAAATTGATGAAGTAACAATATTAAAAAGGTGAAGAAACCATGAGGTTCAAGCCTACACTAGTCACAAAGAAAATGATGACTAATGAGTATAGAAATCATCAAAAGGAGGTAGGTTACCCTACCAAAAATGGTGCTAGATTCTTTCCAGCCATCGACATCATTCTCGTAATGATCTAGTGTGGCCCTTATGACACTTCAAATGGGGCATTAGGGCTAAACAATTATAGGAGCCATTAGCCACAATCATGTCACTTGTCGCATCGATACACACCGGGTTCCATGTAAGGTTGAATTATAGTAATCGCATGATACATTCTACTTTTTAAATATAAGTTCAAAGTATTTTAAACACTTCATAGAAAGTTTTGTTCGTTCAAAATAGTCTAATACAGAACAAATAGTTAAATAACCCCAAGGATATATAACAACAATAATTAAACAATGACATAGTAATCACCTAATATACCGGTGAATCCACCTTTTCAAACTCTATGTAATAACATAAATATGATATCTGTTGGTATAATTGATTAAAATAATTAAAAAAAAAACCTTCATTTAAGGTGGAAAACAAATTTACAATGAAATAAATTATATGAAATTAAATAAATCATGCCATAATGAGTTTTTAATTTATACATATGAATAATATTATAGATCTAGTCAGTGATACTAATCCAACAGCCTAGAAATGGATGTTAATGAACTAGGATTATTTTTTTTTAGTGAATTTGGGGTATATTATATCAATAGCCACTTCATTTTACATCATATTATATTAAACATTAATAAATTAAAATCATCAAATTATGGCCACATTCTCTTCTAGTATGGTATTGGTATCTATCAATCACAACGTCTATAATTTACCTATTGTATCCCATTTTCTCTCCTTTCTAGCTTATTTTATATATTGTATGTGTCCTTAGTTTAATTTATATCATTATATTCCACACACCAAGCTTTGCATTTATATTCTCATTATCTCTATGATATTTTTTCATTTATAAAGCTATTTTCAACTCTTTTTTATGTGAAAAACCCTTCTCATTGCCCCAAAATTTCCGATGTAACAACAATTATTGTAAGGTTGTGTTACTAAAAATTATATTATATACAACATTATTATAAGATGTATTGTTCTTATTTATAAAATTCTAAATCTCAGTGAAGCGAAGAAGCCAACATCGCTGACGTCTTGGGATGGGAAAACATGACTTAAGAGGATAAGGTGCAACCCCAGGTTACCCTTTAATGTGACAGTTAGTCTTCCCAAGAAGTTGAAAGGTTAGGATCATGAAGTGTCAATGTGTACATAAAAAGAAGAGGAGTACCAATCAATGGGTTGTATTTCTTGGTTCTTAAGTTTATTTTTAGCCCTTCTTTTACTCATACATCTATCTCTCTCATTTAGAACAAATTAATTTGCAAAAGTATTGGTGGAAAAATACAAAGTATTTATAATTAGCATTTGTTAGGAGCTGCCGAGTGATAATGTATGGTACAAAAGGATTGGAGTTTTCCTTGTTCATAAATGGGCAGACCTCACCTTTTAAGCAATATTGTCTAAAAATTATGCACCGTAAATATTTGAGTTTAGCTTTCCCCAAAGGCATTAGGATCCTGCATAAGGGTGGTGATTTGTGAGAAAAATTGCAACACAATTCAATTGCATAGTGGAACATTTTAATTGCCCCCATCGTATGTTAGCAAAGTATAGTAATTGGTTTCCAATTCATCAACAGGAATTTAAATTAATGTAGCATGCATGGCTAATGCTTTTTAATTTTAGTTAATTGAATGACTTGCTAATTACATTTTTCTATTAATTTCATCTACTTTTTATTTTTATTTTCTACATACAGTATAAGTGATTTAATTTTAATATGTAACTCAAATTTGATTGGTGAGGAATAATACTCTAAAAAAAAATTCTATAACTTTCTGGTATGTCTACGAGAGTTGCATTGGACCGTAGTGGGAAACCTTGTTCATCAGCCAGATCAATTTTCAGACCTTGGTTTGCTATATTTTGAGATATATGATATAGGGAAGTTGGGATTCTAAATGATTCTTCAAACACATCATCTTGATTCTAGAGGTTCCAAAGAATAAAATGGATGAATAATCTAGAAATAAAAATAAATCATCTATTTAATTTTTATATCTTGCTATTGCATGACATACCTTTTCGAGAATTCCAAGTATCCCATGTCTTAAAAATTAACACAGTGCTATTTGAAATTATTGCTATAGCTTTCCTAGTAGAGGTTCAGACTTCAAACTAAGCATATAGAGAAAGATCTCAGCATATAGTATAAATTGTGATTTTTATTTTTAAATTTGTGTAATATTGGGGTTGAATATATATAAATAATGTACATAAACTATTCAATGAAATTTCCTACAAATGTGATTTTTTTAGGTGATTAGACTATGTAATTTAAAAATTAAAGTTTTTATTGTTTATTATTAACAATAATTTAAAGTAAAGTTACAAATTAATTTTATTATTGTTTTAAAATTTTAGAATGCCAATGGTAAGTGTTTTAATGATTTTTTATTAATTGATGTCTACTTACTTTAGGGTCTATTTAATTTATATAGATGACCTAATAGTAGCACAACCATATTGAATGGTTGGTAAGCATCCATTCACCATAAACATCAATTAAAATAAAACATCAATTAAAATAAACCATAAAAATTAATTAAAGTATAACTTTTTTTACATTTTCTTCTATATATTTATATACCAATATTCTTCATAATGGATATTCACTCCTACTCTTTACCAGTGTAGAAATTTATATATAAAACAGAGAAATCAGTAATGCTTCTGACAAAATACCAATAAGTAATTTCAAGTATTTTGGTTTTCATTAAATAACAATAAAAAGTTAACATACATTTAAAAATAACACCCACTAGTTTTATCATCTTCACAACTCTTTACTAACTGAAATGAGCTATGATATGTTTACTCTTAAAAATACATAACATAATCCAACAAGACCAATATATTTGAGAAACAAACAGGGTTTGTCACTTCGACACAATGTTTATCAGTAACGTTTTTGTGTTTTTTTCTGGCCCTACTTTTAAGAATCACAATCGAATTCTGCACACAGACTACAAAATGCCACTGTTCTCCATTTCATTAACACAACGCGCACACATAGCTTTGAATTGTAAATACATTCATGACATTGGAAATAATGACAAGACACTTATCCAACCACCTTCAAAAGGAAAAGATCAACATGCTTGATGAGCCATGTCCTTATAGAGATTTGTTCCAAAACCATTTGCGAACTTTTGCACATTTACAAATTATAATTAAGAGGACCGATTCGTCACTTTAATTTAAGAATCTGTGAGAAGAGCTCTTGTATACATCTTTGTAAAATGTTATAATGGTTAATTTTGGATAGTTGTCAGTTATTTTTAACACTATCATATTTAGAGAAATTTTCAATTTCCGAATAATTATTATTATTTTAACTACTTATATTGTATTTTAATTAAAAGATTGTGGTATTTATAATGTATTTTAGTTAGAAGATCGTGTTATGGTTTTTTCTTTTTTTACAGGAGAATTTATGCTGATATTTATATCGTCACCGCCCATGGATTTTTAACATTATCAGCCAAAAAACGTCCTCATGGTAACGCAATGAGGCACTGCACACACAAAGTCCCAAACACAAAGGAAATATTCAACATTGCGGCTGATAAAACACACGCCTTTAGATTCGCTAAACGCTATTTGGTCCAGCGCACTGCAAAGAAAATGTCACAAACCTTTTGACTCTCTACGGAAAATGTTATGACGACCGACCTCGACTTCGCTACTCTGCTATTGACTGAGAGATTCTATCTGGCTAGATTGTTACCTCGTAATTGTCTTTTATCCGCTGTAGAAGTCGAGTCATTGCCGGTGCCTCCACATTACATTAATGGCATTGCGATGGCAGTTTTTTGGGTGGGTTTATAAAGGAGTAGCCTATCTTAACCTCATCATTCATCGCTGAAACTGAAACAGTCAAATTGCAGAACATAGCTGAAACTGCTCAGTCAAATTGTAGATTTCACTGTGAATAGCTGAGCCAACCTATATTTGAGTGATGGAATATTTGAAATGGAAGTTAACCGTAAGCCATGAGCAACAAGAGCTTCAGTTTTAGTATTGGGCATGGAATTTGATATTTCGTTCGGCAGATTTGGAAGACTTTTACGAATGGGCTAGCGACGAAGAAGTGACAAAGTTTGGTTAACAGAAGCTTTTTAAATCCAAAGAGAATCTGAGGGAGTTTCTGTTGAAGGTGGTGATTCCTCACCCATGGTTCAAGGCTATATGTTTCCAGAGGGAAGCCTGTCAGTCAAATGTCATGCCCAAGCAAGGAACCCATATCTGCTGCTCCGAGCTGAATGGGGTACGCCATTGCAGCATTGGGGATGGGCTTCCAGCCATCAAGCAGGACAACGGCACTTAAAATTGGATTCAAAGAATTGCAGGGAGTGGTTATAACTGAAGCCCTTGTGCTCCCTGAAAATGTGGCGTCGGCGAGAGTTCTGGAGAAGGCCGGATCGAAAGAAATTTTCCTTCGTAACTACGTCAACCTGAAAGGGAACCGTTAGACATTGTTCTACTTTAGCTATGTTGTTTAATACCAATAGCATCCAGTGTGACTTCCATTCTGAAATCCATCAAACATGTTTCGGAATGTCTAGTTTATTGGTATGATACCACACATATATAATAAAACATTCATCATATATATTTTAATAGTTTGAGTATTGGCAATGATATTGATTTTCGTGGACTCCGCTTTTTTTATTATTGGTATACACTTTTATCGCCTGCAAATAAAAGTTGTTTAATAAGAATGATTATTTAATTATTGCTGGCCTCTTAACATATATTAAACAAAAGTACCTGAAATAAACGGTAAAGTGGTACTGCGCACTATATGGAAAGTGTTTTATAAATGTATTGAATACAATTTGTTGGTATGATAAAAATAGTTTATATTGGGATTGGGAGTGAAGAATTTCAATTTATTAAGATAGTAAAAAAAAAAACATATTTAAAAATTAATGAATGGTTTACATAATTTAACTATGTGAGAATGTTTTTAGTAATATAGTATAATTAAGATTTTCAAAAAAATTTAAATTTTAAAAGATGTTGATTTTTATTGATTTTTATGCAACTTTATATTTACGATAATAATTAATTATTTATTAATAATTGCTATTGTGAATACATTTATATAATATTAATATAATACATACTATTATAATAATTATTTTAATTTTATTAATAATTATATTAACTATTTAATAATATTAATATAATTGTGATATTAAATTAATAATTATTTTATTTCATTTTGAGAATTAGCATAACAATAATAGAATAAAGAACAAATAACAAATAAATAATGTAAGTGTTTCTCCACCTGCTTATTGAATAAAGAAGTGTATTCAAGCTATGTATGTGCATGTGAGTAAATTTCACTGGTTTATTGAAAAATGGTGAGAACATCCATCAACCATAGGTTTTAGTTTTACATGCTTTCAATTCACACTTGTAGTATGTGTCTCTATTCATATTATCGCTAATAACAATCTCTCATGCTTGTTTTAATCCTTTCCACAACTGTGTTTTACTAGATATGTCTGTCTTTACCTCATTTTTTCGTGTCACTGGGTTGGTATATTAAAGAAATGCGTAGCAGTGCTGGAGCAAAATGGCTTAGAATCTGTTAGATTTTGAAATAACCTGTAGAAGATTTTACTGTAATATTGTTTACAAAAGAAAGAAATCTTAGTGTTTTGGGTGCCCTATGTATTTGAATAGTGCATTGGTCCATTTCCATTACTGTATGATTCCAAACACTATAACTACCTTTAAATGACAAGATTGGCACAAAACTCTGAATTGGCTTTATCTTCACGCCTAATGATTGCAAAACTATCAAATTACCTCAATTTAGAAAGGAAACATAATCAGTATGATGCTAATATTGTTTGATCTAGCATTGTAGCAACTCTTCCTTCGTGCAGCATATGAGTTTGAGGATTTTATAAGCAAAGGCTCCATGCATAGGTTTTCCATGGTGGCGATCTTCTCTTGTCTTTTTCTTTAGTCATTTGACTTTGATTTCACTGTACTGTTGTGCTGAGATACTTAATAATTACTCTGTGGTGTGACATAAAAAAAAATCTTCCCCATCTTAGTAAGTTTCTCTTCCAGAATCCCTACATATTCCACATTCTTAGTTTTGGAAATTTGAATCATGTGGTGTGCGTGTTCCATATTTCTCTTTCTCATAGTAAGGTTGAAACCTAGAGATTTTGAGGATCACTTTCCTCCTTCAATGCGATGTAATAGGAGATTCGCTTGGCTATGGAGAGATGTTGAGTCGTTTTAATGCCTTTTTAGACAATTTTTGGTGAGGGCTTCTGCTCTTCCTTTTCTATTCTCTCTTCTTCCTTTTCTTTGTTTCTCAAATCTCTTCATTCTACCCCCAACTTCACTCTTTTCATATCACCAAGCTCCTTCTCTAAGTAGCCTTTTTCTTACCCACACAAAGTTTTCCTTTATATACATGTTTTCTTTCCGTAGCATTTTCAGCCTGTAGTAGCAAACTCTGTTTCCAACAGAAATCTTATCTGCTTATTGTTGCCCCTTCTTTTTTTCCTTTTTAGGAGTGTCTTTTACATAGGTCATATTGGTTTGTGTGAAGCATTGTTTGAATATTTACCCCTCCAGCTTCTGCCTTTCTTTCTCTATTTGTGTGATTTGTTCATATTTATCCCAGTTTAGGCCTGGTGTCTCTCTCATTTTCACCCTATCACTTTCCTGTCTGGGCATCAGGGTTGAAATTTTTTCTTTTCTTCAAGGTATGCCGTAGTGGCCTAGGTGGCACACCTCGTTTTTAGTGTCCCCATAAAATTTGTAGTTTGTTGAGGGAGATATAATTCTCTGGGTTGTGTCTATCCCTCCTCACATTTTCCATATTTATTTTACTCATTCCTTCTTCATTTTCTTCCATATTTGTTCTAATTTCTGCTTAGCTCTCATTTTTCCTTTTTCATTTTCTTTCTTCATTTTTCTTCTTCTGTTCTTTCTTCTTCTTCTTCCTTCATTTCTTTGACTTCTTTACTCAAGTTCATATATGTGTATCTATATTGATGGTTTCAGGGGTCTCACACGTTTATTTGTTCATGAAATGAAGTTGATCAAGGTATAGGATGTCGAGTCCATGAGATCACCCCACTATGCATTTATAATACTAAGGGTGAGTTTAGTGCTGATACTTTTATCTTATTCTCCATCTCATGTATCTCTCCCATTGAATGGAGATACTGCAGATATTTAGTATTTGTGATACATTTCTAATTCTAAATTCAAGTAAGAATCAAATCTTATCCATGTAACACACTAGTTCTCCTATGTTGTAGTTCTAGAGACAACCCTCGAGTTAGTCAAAGACTAAAAGTAGGACATCTTAATTAGTAAAGAGTGTGTAGGATATACCTTCAAAACTATTATTATGCTCAGTGCCTCTTACCATATCAATTTCTCCAATGTATCACAAGTTTAAATGTAACTTGCAAAAGCAAATATGTTAATTATAAAACTCCTACAGAGTAGACAAATCATCTCACACATACCCAACATAGACAATGCCTCTTTCCTCATGAGGGCCATTTTTTTGAATACTATAGAATTATCTAATTCAAAGGTGGTTTGTGTTATGCTAAGAGAAGTGATACTAATCACCAATGGAATAAATACCTAAAAATATTGATATGAATATGGGCTTGTTTTTACATCCACACACATCAATCACCCATCTAATAATATCTCATGAATTAGGTACAGAATATGGATGAAGTGTTAATGTGAGTTACCTATGCACTGCACACCTATGTTTTAAAGTCACCAAACCACCAAATATAAGTATCGACGACGATAATCTAGATTGTCAGAACTACTAGCCACTTTTGCATTCCAAAACGTGGATATAAGGAAAAATGAGATAAAGAATAAAATGGTGAAACAATATCACAAAGAGAGATACAAACCAGAAATATCTACAATGTAATCTCACCTCAAATTAACTCATCTTCACTAGAATTCCATAGCTCAAAATTGTATTAATAATTCAAAAACTAAAATAAAATCATATTAATCGTAAGTTTCTTCCCAAAATCAGAACTCGTGTCTTCTTCTCAAGCTGCTGAAAGAGAGAATTTTCATGATTGTTGGAACATATTTTGAGAAATATTCTCTTCATGCTTATGAATCTCGTTAGAAGTCCTATCAAAATGACAAAACTCATGGACAGAATTAAAGAACTCTCATCATTTACCTGTTAGGGGCTTGGAAGCATTTAAAAACACCATTACATAAGATCTCCCAGTAAAAGTAATTGTTACGTGAAATAAAGATTCCACCCGAACTTGAAATAACAACCAGAGCAGCAAAAGCCCAGAAGCAACCATGAAATAACAACATACGCTCACAGACAAGCGAGGTTGTCGATGTCGGAGGTGGCACACGAAAGATGAACTCTGCCAAGTCAAGCTCAGCAAACTCTGGCGCACTTTGTTGATTGTCGGGCGATCGGCTCGTGCATTGCCGCAAACCTTTTCATCCCGATGAATGCTTCACAAGATCACCCAAACTTGCTCTCAGAGGGATTTTTGTTTGAAAGCAGAAAAGGAGTGGCAATTCGGGCGGAATGTTGCTATAACCGTTTCGCCTTAGCTTTGCGCTTTTTCCGTCAAAGCATCTCGTCCGGGTCCCTCTCCCCGTTTTGTGTGACAGCCGAGTAATCCGTAGTGATTGGCAAAGAGTGAAGGGGTGGTGGGGTCCCGCATTACCGGGAAGCCCCGAAAGAGTGATTTTCCAAACTCGTGATCAAACCGGTCTGCGTCGTGCACCACTTGCCGCAAGGCCTTCAAAGTCAGAGCACGCGCCAATTCCTTATCTATGATTTTCGTGCATTCGGCGTCTCCCTTATGTCGACCGTTCATGCCATGCTCCTCTGGCATTTCCTCGCTCATCACTTTCAAGAACGACATATAGTCTTTAGCACGCCGAGCTCTATCAAGTCGACATCCTCTTTGCAATTTCCTCTTGAGATGGAGTACCGACGATTTCATCTCTCAATGATTTTCGCAAATGTACTCATTGCCTGGCCATCGTGGAGATGATCTCGTACCGTACAATCCTCCTTCCCTCCCCGACGCCTGAGACCAGATGCGTGTTGCTCCGTTTATGTCTTCTGTTGGCCTTCGTATTCTTTTCGCTCCACCTCGCAACACTTCCATTATTTTTCTATTTTCTTCGACAAGTCCTCTTCCAAGTCAGTGATCTTTGCCTTGCCGTAGCGGCACTGCTTTCCATTACCTCGTTTTTTGCTTTGTCACACTCAACTCTTCTCGCCAAAATGTAGCTTGATGCCTCATGGTGGCTACAACAGCGAACAACTAAGTGATTGTCCTGGGCCGCTTGCGCCCTCGTTCAACCCCGTCCCGAAGAGTGGCATTTTCTCACCCCGCCGCGTGCTCCTCGGCTTCCTCCTTTTCCTTACTAATGTGTCACTGACCCCGCTTTTCCCTCTCTCGTCGGGTACCGACTCGCCGCGTTTCGACACAGGGAGGCCGGTGCTGCCTCACTTTATCAACGTGATTTCGTTCTCAAGAATCGTTCAATTACAACCCCCGTGGGGTTTTTCCTTATCTTTTTCCTTTGATTTGGTCTTGGAGGAAACGTACCGATTTGCCCGGCGTCGATGCCTGCTCCTCGCTCATTTTCAGGCAGTAGCCCCCCACCCGTGCATGTTTTTGCCCCAACTTCTTCAATACAAGGGGTGACCGCATCATTTCATCTTTCACCACGAGCACATTCGGAATAGGTTGCACATGTTTGGGTTGTCACAATTTTCATGTCAATTGCATGCTCGAGCACCTTATGTAGTGACACCCCGAATTGGGATCTAACATACTTAACATAGACATCACCATGTTCTCGCATCCACGTTAATGGAAGCGGGTATATCTGTGTGATATTTTCAATGTACCTCTCTAGCTCTGGGCCTTTGTATTTGTCTCCGATTTCTCTATTCGCTCAATCCCTCCAATTGCCCTCTGTGAAGCATGCCCCACGATGGCCTCAGGTGACCTCCAGGAAGTCGCAAAAGTGACACTATCCCTTATCACTCTCGATCCCGGCCTTGCCTTTGTCCAATTCACGACATACCCAGCGCGGGTTCGCGGTCGTTCCTCTCCCATGACTTCGCTCACCGGAGGCCGTTTTTTGGATTTTTGCGAATCGCTTCTCGAGGTACCGCTTCCTCTCCCTCTCGTGTCCTTATTCACGTTCTTCTCTCTCCCCCGTGGCAGATGAATCGTCTCCGTCCGCGAAACCAAAGGCCAAATTTTGATATTAGCCCTCCATCTCCATGAGTGGCCTTGGATCATACAAGGCTAATTCGTTTCTTTTTCCTTTTGTTCGAGATACCCTTGAGGATCGTAAGCCAAACCCTCTCCCCGCCTTAGGTCCGCACCTTAAATATTTTCTCATCAACTGGGAGGGAAAGTCTCGACCACAACAAAAGGGCCGATTTCGATGGGGAGCCTCAAGACATAACCCTTCGTGACAATGAGCCGACCGCCTTGAGGGCCCCACGGATGTATTCAAGTATAAAATCGACGAATAGGCAGTACGGTGCAACCCAAGAAGGGGAAACTTCGGCTCCATAGACCCAAATTTCAATGTAGTTATCGACCGTAAAGCAACTTCAAAGGCTCGGGGACCTTCCCGCTTGCGCCCCGCCTTTTTTTATTTCCGGGTGACCCTAGTGGTAAGGTGAGTCATGAATAATAGTATAAGAAATAGACATGAAATTACTCACAAAACCGGAATAACCTCTCTCAGGTACTGACGTACGTAAAATTCTTACCAAGAACGTTTTCCAAGCTGGGAATTCTCTTGATACATCTTGTCTAAACCCAAACCGTCAAATTTATCGTACGTGCGTAAAAAGGTAGAAAACCATCGAACAAAAGCGGAACCGTGCTAGTTTCGTAAAGCTACTAAACTAGGCTCGAATGGTAGGAAAGGAAACCATGGATATCTAACACTACCCCTATTTGAGACATGAGCCATAAGAAATGGACGCACTGTGAAATTTTCGCGACTCCATACCCCTAAAAGACTAGCGATAAGAGAAAATGGGCCGAACTTCCTCTCGTGAACAGACTTAACGGAAAAGTGCTGTCTTCATGCCAGGGAGAGAAGTAGCTCGATTTTCGGTTAAGGTACAGATGAAGGCTCTCTCGGTTCTCCCATGGCCGTTCCCCCGGCGAACTAGAAGGCTAAAGCCGCCCCGCCGAAACCGATATATGTGGTGCCGGGAGGAACGCAAAGGGCTCGTTTGATAATATCGGGGAAAGGGAAAAAAACTTGGTTCCTTGAGGAGAGGTGAAAGTTCTCACGCTCGTCGTAAACGTCTCCGAGCCGTGAAATAAAATCGAACCACAAAGTAAACTTGAGGGGTAATTTGGTGACACAAAGCGTACACGACTACCCTCGATAACCAGCGTTTATCATAACATGACGCTTGAAAAGCTATGCTTACCGTTGATGTCAAATGGGTATTAGGTCGCGTATACCGGGCCGCAAGTGGACTAGAGGGGACGAACCCGAGAGGGTGTCTAGACTCTCGACTCCGAGGGGTTTCCGTTTAGCTTCAGCGCGCCTCTTCCCATGATCGACATAACAAAACCTTTAAAAGATGAAAGGGGAAAATAGGGAACAAATGGAGGATAGAATACCTCGTACACGGGGAACTCGTTCTCAAGAAAATGACGGGGGGATGTTGATAGTGAAATTGTGTGGACTCTCATGTGCTTTTGGTTCCCCTTTTTAGTACATATGGTATGAACCCCGCAACCCCATCGGGAGTAAAAATGGGAAACTATTACTTTCGACTGGAATGTTTGAGGTAAAAAAGGGGCGGATTAAAAATGATGAGTGGGGGAATGAAGGCCGTAAGGGCGCCGACAAGTGAGCACGCGGCGCGAGGGATTGGGTACAAGCCGAGGGACAGGAGCGCCTGTAGCGAGTTTCAATATTGCACAGCCCTTGCGATTTCAAGCGCAACTCAAGAACCCCACCTTACCTTGTGTTGCAATAGACCACACGATTACCAGAAAATCTCATTTATAAAATGGCGTTTGAATATATAGTGCATACCGTACCTTAGGGTTCACCTTTCCTCGTTTGCCACATCACCGAAGAACCCGCACTGGCACTGCCACGTCATCACATCTCCGCACCTTGTTCTTGCCACGGGCCACTTACTCTTGCCACCTCACTCCCGCTTTAGGTCCCCACCCTATCGAATACGTGCGTATAACATAACTCCGCGGGGGTGTGGGGCCTTATCCTCTCTCACCGCCGACCCCCGCTAGCTCCTTTCGTAACATCTCGCCACATGCTCCTGCTTCAACTCCGCGAGGGTATGGGTCTCCTCCCCTCTCAATGCTCCACCCCACGGAAATTCTCTCCAATACTCGCCACGCACCTATTCACAAGGCTCATTCCGTTAATATTTCTATTAATCCTTTAACTTTACACTATAGCCTTTCATATTAATTTCGCCTTTGGATTTTAGGCATGTGGCCCGCTTACCTTCAAATATTTGTCTTTTAGTACGATGTTCACGATATGATCTATCGACCTTTAATAAATCAATGGCTTGGTTGGATATTGATCAACACCTCATAGGAGATATATTTCATGATATGATATGATACCTCATAATATGGGTAAGGGGAGGCTTTCCCTTATTACCCCATTTTTATCTCCATGTATTCTTCATCATGCATGAAGAAAATATTCTTAGAGGTAGTATGGAGACTTAGCTATCTCTATTCCACTTAACCCCCGGAGGGACAAAGCGACTCGCTAATGAGCTCAAGGGTTATGGCAACTGCCATCCTTCAAGACCGCCGTGGCCTCATCAACGGGCGCCTGGGAGTGCAAGGTTAATGTAAATTCAGGACAGCCATCGCATCATCAAATCCTCGACGAGTCGAAGAACCCCACACACTATTGATTTCTAAATATGTCAACCATGCGAGGGTGTAGTATAACACCTTTTGCTTGTGTTGGCTCCTTTTCATTAAAACCTCCTCCCCATCTTGTGACTTTTTTTTGAGACATTGTAGTATGTGGAATGCTTCCAAAAGCACTTGTGATATGGGACACCAAAGGTTTCAACTTAACACAAAATTTTATTTTTCTACCCTTTTCCTTTGAAAAACCTCTTAATATCTTGAATGTGGCTTCACCGTGTGTAAATTACCATGAAAATGTAGCTTTTTCAAACTGTTGGGTGATGGCCACTTACCTCTTCAATTCTAATGTTTCTTTATTAAAGGATGGTGTGGGGGTGTCAATACACTTTGAGGTTGGCTCATATGATACTTTCCTGCAACATATGGCCTCCATGGAAACTTCTTATAGAAATCATATACTTTTGTGTAACATTACAGGTCTGAGTGTAAAGCCAGAGACCAAGGGTCAAAGCTCCTTTCATGTCTTTCTCCCTATCCTACTCTAACCGATACTGCACGTGCACAATATAATTAGTAAGCATCAGCCAAATTACACCTTAAAGCATGTGAACCGAAACACACTTAGGTACAAGTGGAGTGTTCTCAACCCATTTTACCGAAACTACAAAATGTCCTCACTCACATAGATGAAATGGATCAACATCAACATTCAAAACTACATGCAAAGGAAGAACACCTACATTATTTATTTGACATTCCATTTTTTTCACTACTAGTTATTTCAAGGACTCAAAACTGAAATAAAATAATTATTATATCTACTAATTCTCAAAAATGAAATAAAATAATTATTATATCTACTAATTCTCAAAAATGAAATAAAATAATTATTATAATTATTATCACAATTATATTAATATTATTAAATGGTTAATATAATTATTAATAAAATAAACAACACTGTCAAAAATGAAATAAAAAAAGGCTTAAAAATCTTAATTGTATATATTACTAAAAATATTCTTACAATTTCAGTTTTTCATTCATTATCTTTTTTTTAAATACCATTTTTTTTACTATTTTAATAAATTGAAATTCTTCACTGCCACCTAAGCTATAGACCATACCTACCACCTACAAACTTAATTAACATTAAATACATTATAAATCACTTTTCATAGAGGTTAGCAGTAATACTTTACTGTTTATTTCAGGTGCTTTTCATTATATTATTTTAAAGATGGTATTGTCTTAAAATAATCATTTCTTCTTTCAAAACAACTTTTTATTTGCGAGCTATTAAAGTGTATATTATTATTAATAGAAACAGTAGTCCATTGAAAAATCAATATCATTGCCAATACTCAAACTATTAGAATATATCTAATGAATGTTTATTATATATGTGTAGTATCATGTAAGCCCACTAGACATTCCGAAACATGTTTGATGGATTTCAGGAATGGAAGTCACACTGAGATTATTATTGGTAGTTAAACAAAATGTATAGCTAAAGAGTAGACAGTGCGTAACGCAATTTCTTTCAGGTGGATGTAGTTACGAAGGAAAAGTTTTCTTAACAATGCATTAAGCGCTCTACAATGCATTTTTTTGGTACATGAAAAGTTAGAAAGCGACAACGGCGTTTGGAGACTAAATATCAAAGAAAGGTAAGGTGGCCAAAAGAGGAAAACACAAAACGACATTGAACGTTGAAATATTAGAAATAATCAGTGGCCAATGACGAGAAATTATGCATACTTAAATAAGAGGAAGGATCCTCCAGGGAATTAATAGACACATGGGTATTGTTATTTTAACTTCATTAACTCCCAGCAAACTTATTATTAACTTCTTAGTACACATATATAAAGCAATGCTACGTTTAGCAACCAGCCTGGATCAGCCTTCAGGAAACCATTGGATGTATATGCCCATAGATGGAAAAACAGTACTGTTATAACAAACTCCTGTTTAGCCGACCAAACCTATGGTATAGGCAATCTTTCACTTGGCCCTGAAATTCCGGTTTTACGAAACTGTCTTGAAAGAAAATCTATTCGAATGTTAAAAAAATTGACCACAGACCGAATTAACCTCTCTACAATGGAAGAGTTTTAGCAGATGAAAAGGAGAAAGCTAACACCATGTTCAATTACATGTCAAAGAGAGTTTTGGGTAAATGTATGTCGTTGCAATGGATCCTCGTCATTGCTTTTCTGGGCCTCTTTTAAGTTGATGGAACAGCGATAACGTTGTAGTTTTCGAGAGTGATAAACCAATGTTGTTGAATATATGGTTGTAATAGTGTTGCTGTTTTTCTTAATGATTGGAAAATCTATTACAAAAAATAAATTTAGGGGAAATAGTCAATAATCTTTAATGGTTTTCACTTTTTGATATGCTTTCTCGTTTTGGGTTGTTAACCTATTTCTTTATGTTAAAGACATAGAACTCTAAGTTATAAGGAATATATCTTATTTTAGAGTATGACTAGAGTTTCAATTTAATTATGAATAATTATTAAGTAGATGGTATGGAGGTAATGAATTCTTTAAGGATATTATTAATATAACTACTAATAAAATAAGGATTGACATTTATTATCTAGCCCTCTTTTTTTTTTCTTTCTAATTAAGTTGTTTAATTAAAACAAAATGCCATATGAACAAGTGTCATATGATATGATTTAAAGTTTTTTGGACCTCGTATTATTGATAAAAATCTTTTTCCATATTAAACAAATGCCATAGCAAAAATTGTCATGAAATGAGTTATGTTTTTTGGCCATATAATATTGACATGAAAACTTCTTTTACATATTAAACAAATGCCATAGGAACAAGTGTCATATGAAATGAGTTATGTTTTTGTGAATGTCGTATTGATAAAAATCTCTTTTTGTATATTTGGGAATTTATGGTAAAGTAACCATGAATCTCCATGGTTAAGAACTTTTGTACATGTTTTTCTTTATATATATATATATGTGTGTGTGTGTGTTTAATTTATATATTAATTTTTTTATAATTTATAATAATAAGAAAAATTTAAAACAAAGTTATACTCTAGTTAATTCTTATGATTTATTTTAATTGATGTTTATGGTACATGGATACCTATAGGCTTTGTTAAACCATTTAATATATATGGTTGTACTAGTTTTAGGTTAGCCACATAAATTACAGAGTGTTAAGTTCATAGACATCAATTAATAATGATCATTAAAACACTTATTACATGATAATTTTTTCATTTTAAAATTCAAAAAAATCATAAAAACTAATTAAATTACAATTTTGCTTTAATTTATTAATAATAATAAATAAATAAAATTTTAAATTACATTGCCTAATCACCACTAAGAAAATCACACTTTGTTGGGGCATTTCATTTATACTTGTGTACATTGTTTATTTATCTCAACCCAATTCACAGAGAGTATATCACATCTCAAATTTCTACTATAGGTGCCTCAGGATATTTTCCTTATCTCCTCCACTTCAAAGGTTAAGAAACTCTCAAAAGAAAGATATTGCAAGAATGCCACGCTAGAAAGTTTTGAGTTATGATTTTAGGAGCATTCAAGATACCTAAATTCCTAGGAATATCTCTAAAACTATAGCGAACCGACATATAAAAACATTCACAAGAGAGTATATCACATCTCAAATTTTTACGTATAGGTGCCTTGAGATATTTTCCCTATCTCCTCCAAATTTCAGACTCAAGAACCCTCTCAAAAGAAAAATATATGGTAAGAATTTCAAGCTATAAAAAAGTTCGATTTGGATTTTAGGAGCATTCAAGATACCCAAATTCCTAGGGTTTATCTCTAAAACTATAGCGAGCCGACATATAAAAATATACACAAATTATATCACATCTCAAATTTCTACTATAGGTGCCTTGAAATATTTTCTCTATCTCCTCCAAATTTCATAGTGAAGAATCCCCCAAAAAATAAAGAAATAATGGAAAGCTAGAGTGTTTTGAGTTCTAATTTTAGGTATATCTAAGATACCTAAATTCCTAGGGACTATCTCTAAAATCTACACTAAACTCACATATAAAAATTGAACTCGATGATTATTTTTTATTTCCCCTCATATTGTCCAAGTTTCTACTCATTTTGGAACCTCCTAAAATAAGTGCTATAATGAAAATTCAAAAATAGTTTGTTTTAAGAATCATTTAGAAATCTCAACTTCCCTAGATCATATATCTTAAAATATAGAAAACAAGGACCTAAAATTCATCGAAATGACAATGCTATTTCCCCTCACTATGGTCCATGTTTTAGCCTTCCAACCCCTTACAGAGGAAAATTTAAAGGAAAATTCTAAAATGACTATCAATTTACAAATCACATTTTTCTATTACACTATAAAATTCCATGAAATCATTTATACTCTATAGAGAAAATAAAAGAAAGGAAGAAGTAATTAATAGAGAAAAATGTAATAAACAAGAAATACATCAACAACCAAGTAAAATTAACAACCATTACCCATGCATCCAAATTAATTTAAATTCCATAGATAAGTGAATTCAAACCTCCACTAGTCCATACTTTACTACCATAACTAACACAATGAAAACAAATAAAAACATATAATCTCAAGAATACCCTATGTCATACAATAATTCATCAGGAACACTACTACCGTAAAAATAAACCCATATCGATTGTAACAAAAATATCGTAACCGAAATGGGGAGGCCATGTTCCATCCTAACTCGCCTGTCTTGTTGCAATTTTTCTCACAACTCGCCACTGGCCCGAGATCCCTGTGCCCTTTATGGAAAGCTAAATGCAGTGGGATTCATATGATTTTAGACTAGATTTAACAGAAATGGGATAGTCACCTTCTCTCCGCGAATAAGAAAAACTTAATCTCTTATGCCTAGGCTACCACTGAGCTCTTAACTTAACATATATGGCATAAAAACCTTTTGGATTTTTCCACCAAATCCCTAAATTCAGATTTAAATGAGAGAGTAAAAGAAGACGTAACAATTAGAAGTTTAAGAACCAAGAAGTAAAAACTAAATTGATTTGTTTCTCCATCTTACTTTTATACATCGACACTTCATCTTCCCAACCTTTCAACCTCTTGGGAAGAATAAATCCACCACATCAAAGGGGAATATTCTCCAAGGTTTATTTTTCCTCTTAAGTCAAGTTTTCTCCTAAGGCATCACAATCCCTATTTCCTCCCTTCCTTTAGCTTTAGAAATAAAATTATTAATAAAATAGAATAATACATTTATATAATAATGTTTAGTACAATATAAATGTTAGTAACCCAATATTTACAAGTATTTAATTACATCAATACAAATTTTAGCCAAGGGGTGTCACACTAAAAGAGTTTGAAACATTTATAAATGAAAATATCATTATAGAATAACAAACATAAATGAAACTATAATTAGAGAAGATTGGGAGGGGAATTAAAGAAGGAAGGTTAATATGTAAAATAAGAGAGGGGAAGGAAAAGAAATGATAATAATTAGAAATTATTAATACATTTTCATGGATAGATAACAATAAGATCATAAAAGAAAAGAGTAATTTGGCAATATTTCGTTGATTTTAATTCATTAACATTAAATTTTAATAGGTTCTTACAGAGATGGCTATTGATGTGTAATATGGCCAAAATTCACACTAAATTAAAAACTTGGTTCTTTATCATCAAGATCTTGTTGGATTAGTATCCGATTGGTTGTATCAATTACTTGTTCCTCTTATTTACTATCGTTTCATAATGTTGTTTTATTGTTAATTTATTTCCCCACCTTATAGGAGAAGGGCATGTTTTCAATTATTTTTATTAATTTTTCCATGAATGATACACATATTTATGTTAAGACTTATAGGTGGAAAGGTGGGATTCCCCACCATGCTAGGCCATTACTATGTTATTGTTTAATTATTGTCATTAAACAATTTATTTATTTGATATTGAATTTTTGAGTTATCATATTCACGTGATCGTTTCAAATTTTTTAGAGGTGTAATGCCCTCCGAATTTTACATTATTTAATATACTATATGAAATTTCATAATTTTCTTCCTCTTATAATGTTGGCCCACTTGGTGTTCTTTCTAGTAGTTGTTCATGTACTTTTTGATTGAACTTTCACTCGTAATTCATCTATGAATATATACAGTAATGTTTATTAGAATATAACCCTATAATTTCGTCGTACCTCGATTTTATCTGCTTTCATTAATTTAGTTTATGTAAGAAAACATGATCTTCATTGTATTTAATTATAGTGTGGGCACCGTACAATACACACAACCGATTCTTGGAAGATTTTATTAACTATTTGCATACCAATAATATATCATGACTTAACCTTTAGTTTAATAAGTCCTATCACATAAGCATATGTAAACTATTATCATACTACAATTTCACTTCTCCAAGACATAAGTCCGCCTATTAATTTAGACCATAGTTCTTCTCTAGACATTTCTAACAACATAAAAATTTTAATAGAAAATCTCAAAGACATAACATACCAATTTGTAAAGACGAATTTTCCTTCAACCACGATCTTCTCATCAAAGCTCTCCCTGGCGAGAGACCAATATTCCCTAATGTCGACAACCTCTTGTCACTATACTAATGGAACTTTTAATCCCACTTTCCCTTAGCAAGTTTCCATAAGGACATCCCGTTATTATAAGTTGTTCTTTCCTCATATCTTGGTCTTTTAATTTTTTTTCCCACAAAATATTACTTTAAAACTTGTTTTTCCTCGAACAAAATGTTTCTTACCCCTTCCCAACAACTTTCCTCTTTACCTGGGATTTTCATTAGATATTTTCCCATCTAATTTCACTTATTTATTTATTTTTCTCCAAGGATTTTTTGAGCAGAGAATTTTGGGAAAGTTTGAAATTATATTCCATCCTCATGGATAAGAATTTCCTTATCTCAATTACTATGCCTTTACAACATTGTCATTTCTTCCCCAAATAATTATTAACTTGAAATAATTATGTAAAAATATAATTTTTTCCATAGGTCCACCTAGACCTTGGTATTATTTTTGTAATATAAAAGCTATAAATCGTGGGTATCACATCTCCGACTAGGTGAGCAAAAATTCCAATTTTCTTGCTCTACAATGCTACAAGATGTCTAAGGTTGCTATAGGATTTCTGTAGTATAACAGAAACCCTTTCATGCTACAAGAAAGTCCCCCGAGGATGAATAAGCTAACCCAATCCAACTTACAATCACTCCACCCCATGCATAAAGGTTCACTCATCAAACCCTCTATTTTTCCACTCAGAACTAGTTTAGCTAAATCCTCACACATGGGTTCTCCTCTCATATCCTCCTCCACATGCACCACCCATTCACATCCCTATTTCCTCCCACACTATTTTTTTCTTCATTTCACAATAGTGGAGTTTCCAACCACAGGTAAAATCAAGCATAATAGGAGGGTCCTCATGTGTAATTCCATATATAGCCAACAGACACTGTAAGATGGAGGTGATCATGAAGATGGCTCACATCACAGAGGATCTCAAGAGAAGATGCACCAACAAATATCACTCTGAGGGTTTCATGAGGCAACCAAAGAAATACCTTTTTACCAAGAAAATACAACCCAGGGAAAAGAAACAACGAGGGGAAAATAAAATGTTAAAAGTAAATGATGATCATCACCATGCTCAAGCCCTCGCATCAAAGGATCCCTCTACCATTAGAATTTCGTAGGCTCAAGTACGGCTCCCTCACCCTCTCGCTATGCCTCATTTGACTAACATGAGTTAATGTGGAGAACAGAGTTCAATATGCAAAGAGTCAAGCATAACTGGCCACCCTCGAAGAGTTAAAGTAAAGAGTTAGTATGGTTTTCATGTGACTTGGAGTTTTCACATCAGCTAAGAGAATTATTATGAGGAGTTGGAGTTTATTCCAATGCAAAGGGAATGATTGGCTCACATGGGACCAATAGTCCAAATGAGGAAACCTCATGCCAAATCCACATCACCACTACACTCCAAGTCCACTCGAATTGCAATAAAAGGTGTACTTTGGCTGAAGCTTACTAATTATATCATGCATTTCGATATCAGATAGATCAGGATAGGGAGAAGAGACACCAAGGAGCTTTGATCCATGGTCTAGCCTTTCATGGAGCCTATGGTACATGAAATTATATGATTTCTATAAGAAGTTTCCAAAGAGGCCATTTAGTGCTAGCATCATGTAGGCCAACCTCAAAGTGTATTGGACACCCCTACACCATCCTTTAAGAAAGAAACATTAGAATTAAAAGAGGTAAGTGGCCATCACCCAACCAAGTTGAAAATTTGTTTGCTGGTAATTTACACACCGTGAAGCCACAATTCAATATGTTAAGAGGTTTTTCAAAGGAAAAAGGGGTAAGAAAATCAAATTTTGTGTTGGGTTGAAACCTTTGGGGTCCCATATCACAAGTGCTTTTGGACACATTCTACATACCACAATGTCTCTAAAAAAGTCACAAGATGGAGGGAGGTTTTAATAGAAAGGTGCCAGATAGATAAAAAGTATTAAACTACACCCTCCCATGGTTGACATATTTAAAATCAATAGTGTGTGGCATTCTTCAAGCTCATTAAGGGATTTGATGATGCAAAGGGTTTCAGAATTTACATTAGCTTTGCACTCCCACGTAGATGATAGGGCCAAGACAAATGGTTAGAGGGCTAAAATTGCTCATAACCCTTGAGCTCACTAGTAGAGTCAACACCTTGCCCAGGAGTTGAGTGGAAAGAGAGAGGACTTAGTCTGTTGCTTACTTCCTAAGAATATTTTTCTTCTTTGCATAAATGGGAAGAAAGGCCATGAGATAATCCAGCTAATGGGCTGAAATGAAAGTCTCCCTTACCCATGATATGAGGTATCATTTCATATCATGAAATATATCTCCTGAGGGAAGACTATGTGGTCTATGGATAAAATTTCATATTATTGCATGAGTTTAGGTTCAAAGGAGATATATCCAGAGAAAAGATCAAATATCACATACATCCCTCCTCCATTCAATCAGAGATATGAGATGGAGGGGAACAAAGAAAGTATCAACACTTAGCTCACCATGGTGTCCTCGAATACATAGGAGATGATCTCATAGATCTTAACATCCCCATACCTTATTCCAAATTCATTTTCATGGAAAAATAAGTATCATTGGGACACAAACCATCAATCTCCCGGAGATACCCCTACCTCTAGTCTTCGATAAAATGAACAAGGAAAAAGAGGAGGAAGAATAATAAGAGTAAGAAGAATAAGAAGAGGAAGAAGACGAAGGAAGATGAAATGGAAATAGAGGTAAAACCCACATAAAATATAGGAGAAGATGAAGGAAAGGAATATGATAAAAGAAATATGGAGAAGGAGAAGAATATGAAAAAGAGGAGGATAGACCCCAAGCTTAGAATTTTATATCATCTCCCCTCAACAAACCAATCTTCACGGACCACTAAAACGAGTGGCTGCCACCTCGGCCCACTCTAACCACCACCGCGAAAGAAAAGAGAAAATTTTAGACCCTTGTGTACTTCGCAACTGTGAAGAATGACAGGGTGAAACAAGGGAGACCTCGGACTGAGTATTCAAGATCGCAATCACAATCGAAGAATCACCAAATAAGAAAGAAGAAATAGGCTGGAGGAGGTAAAATATTCAAGTGATCACTTCACATAAAAATACACCTATGACCTACACAAGAAGACACTCTTCCAAAAGGACGAAAATAAGGGTAACAAGAAACGTATGACTATTATAGGAAACATAGAGTTTGTTACACAAAACTTAGAAAATGATTCAGAAACAAAACATGTGCTAAAAGAGGAGAAAAAAAAATCATGGGGTAAGAGAAAGAGGCACCCTTGTAGGTGAAAGAGGCCCAAGGTGATGAAAAAGATGCAACTGAGGCTAATGTGAAAGTTGAGAAACAAGAAAAGGAAGAGGAGGAACCAAAGGAAGAGCCCGCCTCACCAAAAATTGTCTAAGAAGGCATTACAATGGCTCAAAATACTATCCCATAGCCAAACTTGATCTCCTATTACACATTCATTGAAGGAGGAAGGATGATCCCTCAAATCTCTTACCACATGTTCTTATGAGAAAGAGAAATATAGAACATTATACACCACATGATTCAAATTTCCAAAACTACAATGGAATATGTAGTAGGATCATGGAAGAGAAACTTATTTGGTGGATGGGTAGAGATTTTTTTGATGCCACACACAGGAGTGTTGAAAGATCAGCTAAAAAATTCACAAGAAGAGAATGCAAGATTAAATGGCCAACTACAAGAAAAATACAAGAAGATTGCCACCATGGAAAACCTATGCATGGAGGGAACACAATATAGGAATCCCTCAAACTCTTATGTCGTTACCCGAAGGAGAAAGTTGCTACAATTCTAGATCAAAACACTAGCATCATATGGGTCATGTTTCCTTTTCTAGAATTACAAGTATTTTATTGGCTTTTGCAATCACCCACAGAAGATAAGGCCAATTTGGAAGAGTTTTACATGCATAATCTTATCTTGACTAATCCGAACATTTGGGACTCTAAATCTAGGTTGAAAGATATGTAAATGATGGCCCTACACTTCGGATGGCCAATGAGGAGTCGAAGGCAACAGGATGTCAAAATGGTGATGAAGAGAGAAGGGAAAAAAAGCCTCTCCAAATTAGTGAAGAGCTATGCACCGGAGCGGTCATAAACAACCACCTAATGATTGAAAAGAGTGTTGAAAATTTTATTTGTTGTTTTATTGTGGACAAAGTAGTTCTCAATGTGTTTTGGAAGACGGTGACTTCAATAATAGGAGACTTAGGAATTGATAGAATACAAATAATGTAATGGGATGTGACCACAATTGCTCCCACTTATGATGTATTAACTCATTGGAAAATTAATTGAAACAATTTGGGAATGAGGTTGTGAAACTAGACAGCTATTTTCTTCAATAAAATTCTACAATAGTGATGATAATTTGAGGACGTACCAAGTTCAATTCAAACTGCAAATATGCGAGTAGGTTGAGCCTTACACTCGTTACATAAATTACTAATTATTTTTTCACAAGGTCATGGATATGTATTGTGATCAACCTAGTAACCAATGGTGACTGTGAATCTTATCATAGCATTCTCCATCATAAGTAATCTTATGGATGGATTGTACCATTTCAAAGGAAGGTGTAGAGATATTATTGTTTTTCCCAGTACTGTCAACCATTAAAAAATCTAGGATGTTTCTTATTGTTAAACATCATGTTGAAGCACGCACATGGTGTATGAGGAAGAAGAATGCACACACAAGAACCTCAAACACACAATGAAAGATAAGCGTGAGGCTTTCTTATTTTCCCATTATACATGATTTACATTTATAATACAATGGTGTGACTCTTGGTTTCACATTCCAAGGTCACTTGGACTCCATTGTGACTTTTCATATTCCACACCTACCCATGTAGGATTAGGTGTTCCAACATCCCCCCTTAATCCGAAGGGGTATGTGTGAGTCCAAGAAAAGAGTTGTAATACAATATGCAAAGTATACATGGCAGCACTTGGCTGAATCAACTCTCTGAAATGTTGGAAAAAGGAGGTGGTTTTAGGATGACCACAAACACTGGAACGCAATACCTGTTGCAGTTCCCGGAACTCTTCCAAAACTGGCAAGAAGCTGAAGGCTTCTGCTAGAGGAATTGTCCCTCATAAAAAAGGGAGACCTTCGACCTAAAAGAAGGGAGGTCTACGAACTATGATGGTTTTAGGATTACCAACAACTCTGGAATGCTTGTAGCATTTCCTGGAACTCAACCAATGCTGGCAAGAAGCTGAAGGCTGCTAAGCTGAAGGCTTCTGCTAGAGGAAGTGTTCCTCGCTTGTGGTGGTTTTAGGTTGTCCACCAACCAAAGATGATGGTTTTAGGTTATCCACCAACCGAAAATGATGGTTTTAGGTTGTCCACCAACCGAAGGTATGCTCATGAGCATCCGTGTCTCTGGCTACATCTCTGAATCCGGAATGACGAATTGTGGCTCAGGCTCGCTTGAACTGCTGGCTACAACTCTGAACATGGAATGAGAGATTGTGGCTCAGGCTCGCTTGATCTGTCGTCGAAGCTTGTACATGACCACCATTTTCCCCCCTGTCAGGGACAAGGTGAGATGATGGAAAAAACTCAACCGCAAGTTTTCTCAATATCCGTGAACAAGTTCTAACATGTGTCGTAAACATCTTCTTGGCTGCTGATGCCCATTGCCAAGAAGCGATCCATCCAAGATGAATCTTGGTTCTTGCAGGAGGCTTGTGTCTGAAGCATCTGTCTGAAGAATGGGTGTGCTGACCACAGTGCTTGCATGGATGAAGATCAAAACAGTGATCTTTCATATGACCAACTCGATCACAGTGTTGGCATTTCTCAATCTGTTGTGGAAGTGGAGCATGATCTGGAACAACTGCAGGTGAACTGTCATACAAGAATCCGGCACTCTCAAATATGATGGGCTTTGTGTAATCTGGAATATGAAAGGACACATCCTTGTCATATCCAAGACCAGTTCGGTGCTTGTTGTGGACAAGCTCTTCCCAAGGTCTGATGATGGGCTTAGGAAGTGCAGGCTGAGTGGCTGCATCTGCATGTACATCTGCTCTAGTACAAGGAACTGAATGTGGATCAACTGAAACTTTGCTGACTTGCTGCTGATGGGAGTCTTTCACAATGTTCTGAACAGAAACAGGTTCAGAATGGTGACTCTTTTGGTGAAGTTCATCTTGTTGGAGCTGAGATTCCAACTGCAAAAACTCAATCTTTTCATGTGCATCTAGCAAACAACTCTGAATGTTACATAGAGCATCCTTGCTCATTTTTATCACATCATCAACATTTGAATGAATGAGGTCATTCAACAACTCTAATGCCTCATTGATTTTGGCCATTTCAACAACTTAGGCTCAAAATAAATGAAAGGGTGTCGGCTTCAACCGAAAATGCACCCGTTTACAATGTGATTCAACAACAAATACAAATGACTCCAAAGAATTTTGAAAGCACAAAATCTGCTCCTCAAATGATGGAGGGCAATCAACAATCCAACAACTCAAATACACTTCAAATCTTGAATGAAGAGGCAAATTCCACTCAAAATACAATGTTAGCTCAATACATATCTCTGCAAAATATGTGCAGCTGAAACACTAGTGCAAGGGGCCTTTAAAGCAGCTGAAATTTCCTTCAAAGAGCTGTTCAAATGATGGCAAACTTGTCTTCTAATGTGAAATTCTTCAAAAAATCACCCTTTAATGCCACAAATCACAATGCCAAATTTCACTTTCTTCTTCTATATGTATAGTCTATGTCATTTCTTTAATTCTGCTCATATATCATTTCTCTTTTTCTGCTGTTCAAATCTTCTCTCTCCTCTCTCTCTCTGCTGTTTTTATTTTTTTATTTTTTTATTTTTTTTTTATTTTTAAAATTAATTAAAAAAAGGAATAATTAAAAAATGGGGAATTTAAAAAGGCATTATTAAAAATGAAAGGAAAGGGGTTAATTAAAAGGAGGGAGGAATTAAATTAATGGAGGAGAGATATTATGTGGAGTGGGGTTATTAAAAGTGGAGTAATTAAAAAATAGGGAAAAGGAGAAAGAAATTAATAATTAAAAAGGGGAGTGACTTTTAAAAAAGGGTCGAATGTTAAAAGGAGTGATAAGGGGATTAATGCGGGGGGGGGTGCGTCATGAGGGAAAGGGGATTAATGGGGGGGGGGGTGCGTCATGAGGGAAAGTATTTAAAAGGAGGGAAATTCATTTAAAAAGAGGGAGATTTATATTAATTATGGAGGGGCGGGGTTTTAAAATTTAAAATTAAACAATGAAAAGCGTTAAGGGGTGTTAAGGGTAGTGGAGTGGGAGAGTAGGAAGCGTTGTAATGAGCGTTTGCAGTGGGAGGGGGGAACGCGTGGGATGCAGGAATGGACGCGGTGAGTGACAGATATGATAGCGCAGGGTCGTGGGATTGAGGTGACGTATAGGTGGATTCGTGAGATAGTGAGAAGGCCGCGGAGCTGTAGTTTATGGAGATAGGCAGCCAGGAGTAAGGGAACGGCAGAGCAGTGGCGTATTGGGTTAGACCTTGAGGGAGGGCGTGTTGGAACACCTAATCCTACATGGGTAGGTGTGGAATATGAAAAGTCACAATGGAGTCCAAGTGACCTTGGAATGTGAAACCAAGAGTCACACCATTGTATTATAAATGTAGATCATGTATAATGGGAAAATAAGAAAGCCTCACGCTTATCTTTCATTGTGTGTTTGAGTTTCTCATACACCATGTGCGTGCTTCAACATGATGTTTAACACTTATAATGACTTGTCCAGTAGGTTGGAGTTAATGGAACCTCTAGAAATCGTTATTCAATTATATTTCATTTTTCCCTTGAGCATCCTTCTTAATCCATGAAATCTTTCTCTGTATGATGGATTCATGGAGACTCGGTGGCAAAATTTCATCTATGGATGGGAGTATAATCGTAGTCCCGACTTGATTGTTCATTATATACCCAAGGAAAGTATCGATTCCATTGAATATGTGTAACAAATTTCATGTTATCTTTAATAGTTTGATATTCATTGTTTAAAAAAATAAGCAAGGCTCGTTCAAAGGGTTATTAATGTTATACCAATAATGCCAACCTTCGTACGTATATCTCAAGGCCCGACCGCGCTCAATTTCACATTACGACAAAAATTTCTAGACTCGTTAGGAGAGGAGTGTGATGTGGCATGTGAGATAATGTGGAATGGTTCCTACTTAGGCCTAAGAAACATGGAGTATTTTATACTCTAGAGAGATTGAGATACGTTGAAATGACACCTTTGTACAAAAGGGTCATGTGGAATTCAAGAAGATAAAATGAATAAGTTAAAACCGAGTCCACCTTTGCTGGTAGGAATAAGTGAAGGAAAATATCAAGTCAAGAAGGCAAAGCATGGGAGGAAGCAAGAAGAATGTAGGGTTCTACCCTCCCCAAGGGGATCATCGCACTTTGGGATGTTAGAGAAGCCACAAGGGTAGTAAAATAATTGATGAAAGAGGAATACGTTTCCTATAGAGTATGAGAAACCATTTGGTAATGATTACGTGATGAGCACCATCATTAGGCAGCATCAAGGGGTTAATTGTCACCTTTTTAGTCTAATTATTCCCTCTTTCTCACATTTAATTTCATTTTGTCATGTTTTTTTATTAAGCTAGAATGGTGTATTAATGGTTGTCATTATTTCGAGGTCTAATGTTGTTTAAATGAAGAAAAACTGAGAATATGTCATTGTTTAGGAAGATTGCACAATCAAGGTTCATAATAAAGAACAAGGAGTGATCGCGGTAAAGGTTGACCACCTCCTTAAATCCTAAAGGAAGCCAATATGTTCTTGAGATTCTCTCAAACCACTCTAAAATGAGAGGCATCCAAGAAAGTGAAAGATCAAAGTGGATCCACGCTCCACTTCTTTCAAGTCTCCATGTAACCAATACCTACTTTTAGGGAGTTTTTGTAGCTACCCTTTAGGATAAATAGCCAAGAAGAGCTCAAGAGGGATTCAATTTTTGGATGTAGATGTAGTAGTAGTCTCAGATCTTTTATTAGACATTTATGAATTTCTTACATGTTATGCATAAGATTGGTTCTCAACAAAATGAGCATTTTGTTTCTTCTCCACTACATTGCCTCAGTGGAACTGAGTTTGTGGGTTAGGGCCCAACCAAAGGGCTCCAACATCTCTTATGTACTTTTGTTTCTTCTTATGTTGTAGTAGTTAATCTCTTTCATTTATTGTTTGGTAGCACAAATAACCTCAAAAATGTGTGTTAAGCTCTCCTCTCTCACCTCTTCCATTGGAGCTTGAATATGAAGCTCTTCACCATAGACCAAAATGTATTTTACTTTATGATTTCTTAGGAAATTGTGATATTTTACTTTGATTATCATTAACATGGTGTAGATGGAGAGGTATATTTATGTTTTAGTTGCATATAGGCCTATTTAAATCTTTTGGCCGTATCTTTTCCACCATTATGATAAATTTACAATGATGAACTTCTTGAATATGTAGCGTGATTGTAGGTTTGAATAGAGAAGCAAAAGGTACCCCTTTAAACACCATCAACTTCGCCTTCACTCTTCATCAACCTCTTCCATACATGTCGTTACCTAACCTTGTTATCGAAAATCACCAAAGACATCACTAAGAGCCACCATTGGAGGAATACAAACTTTGTGGAAGATTTTTTCATATTGTAAAAGGGTTGGATACCCTTAACACACCTAAATCTAGCTTTACCCCACCTCTCCTAGCCTTTTCCTCCCAATTCAGCATCACACTCACACAACCTATTTCGTAGCTTTTAGGACATTCGTAGAATCCAGGAAATCCTACAGCGCCTTTCCTATACCATATTCATCCACTCTCTCCTTGAACCCGAAATCTCTTTCACCTCTATTTAAAAGACACCAAGAGACCTCAACCCCGAACCTTGGGTCATATGAATATCTTATACCACCTCACTGCCTCTCTTTGCTCCAAACCAGAGTCATTTAAAAGTGTGCTAGCCCGTCACAGGATGCATCAATAAACGCAGAGGTTAAGAATATAGATAGGATTTGATTACTATTTTGTTCATGATAGCAAGGTTTGTATTGTTTCCTTTTTTCACTTCGATTCAAGAATTCAGATTATGAATGCCACTTAGTGTAATTTTCTCGCATTAGCTTCAAAGGTGAATTTCTTCTTTGTAGATAGTTATGACGAATACATGTGATCTTATGTACTTTCTTTCGTGTTGATAGATCATTAATGGTTGTGATTTATTTCCAATCTTATATTATATTGAAAAGTGTGACACACTTCCTTTCCTAGAAGTAACCCTAGCAATAGCACTTCATTGTAGAACTTAGAAGAGACAATGAGCCAGGAACTCATGTTGTGCATATAGCGCAATCACCACTGGGAAGTTTGCATAAACCCCAGGTTGACAGCAAAGTTGGGCAGCTTCTCTAGGATTTGCATTTCCAGCAATACCACAGTCTCCACTTCACCCCCGAGCTTTAGGGAGATAAATATTATCACATCGAACCCAAGGAAGAACTACTTCATTGATAAAAGCTATTATAAGCAGTAAGATTTTATTATGTTACAAAAGATTATTATATTAATAATTCTAAATTATATAATTATATTTTTTTATAAATAAATTATGCAACATTTAAAACCATAGAATTTAAAACGCATAAAATAATAATATTAAAATATTTTTATAAATATTATTTAAAATTTCTTCTAAACTTCAAAAACAATTCATCATTTAAATTTTGAATAACATAACATCTATACATATTTAATAATATATGTATTTATTTTTTAATTAAAATTAAAATTAATTTAATTATTGTATAAAAGACACCTTAGAATCCAACATGAGGGGAGATGTGTATTTAGTCAATTTTTAGTTGACATATATTATTTATAAAATAACCAAATAAAACACACTATCAACTATAATAAAAGTAATAATAGTAAATATATTTACTTATTCTTAGTTAAAATATTTTAAATAATTAGACAAATTTCATGTTAGAGAAAGTTATATCCTTGTGTCTAATTTGTGCGTGTTTTCAATATCTTCACTGTATCAAGTCTAAATGATATGATGGCATAAAAAAATACATCATTATTCTTTGCATGCTAAAATGCTACGTCCTTATTTTGTATGCTTGATCATAACTAAAAAGTGTTACATAATTATTATTTTTTTTTATTATTTGAATTCTTCAAGATGTAAATTTTGAATTAGCAAAGTTTACATTCCCAAATATATGGATAATAATGATAATTTGAAAATATGGCATTCTTTTCTCAATTCGAACTAGTCAAATCTGCCTAATTCTAAACTATCACCGAGAGGGATCAAATCCTTTAAGGTGCAAACCTTTCATCAATTTCTACACTCCAAAAAAGAAATTTTGCACAAAGGGATTTGAGATCCTCTTGGATTTTGATATATCTAAATTAGGATGGATTTGGGCTAGTCTTAAAATTAAAGGAAATCAACACTAGCTATCCTTCATGAAAGGAAGTATTTCCCCAATTAAAAGAATGTCTTTCTCGATACCTAATTCATCGGAACAAGATAATAAAGAAGACAAGAAGCTTCCTGATTGCTTCAACCTCTAATAAACACATGGATCTCAATTAGCAACAAAGACGGCCACAGATGGAATAAATATTTTAGAATGGAGCAAGAGGTCACTCTATAAAATAACAATGATATTAATAATATTACTACATCTAAATTTTAGGATACAATTGTTGTGTGATAAAGAATTACAATATAGAGAAAATTAAGACATTATAAAAATCTAACAAAATTTTATCTGGCAAATCAAAATTATCTCTCTATTTTAATACATAAAGAAGAAAATCAAGATTTTTAAAATAAGAATGAACTTCAAGAGCTACAAGGATGAGCACATTGATAATTTAAAAGTATGAATAGAATTTGTCATCTTTGTGACAATGAAAGAATTTAAGATGAAATAAGTTTCTCATAAAATAACCCCTCCTTATCCACAAGAATAGCAAATTCAAAACACTTGTTACACTCTAATATTCCTAACCTTCTAACTTATCAAAACTATGAACATTTAAAAATGCTTGGCCAAAAATAAACTTATAAAACAAATTAAACTATTCACTTCTCGATTCATTGCCTTTACATAGACCAATTAACTTAAATAAACATTAACAATAATTAAAAAACTTATTAAACCGTTCTCTCCTTTTATTAATAAGGAAGTGAGGGACCATAAATAAAAAATTGATATAATAAGAAATAATTTGTTTATCATTTTACTGTGAAAAAAAGTGATGTCCAAACCCTAATTTTTTTTTTTAAATCAAAATTAAAATTCAATAAGATGGAATTGTAAAAGCAAGAAAACAAATTTACGACCAAGAAAGAACTAAAAGCTATTTCACCGATTATTGAAAATAAATACCTGTAAAGAATTTTTAATAACTTCTATATATATTATTCATTTATTTTAGATTATATACAATATTAATAATTAATATATATGAAATGGCAAATGGTATGAATATTTTTGTATTAAATGTTCATGTTCTTCATTTCTTAGAGGCCATATCTCTCGTCACTACGTCATTCTCTCCTTCACTCTTAATTTGCTGGGAATGATAGTGACATCGACTCGTTGCTTTTAACATGAAGCACCTGTGTCTCCCCTTTCGTGTAGACACTAGAACAAAAAAATTTCCTCCTCGATCATAAGCCCATCCTCCATCTCTAATGTAACGAACCGAGAGGGAGGAAGGCCCAAGGTGAAAAAGTCTTCATCTCCTTCGTCGAATGGTTTTAAGGATGAGGATATTTTTCGTGATATTCCCGTTACTTTGCCTTGATAGGGTTCTTAGTGCAATTAACCCTAAGGTGGTCGTGCCATGATTTGTTTTTTAACGATAAACATCTCGAGGGTTGGGGGTACTATGTATTTTTCGACTAAAATGGATTGGGGGAGCACGGGATGGCCTAGATCATTTAAGGAAGAGCCAAGCACAACAATTATTGGTATACAATCTATGGTATCTCGATGTTATTGTTTTTCGCAATCGTGATGAAAAAGTAATGAATGTTAGACCATGGAGAAACGATCTACGAAAATGGTAATATTAAGGAGAATTATTAAGGCTAAAGAAATCAACAAAGATACAAACCTGGGGAAAGTTTATTATGTCTATATTTTTTGGCTGATTTTCTATGAATTTCTAAACATGTTTTGTAATGAGGGAAAAGAATGAGTCTCTTAACATGATGAAATGTGAGATTTTAAAACTTATTTTATGATCTCAGGCACTGTGATTATGCTGAAACAAGATTTTCAAAGTTTTTGTCTTTAATTTAGTGTTGATTATATAAACCGTAAAAAAATATAACAGAATTTTTTTCTCGTCGAAAAAAAAAATACTATTACTTTTCCAAACATAAGAAGGTGATTCACTATTTCTTCTATAAAAACTTAATAAAGGTATTCTTCTCTTTAACAACTCCCTACTCAATAAATAGATATGGAGGTATGAGCTCATGCCTATCGTCACGATGCTTCATTTCATTTCCTTTTTTCATCCAAATATTCTCTGCATTCATAATCCAACATTAATAATGTTGAGAACTCATGATTGGTTGATGGACTAACCAAACACATCTCCGATTAATCAAAATTAAGGTGAACATCTCTCGTGGCCTTGGAAACAACTTGGAATGCATAAATAACCCCAACATACGAGGACTAGGCGTACCAATACAATTTATAGTGGATAGGATTATTGTAACGATAATATGAATCCACACGCTTAGTACAAGTGTAAAGTGAAAAGCCCATAAATCAGGACTAGGGAGGATCAATACAATTTATAAGGTATAGATTATTGTAACGATAATATGAATCCACACGCTTCGTACAAGTGTAAAGTGAAAAGCCCATAAATCAAAACACGCAATATACAATTGGAGGTCCTCACCCAAATAGAGGAAATAGATCTAATACCATCATCTAAACCATCATCTAAACCTACACAAAGGAACAATTACATTATTTGATATTTTAGTAGACAAATAATTATTTGTTTTTGAAGTTACATAAAATAATTTTATAGTTATTATCAGGCAATTATATTAGTAAATGTCATTGGTAGAGTGATTAATAAAATAATTATTTATCACTTGCACTTTGTAAAACCAACATAATTTAAAACTAATATAAATCCAAACTAGCTGTACCATACATTATTTTTTATTATTTTAAGAATTAAAATTGGTCACACCCCATTCCAACGTTGACCACCCACGTAATTAACATTGAATACACATTCAATCACTCTCCGTACTCGCTAGTATTACCACTTCTTTACGGTTTATTTCTACTTCTTTAATATATTATTTAAAAGATGGTTGTTTTTATTCAAAAAGTTTCTTATTTGCCTAGAAATTAAAGTGTACATTAATAATAATAGAAACAAGAGTCCATGAAAATCAATATCAGTGCCAATACTCAAAAACCATTAGAATATGTTTGATGAAGGTTTATTATATATCTTATTATCGTGCAAGCCCGCCACGCACTCCGGCGTTCTGATGGAATTCGTGAATGTCACACCGAGATTGTTATTAGTATTTAAACAACATAGCTATAGAGTAGACACACCTGACCCGGCTCTTTCGTATGGACGTAGCTACGAAGGAAAGTTTCCTTAACAACCGCCTTTCTCCAACTCTTGCCGACACCACGTTTTCAGTGGAGAACAAGGGCTTCAATTCTTCGACTCCCCGCATTTCTTTGAATCCCATTTTAAGTGCCGTTGTCACCGCTTCCGGTGCTGGTGAGGCCCATCCCGTTATTTCTAGTGATGGCGTACTCCCATCTCACGGCACAGTCAGAATACCGATTCTCGCTTTCGAGCATGACGTGTCCAATAGGATTCCTCCGAAACATATTGCTTTTGGAAACCATGGGTGAGGAATCACCACCTTCAAGCAGAAACTCCTCGAGATTCTCTTTGGATTTAAAAGCTTCCCATGTCATGAACTTGGTCACTTCTTCGTCGCTAGCCCATTCGTAAAAGCTCCCTCTAAGTTTGCCGGCGTGAAGTTCCCCAATTGGACTTCTCAACACTAAAATCTCGCGACTCTTGTTACTCATGCCACGGTTAGCTTCCATTGTTTCGATATTATACACTCTCGAATGCTTCCGCCTGTTGCCTCGCCTATTCGTCAGAATCGTGAATTTGACCGAGCAAATGGAGCTATGAGTCCGAAGTTCGATGAATGATGAGGTGAAGAAGGGCGCCCTTATAAACACATAAAACTCGATCACGTGTAATGTTTAGGCCATCAATGAGTGGAGTTATGCTAGGGATAAAAGTCAATTACGAGGTAACAATCAAGCAACAGTAAGAGGAAGCGAAGTCGAGGTCGTCGTCATAGCATTTCGCAAGAGAGGCAAAAGGGTTGTGGCATTTCCCCTTGGGAGTATGTGGATGAAAATAAATATGCCCTTCCTCAACCACCGGCGAACCCTAAGAGAGGCATATGTTTCATCCGCGCAACTCGGACTATTTTACACATATGTTCTCCATCCGCGCAACTCGGAATATTTCATACATGTACCGTGTCACTACCGTGTTCAATGGTAGGCACTCGTAAAAGATTTACAATGAGTAACCTGCTTTTTTTAGGCATACGCTAATGTTAAAATCCCATTGGCGGTGACTTATATATATATCGTCTACGTAAATTTATATATATAAAGAAAGGTAAAATTCCATAACGCGATCTTCTAACTAAAATACAATATAAATAATACAATCTTTTAATTAAAATACAATATAAGTAGTTAAAAAAATAAAAATAATTATTCGGAAATTTAAAGAAATTACTACTCTATATATATATATATATATGATAATGTTCAAAATAACTGACAAATATCTAAATTAACCATTCTAACACTTTACAAAGATGCTTAGAAAGAGCTCTTCTCACAGATTCTTCGATTAAAGTGACAAATTCGTACTCTTAAATCTTGAATCACTAAATTTGCAAAGTTCGCAAAGGATTTTGGAATAGAACCCTATAACACTTCTGGATATGGCTCATATCAAGCATGGTAAAACTTTTGCGCACACGATAAAGTGTCTTGTCGCTATCCCAATGTCAGCCAGAATATGTTTTACAATTCAGTGTAATGAATGTGATGTATTAATGAAATTGATAAAAGTGGCATTTCATGGTCTGTGTGCTAGAGTTTGATTGTGATTATTGAAATTTGAAAGTAGTGCGGGGTGGAAAAAAAAACACAAAAACTGGGTTACTAAACTTGAAATATTATAGATAATCAGTGTCTAATGACAAAAAATTATGCGCACTTAAATACGAGGAAGGATCTTCCGCGTTAATTTGTTAAAATCGTTAATAAAAAGAAACGCCGAATGTAGAAGGTAGTAATAAACTTAATTTCAGATAATTATTCTGGCATTACGTAAGTGTTGAACTATACAACTAGAGGATATATCTTTGTTTATATTTTGTAAAGCTTAGGTGTTTTCTAGTGAGACAAGTTTGTGCTCAACTGCACATTGAACTTAGTTAAGTAGCAAGCAAGAGACAATTGAAGATAGTTTGTTTATAAGAATTGATATTGACTATTTCCTCATGATATCATAAGTTTAATTATGCATTTATAAGCAACACATAACAAAAAAAAAGAATGAGTTGTACCTTGAATTAAAATTGAGGCCATTGAATCCCTCTTTTTTGTCAAGTTATAATGTGCTATCTTATACAAAAAAGGACTTCAAAAATAAAAGCATGAGACATTGAAGATGCTCCCAACTTTTGTGGACCTATTGGATGGAAAAATTCACTGGAGGTCTCCTTGTCGGTTTTCAACTCTCTCATCTTTACTTACGTAGTAAATATCCAACACAGGTGAGGAGGTATCTGCATTCCTATTAACATACTTTTCCCAGAAATATTTTCTTTTATAATGAATTAATATAAATGTGGGGATCCTTCATGTTTTCAACACTTTCATGTAGCCATAGACTATGTTTAGCTCGACCAAAACAATTATATAGGCAAGCTCTCACTTGGCCTTGAAATTTTGGGGTTTTTATGAAACTGTCTTGAAAGAACAATTTCTCTAAAGACTAGAAAAAATTGACCATTGACTGCATTAACCTCTCTGCAATGCATTTTTTTTAGCAATTGAAAACTGAGAATCTTTAAATTACATTCTCTTAATCACCACCGAGAAAAATCACATTTTTTTGGGCCATTTCATTGAATATTTTGTGTACATTGTTTATTTATCTCAAATCCAAATCTTACATATAGTATATCACGAATTACAAGCACCAAAATATGAATACATTTTGTTGGGGAATTTCATCAAATAGTTTGTGTACATTGTTTATTTATCTCAAATCCCAATCTTACATAGAGTATATCACGAATTATAAGCACCAAAATCTGAAATTTCTACTATAGCTACCTTGATATATTTTCTCTATCTCCTCCAAATTTCAGAGTCAGGAACCTCTCAAAAAGAAACATATGCAAAGAATGCCAAGATAGGAAGTTTTGAGTTCTGATCTTAGGAGAATTCAAGATACATAAGTCGTCGGGGAATATCTCTAAAACTATAGCAAACTGACAGATAAAAATTGAACTCTATGATTATTTTTATTTCCCCTATTTATTGGTCGACTTTTACAGTTTGGAACCTCCTAAAATAAGAGTTGTAATGAAAATTCAAAAATAATATATTTGAAGAATCATTTAGGAATCTCAACTTCCCTAGATCATATATCTCAAAATATAGCAAACGAAGATCTAAAAGTTTATCCAAATGATCAACAATATTTCCCCTCACTATGGTCCATGTTTTAGCCTCTAAAACCTCACAGAATAAAATTTATAGTGAAAATTCTAAGATGAGTTATTCACCCCATAAATCACATTTTGGTATTCCGCTATTAAAGTCCATGAATTCACTTATAATCTATAGAGAAAATAAAAGAAAGGTAGCATGATATTAATAGAAAAAACATGTACTTAACAAGGAAGAAATTCAATCATTTAAATTAACAAGCATTACCCATGCATCCCAATTATTTTAAATTCCAGAGACAAGTGAATTCAAACCCACTACTCCATACATTACTATCATAACTAACACAACGACCATAAATAAAATATATAATATCAGCAACAATTCTTTCATGTCACTAAATAATTCATCCAAGAAATATCAATAACACAAAAATAAACATATATCAATTGTAACAAAAAAAATATAGGAACTCAGATAGGGAGAGCCATTTTTCACCCTACCTCAAGCTCAATTATGTTGCAATTTGTCTCACAACTCGCCACCCCTATTCCAGATCCTCATGCCTTGATGGAAAGCTAAACACAGGGGTTATATACATAGTTTTTAGACTAGATTTAACATAAAAGGAGAAGGTAAATCTTCTTCACGAATAAGAAAAACTTAATCTCTTACACCTAGGATATCACTAAAAACTCTTAACTATATTTAAGGTATAAAACACTTTGGATTTTTCCACCAATCCTTTTGAAAATTCAAATTTTCTAATTGAGAGAGATAGATGTATGAGAGAGTAAAAGAAGAGTTAACAATTAGAAGTTTAAGAACCAGTAAGTAGAACCCATTGATTGTTTCTCCCTCTTATTTTTATACACATATTGACAGTTCATCTTCCCAAACTTTCAACTTCTTGGGAAGATTAACCATCAGATCAAAGGGAAATATACTCCCAAGGTTTATTTTTCCTCTTAAGTCAAGTTTTCCCCTCCCCAAGGCATCATGATTTGTGGGCTTCTCCCTCCCTTTAGCTTTAGAATTATTATTATTAATAAAATAGAACAACACACCACATAATAATGTTTAGTACAAGTATTTAATTACATCACAAATTTTGGGTAAATGGAAAGGGGTGTTAGAACAAAAGAGTTATAAAAATTTATAAATGAAAAAATCACTATAGAATAATGAGAATCTAAATGAAACCATCATTAGAGAATATCCAGAGGTGAATTAAAGAAGGATGGTTAATATGTAATAAGCGGGGAAGGAAAAAAATTGATAATATTTAGAAATTATTAATACATTGTTATGGATAAATACAAATAAGATCATATACTAAAGAGGATTTTCGCCATATTTTGCTGATTTTCATTCATTAACTTTAAATATTAATAGGTGGTTAGAGGAGGTGGCTATTAATGTGTAATATATCCAAAATTCACACTCAAACAAATATTGGTTTTTTATCATCAAGTTCTTGTTGGATTAGTATCCTAATTGGGTGTATCAACTCACTTGTTCCTCATATATATGTACAACTCCACCTATGGCGCGCTTATTTACTTATATTTCATAACGTTTTTTATTGTTAATTTATTTCCACCTTATAGGAGAATGGAACATTTTCAATCCTTTTTATTAATTATGCCAAGCATGATACTCATATTTATGTTAAGACTTATAGGTTGAAAGGTCGATTCCCCACCACGCTAGGCCATTACTATGTTATTGTTTAATTATTGTCATTATATGTCGTTGGATTCTTTAACTAGTTGTGGTTGTATTGAGCCCCATGGGCACCGAGTTAAAATGTTCTATGAGAGTATTTGAATCCATGAACTTACATTAGAAAGTGGATATATCATGTCATTAGTATCCTTCAACCTTACACATGGAACTATATGTGTGCTACCCATGCAGAATTGTGACATGAGAGATGTGACTATGTGGCTCCTCCTACGGTGTTTAACCCTGATTACCCATGTAAATTTTCAACAAGGGACAAAATTATTAATTCAGAATGATACGATGGTTGGAAGTATCATAGGGTCATTTTGGTAGGATAACCTACCTCATTCTTGAATCATTTTCTATACTCATTAGCCATCATTATATTTGCAACTAAGGATGAGGGTTTCGACCTCATGCTCTCTGCCATTTTCTAATATTGTCCCTTCATGAATTTTTTCCTATTCCCCTTTTCGTTGGTCAATTTATTAGAGAGTTTGGTGGCTTTTCCAGAGTAGTTTATGTAACACCCTCCTCCAATATTTATCCAAGCTAATTGGTCCACTCGGGTAAACATTTGATGAGCTTGTACTATAATGTTATTAAAATTCCTATGCACAATTAAGCAAGTGGAACTGAAAAATCCAAACAAATCAGATCTTCCGCAAATGTTACAGAATTTTGAAGATCCAACCAACCCTTCCAGGTGATCAACAACTGAGTTAAGTTTTAATTTTACTTATCTCGGCTCTCAGTTGTTCCATGACAAGCCATGGATATGATTGAGCCTTCGATTCACTCCCACAACATGGCATGCCAATGACTATGGACTTTTTAGGCAGTTATGTGCTAGTGAACTGAGATTCTAAGCCACTTTTTCTGGGCTAAGTATTAGGCCACTTCCCAGAACTTCATTAAAGTCACAAAAATGAAAAATAACAATGGAATCAAGCTAATAATGCAATCATTGGTACAAGTACTTGATCTGACTGCTAATATCCATTACAAGAATTTCGTAAAACATGTCACAAATACGTAATCTATAGGTCATAACAATAGATCTGAGCATAGGGATCTCATACTTATCTGAGATTCGTAAAGAATCAATGTTTCCTTATCACAATAGCTACATTATAATCTATTACATCATATATTAATTATATATTCATATGCTAATCAAAACATGATGAGAACCATAAATTAAGTTTGTCATAAAATATTTTCAAAACCAACATATAAGCAAAAAAAATAACAAGGATATAAAAAACATAAACACGTCCAATTTTAAAAACTTTATTTTAGATTCATCAATATTGAATTATTCAAATGGGCTTCTGACAATTGTTCAACTTTAGGAAGACCTTGAAGTATATCACTGGATTTTAACCTTTCATATATCGATGTTGTCAATGTATCTCCAAGGGAAAATGAGCTCTTATTAACATATGCAAAACGTAATGAGGTATAGGACTTCCACGTATCACCTGACCATAGATTGGGATGAAAGAAATATTTATTTTAGCCAATCACCCTTGTGCCATATTCCAAGGATGAGTGTTGGAATCACAATAGAACCAATCGAAGTTTCCTCGAGCTTTATCGCAATTCGCCAAGGGATTCATAGCCCCAAAAAATAAACATAAAATACCAGGCTTTATGAAAATCACACCTTATACCCCTCAAGGAATCCTTAGGCATACACAAGCATGGATGCCACGAGATCTCTCCACGTACACCGTGAGGAATTTTCCTATCTACTACTCTCTAAGATTTACCTTAAATCCTACCATTCATCGGTCAAGGATTTCTAGGCCTAATCGAAACTCCAACCTCGAGGATTTACCTTATATCCCTCCATTCACCGATGAAGGATTCCTAGACATAATCAAGGGCACATAAATATATGATTTATTGTTTCATCTCTTCTATCATGTCTAGTCCCATCAATACCATGTTCACTCAATCGCTCAGAATCAAGGGAGTATTACAAATCCACCTGTAGAGTGCCTCAAACAGAGTCATCCTCAGTGAATCCTCATAACCATTATTATAAGTAAATTGAAACAACTAAAGGTACTCCTCATATCTCCTCTGCTGGTACATCACATACATCCTCAAAATGTCCTCCGACATCATGTTGACCCTCTCTTTCTGTCCATCTCTCTGCAGATGATAAGTTGTGTTGAAGGCCAACTCTATACCCAAACCTCCAAACAAATCTTTCCAAAACTTGGAAGTGAACTTAGCATCCTTGTCTCACACAATATTCCTTGGAACACCATGCAACCTCGTTACATATCTTATGAATACATATTATACATTGTTAGCTGAATAAGTATACTTTACTGGACTGAAGTGCGCTACCTTTGTCAACATGTCTACCACAACAATGATGGAATCATGCCGTCAAGATTTCCTCAACCTCCCACTTCCCCTCTAGAATTTGAATTGGTTGCAGTAATCCACCTCGATGCTTACATTCTTCTTTTACCTAATAGCCACAAAATCTGCTACTTCCTTCTTGGGATTCGGCCAATAATAAAACTTATTCACTACTGTTAATGTCTTCTGGTATCTTGGGTGATCTAAAAATGGTTTTGCATGAAACCCTCGCAGCATATTATTCTTGAGCATAATGTCATTTGAAACATATATCATGTCCCTAAATATTACCAAACCATCTGCTATAAGATGATAATCCACATCCCGATCACCTATACCTTACTGTAACCTATGCATAAGCTCAATGCACATGTCATCCTATTGTCCTTCCTACAAGATCTAATCCTATAGATATGTCCCATAGCTTAGTAATGTGTTTGTGAGTTTTATTTACTATTTATTGTTACTGTATAATGTTAAACAGTTAAATTAATTAATCAATCCTAACACAGAAACCTCATAAACAAAGCCATAAATATTTTCTTAACGTGCAATTTAAGGAGAACTATTTTCACACATTATTATATCTGTTTGGATACTTTGCATAGAATAACAAATAAAAATCCATTTCAGATCAGAAATTGAAGTAAATAAGCATGCCATAAGTGGAGTTGTACATATATAAGAGGAACAAGTTAGTTTCTACACTCAATCAAGATACTAATCCAACAAGAACTTGATGATAATGTACCACGATTTTTGTTTAGTGTAAATTTTGCATATATTACACATCAATAGCCACCTCCTCTAATCACCTATTAATATTTAACATGAATGAATGAAAATAAAAAAAATATGGCCAAATTCCTCTTTAGTATGGTATTTTTGGTATCTATCAATCACAATGTATTTATAATTTCTAAATATTATCAATTTTATTTCCTTCTTGGCTTATTTTACATATTAACCATCCTTCTTTAATTAAGCTCCCGATCTTCGCTAATGATTTTTTCATTTATATTATCATTATTCTATAATGATTTTTTCATTTATAAATGTTTCTAACTCTTTTAGTGTGACACCCCTTCCATTTTCCCAAAATTTGTGATGTAATTATATACCTATTATGTTGGGTTAATAACATTTATATTATGTACTAAACATTATTATGTGATGTATTGTTCTAGTTTATTAATATTAATAATTCTAATGCTAAAGGAAGGGAGAAACTAACATATCATGATGCCTTGGGGAGGGAAAACTTGACTTAAGAGGAAAAATAAATCTTGGGAGAATATTTCCATTTGATGTGATGGTTAGTCTTCCCAAAAAGTTGAAAGGTTGGGAAGAAGAAGTGTCAATGTGTGTATAAAAATAAGAGGGAGAAACAATCAATGGGTTATACTTCTTGGTTCTTAAACTTCTAATTTTTAACTCTTCTTTTACTCTCTCATACATCTATCTCTCTCATTTAGAAAATTTTGAATTTTCAAAAGGATTGGTGGAAAATACAAAGTGTTTTATACCTTATAGCTAGTTAAGATCTCTTAGTGATAGCCTACGTGTAAGAGATTAAGTTTTTCTTATTCATGAAGAAGAGTGACCTTCTCCTTTTCTGTTAGATCTAGTCTAAAAACTATGTATGGAATCATTGCGTTTACCTTTCCATAAAGGCATGAGGATTTGGAATAGCGGTGGTGAGTTCCGTTAAAAATTGCAACACAATTAAGCCTGAGGTAGGGTGGAACATGGCTCTCCCTACTTCAGTTTCGATATTTTTTTTGTTACAATCAATATTTGTTTATTTTTTTGTTTTTTGATATTTCTTGGATGAATTATTTAGTGAAATGAAAGAATTATTACTGATATTATATATCTTATTTATGGTTATTGTGTTAGTTATGATAGTAATGTATGAATTAGTGGGTTTGAATTCCCTTGTTTATGGAATTTAAACTAATTGGGACGCATGGGTAATGCTTGTTAATCTTATATGATTGAATGTCTTCCTTGTTAATTACATGTTTTCTCTATTAATTGCACGTGACCTTTATTTTATCTATAGAGTATAAGTGATTTCATGGACTTTCATAGTGGAATACGAAAATGTGATTTATGGGGTCAATAAATCATCTTAGAATTTCCACTATAAATTTTCTTCTTTGAGGGTTTAGAGGCTAAAACATGGACTGTAGTGAGGGGAAATATTCTTGATCATTTGGATCAATTTTTATATCCTTGTTTGCTATATTTTGAGATATATGATCTAGGGAAGTTAAGATTCCTAAATGATTCTTCAAATATATTATTTTTGCATTTTCATTATAACTCTTATTTTTGGAGGTTCCAATTTGTAAAAATTTTACAATAATGAGGGGAAATGAAAATAATCATCTAGTTCAATTTCAATACATTGGTTTGTTATAGTTTTAGATATATTCTCCTAGGAATTCAGGTATCTTGAATACTCCTAAAATCAAAACTCAAAACTTGATAGCTTGTCATTCTTGCCATATATGAAGAAAATATCTCAAGGTACCTATAGTAGAAATTTCATACCTTGGTCCCTATAATTAGTGATATAATTTGTGTAAGATTGGGATTTTTTATAAATAAACAATGTACACAAACTATTGGAGGAAATGCCCCAACAAAATGTGATTTTTCTCGGTGGTGACTAGAAAATGTAATTTAAATATTATTTATTATTTATTTACTATTATTAATAAATTATAGAAAAAATATAATATAATTAGGTTTTTTATGATTTTCTCAATTTTCAAAATGTAGTGTTTTAATGGTCATTATTAATTGATGTCTATAGAATTAACTCTCTACTTAATTTATATGGCTAACCTAGAACTAGCACAACCATATATATTGTGGTTGGTAAGCCTATAGGTATCTATCTACCATAAACAACAATTAAAATAAATCATAAAAATTAACTAGAGTATAACTTTGTTTTAATTTTTTCTTATTATTATTAATCATAAAAAATATTAATATATAAATTAAATATATATACATTTAAAAATAAAAACAATTACCAAGATTCTTAACCATGGAGATTATAGTCACTTTACCATTGTGATTCCTAGTATGTAAAAAGAGATTTGTTATCAATACTACCTTCCGTAAAAAACATAACTCATTTCATATGACATGTATTCCTATGACATTAGTTTAATATGTAAAATGAGATGCCAAAAAAAACATAACTAGTTTCATATGACACTTTTTCCTATGGCATTTGTTTTAATTAAACAAATTCATATGACACTTCTTGCTATGGCATTTGTTTAATATGTAAAAAGAGATTTCTTATCAACAATACATGTCCAAAAAACTATAACTCATTTCAAATGACAGTTGTTTATATGGATTTTATTTTAGTAAAACAATTTAATTAAAAGGAAAAAAAATACAGCTCAATAATAAATGTCAATCTTTATTTTACTAATAATTATATTAATAATATCTTGAAAATTTTATTAGCTCCATACCATCCCCCTAATAATTATTCATAATTAAATTGAAATTTTAAAATCTTACTCTAAAATAAACATATCAATTAAGAAAATAACTAACCTTGGGCTTTCAGTATTCCTTGTGGCTTAGAGTTCTTTCTCTAACGTAAAGAAACAGGTTAACAACCTAAAATGGAAAAGCATATCAAATGAGTGAAAACCTCCTTACAAAATAGTGAGTATTTCAACCTAGCTTACTTTTCCTTAAATAACAGTGATGAATCAACATACATTTACACATAACAACCAAATTTCCCAACAATTAAAAAAAAACATAATAACCTAACCACACCAATATATTTTAACCAGCACATTGGTTTATCACTCACCAGAACTACAAGGTTATCGCTGTTTCATCAACTTAAAAGAGGCACACAAAAAAGACAGCGTGAGGATCCATTGCAACGACAGGCATTCACCCAAAACTCTCTTTGACATTTAGTTCAACACCGTTGTTCCTTTCTCACTTTTGATCTGCTAAAAAAAAATGCATTGTAGAGAGGTTAATGCAGTCTACGGTCATTTTTTCTTAATCTCCAAAGAAATTTTTCTTTCATGACAGTTTCATAAAATCCCCGGAATTTCAGGGCCAAGTGAAAGCTTGCCTATACCATAGGTTTGGTCGACCCAAACAGAGTTTATGATTAATTAAATTATGTTTGTTTTCCATCTCTTGGGCATAAAACGTAGCATTGCTTTGCATGTAAGTGTAATAGGATATAATGAAGTTAAATTGAATTAAATTATTTATAATTAAATTGAAATTTTAAAATCTTACTCTAAAATAAACATATCAATTAAGAAAATAATTAACTTTGGGCTTTCAGTATTCCTTATGGCTTAGAGTTCTTCTTTCTCTAAGGTAAAGAAACAGGTTAACAACTCAAAATGGAAAAGCATATTAAATGAGTGAAAACTCCTTACAAAATAGTGAGTATTTCAATCTAGCTTACTTTTCCTTAAATAACAGTGATAAATCAACATACATTTACACATAACAACCAAATTTTCCAACAATTAAAAAAAAACATAATAACCTAACCACACCAATATATTTTAACCATATATTTTAACCAACACATTGGTTTATCACGCTCCAGAACTACAACGTTATCGCTGTTTCATAAACTTAAAAGAGACATAAAAAAAACAGCGTGAGGATCCATTGCAACGACAGGCATTTACCCAAAACTCTCTTTGACATTTAGTTCAACGCCGTTGTTGCTTTCTCACTTTTGATCTGCTAAAAAAAATGCATTGTAGAGAGGTTAATGCAGTCTACGGTCATTTTTTCTTAATCTCTAGATAAATTTCTCTTTCATGACAGTTTCATAAAATCCCCGAAATTTCAGGGCCAAGTGAAAGCTTGCCTATACCATAGGTTTGGTCGACCCAAATAGAGTTTATGATTAATTAAATTATGTTTGTTTTCCATCTCTTGGGCATATACATCACTGGTTTCCTGCAAGGCTGATTAAATTAAATTATGTTTGTTTTCCATCTCTTGGGCATAAAACGTAGCATTACTTTGCATATAAGTGTAATAGGATATAATTGTTGGAATTAATTGTCAACTGCCCACAAGACGACAGTGAAGAGACAAGGCGGCAGTTCATTTCCGCGGGGGTCAGGCAGTGCAGGCCGGCGGAGGAGCATGTAGAAATTTGCTGAATAATGATCAATTATCCACTGAGACTATCCTGATCACATACAATTCGAATTTATATGCAACACATAATCTCTTCCACTCAGATCATCAAACATGCGGAAAATAAATCAAGCGATAACACATCAATTCATCATACACATTAACACAGTATTTATGGGGAAAGCTTATAGCCGAAAACCCCGCAGCTATTGTGTATATTATAATGGAGAAATCAAGTAACAAACTCAGTACAATACTCCTCACAAGTACTCAATACTTTCTCATGAAGTTACCCACAATCTAGCTCAGTTTTGAACAGGTTACTGGTTCAAAACTCACCGCCAATTGCCTTGCCTCTATTGCGCAATCCAGGCCTGTCTATATAGAGATCCAAGGGTCGAATCTCCTTGGCTTGACAGCGCAATCATCATGGGAAATTCCTCCAAGTGTGGTGCAAATCTCATGCACAACTGATGTCGCCACTGATAGCTAACTCCACTCTTTCATCTACCTCTTTCACTGGTCTCCACTGAACTGTCCATGCACTGTAGTGAACTGATGTGTTCTTGAGTTGAATAATGAGTTACTAATTAATGAATTAAATAATATTTAATTCACTCCACCCATAACTAATTGATTATCTAGTTAAACTAATCTCAACTAGTTCAACTAAAATAAACAGAACACAACTCCACTAGCTGTCTCATTAACTCCACCAAACTTCTGCCACTGAAGTCCTAACTGAAGTCAACCATGCATGATGCCATCAAACCCTTGGGAATAGCATAATTCCTCTGTCAGATGCATGAGCCACTTCCAAGGCTTGAACTGAAGTGCTCCAAGAGAGTAAACTGAAGTTTATAGTCTAAATATTATTAAGGGTAAATAATATTTGACTTCCCTGTTTTAAGGAGAGGCAGTCTAAAAATAGACTTCGACCTCTTTGACCTCAAAAATAGAGTCTCATCTATTTTTACCAACATGACACATACTTCAAGAATCTCAAACTGGAATCCCCGAACCATGCTCCACATGTCTAAAAATAGACATAGTCTAAAAATAGATTTTGCGCCAGAATTTGCCTGCGGGCCCACTTAGTGAAGGCGACTTCATTTCACTAAGCTCCATCATCTTGCCGCATTCTCAACACTCCCTCTCAGCAAGATATGGATTATCTGCAACCCCTATCCTGCCTCTGTGGAATTCGAACTTGCTCCTGGTGAGCGCCTTCGTCAGGATGTCGGCATCCTGATCCTCCGTGGGAACATATGAAAGCATCATGATTCTCCGTTGAACACAATCTCTGATATGATGGTACCTGATGTCGATGTGTTTGGATCTATCATGAAATACTGGATTAGCCGAGAGTTTAATGCAACTCTGGTTATCACAATAAATCACTATAGGCTCCAAATGCAACCCGAACAATCCAACGAGGATCTTCCTCATCCAAATAGCCTCGCATGCAGCCAAGCTTGCTGCCATGTACTCGGCCTCTGCTGAACTGAGTGCCACGGATCTCTGCTTCCTGCTGTACCAGGAAACTGCTGTCGACCCAATGCTGAAAACTCCTCCAAAAGTGCTCTTCCGGTCCGTTGGACTCCCTGCCCAATCTGCATCAGTGAAGCCAGAAAGCTTCGCTCCATCCTCCTGTCTGTACCATAGACCATATCCCGATGTGCCTCTAATATAGCGCAATACATGCTTCCCTGCCTTCCAAAAGAGCTTGGTAGGCTTAACCATAGCTTGCAAAAGTTGGTTAACTGCATAGCATATATCGGGTCGTGTATTGACCAGATACATAAGCGACCCCACCAACTGTCGATAGACAGTGGCATCCACTACCTCCGCTGAAGTAGCATCCTCCTTCCTCCAACCATCAGGAAGAGGAGTGTCAACAGGCTTGCAGCCTTGCATGTTGAACCTCTCCAGAATCTCCCGGGCATACTTGCCCTGAGAAACAAACAGTCCTCCGCTGCGCTGCCAAATCTCCAATCCCAGGAAATAATGAAGGGTGCCCAAGTCCTTCATCTCAAACTCTCGTGCAAGATCCTCCTTGCATGAAAGTATCAACTGCTCATCGCCAGTCAAAATCAGATCATCTACATATAGTATGATGATCAACAGCTTCCCCTCCACCACTATCTGGTACAGGTTTGGATCCGCCTCACTCTTGGAGAATCCAAGCCCGGTGAAGTAGCTGTCTATCCGAGTGTACCAAGCACGAGGTGCTTGCTTCAGCTCGTACAGTGCTCTCTTGAGTCGGCACACATGCGACTCACTGCTGAAGATCTCAAAACCTTCAGGCTGCTCTATGTACACCTCCTCCTCAATAACTCCATTGAGGAACGCAGTCTTCACATCCATCCGATGAATGTGCCACCCCATCTGCGCTGAGAGAGCAAGGATCGTCCGTATGGAAGAGTACCTTGCGACAGGTGCAAAAGTCTCCTCATAGTCAATCCCCTCGATCTGTGAGAAGCCACGGGCGACAAATCTCGCCTTGTACTTCTCCACACTCCCGTGAGCCGCTTGCTTCACTTTGTAGATCCATCGCGAACCTACAACTGATTTCCCCACCGGTCTTGGGACAATCTCCCATGCACTGTTCCTGACGATCGAATCATATTCTTCGATCATGGCATCAACCCATGCGGGTTCCTCCGCAGCTTCCTCAAAAGAGGATGGCTCCGTCACGACACATTGACTCACAAGAGCCATGTATCCAGTGTACCGATCCGGTGACTGCCTCTATCTGCGCTGTGCTGTAGGTGGTCCTACAACCTTCTCTCGCATCCCCGAGCCGCCGCTTCGCTCGTAGTGCGATGCGCCTTCTAATGGTTGCTCGAGATGGGTGCTCCTTCCACCGAACTCCTCCTCTTGTGGCTGATCCACATCCGGAAGCTCCTCCTTAGGAACTAACAGCTCCTCATCTGCATGCAAGTGTAGCTCCCTCTCAAGCGAACACTGCATGGCTTTCTCCTCCTGAAACTTGATATCCCATTGCACAATAGTCTTTCGACTGTCTGACAAATACACCCGATAGTTGTGAGGTGTATCAGTGTACCCCAAAAATATTCCAACCTCTGCAGTCAGATCCAGCTTCCTTCTCGCATCCTTCGTCACATGCATGTAGACAGGAGAACCAAAAATCCGCAAATGGAAAATATTAGGCCTCTTTCCAGAATAAGCCTCCTCCAGTGTACTCATGCCAAGAACCTTGTGAGGACAACGGTTCTGCACATACACTACTGTATTGCATGCCTCAGCCCACAAGTGAAGGGGTAGGCCCTGATCATGCAACATCGCCCGTGCTATGGGTTATGGGGTGCGATGAGCTCTCTCCAAATCCCTTCTGCGCTGCAAAAATCCTTGAATTCAGCCGAGATGAATTCACCACCGTTATCACTCCTCAGAGAAATCACCTTCTTCCCTGACTCCTTCTCAACCAGTGCTTTAAACTCACAGAACTTCGTGAATGTATCGCTCTTCTTCTGCATGAATAAGATCCAGCACTTTCGAGAGAAATCATCAACAAAGATCACATAATACTTGTGCTTTGTTGTCGAAGCAACTGAGAAAGGACCACACACGTTTGTGTGAACTCTCTCAAGGATCGTCGTGGCGCGACTATCCTTCTCGTGAAAGGTGGCTTTCACATACTTTCCTAAAGTACACCCCTTGCACTGATCTGACTGCGCAAGAGTGCCCTTAGGAAGTCCAGTAGAAATCTGCTGCAGAATCTTCAAAGCTCCGTGGTGAAGGTGGCCCAATCTCCTGTGCCACAGTTCGCCCTCATCATCCCGGCTCACCACTTCTCCCGCCTTGCATGCCATAGCTGCGCAGCCATCTACCTGCAACTGATAAAGGTTCTTGGTTCGAACCCCTATCTTCCGGGTCTCTCCAGTAGCCTTACTGCGCAGGAAGGATTTTCCTTCGCTGAAGACCACATCATACCCTTTATCCTCCAACATCGCCACAGAGATCAAGTTCTTCTTCAATCCAGGTACATGCATGACATCCTTCAATACAAAGGGTTTACCAGACTCCCTCTGAAAGGATATGGTACCGATACCAGTCGCACTGTATCTACCATCATCGCCCATCTTGATGTGCACACCCAGATCTTTGTCCTCCAGATCTGAGAACAAATCCCGATCTCCTGTCATATGAAATGACACACCGCTGTCCAAGAACCACACCGATCCCATCACACTTGAAACCAAGCATGCGATCAGTGAAAAGTCAAGCTCGAACTGTGAAGCCAAAGCTTCTCCATCTGCAGATCTTTCCGCTTGCTTGTTCTTCTTCTTCTTTGGACAATTGGTAGCATAATGTCCGTGATCATGGCAGTGAAAACACTTCACTTTCGCCATATCCTGCTTCTTTCCCTTTGCACCAGAATGAGAGGTTTTCTTACCCTTCCCTTTCTTTGCTTTGGCCACCGAAGCGCAGTTTTCTTCATCAGCTCCCTTTGATGAAGATCCATCTCGAGTAGTCCTCCTTATCTCCTCCTGCATGAGATCCGCCCAAAGGCGCTCCCATCCCGGCAGCTTCTCCCGACCATTGACACTATCTTGATATGAGTGCCAAGCCTTCGGAAGACCAAGGAGAGCCAGGTCGACCATGTCCTCTTCATCGACAGTAACCCCCACACTTCCCAGCTCATCTCTGCATTGAGTGAACTTCGTGAGGTATTTGGCGATACTGTCGCCCTTCTCCATCTTGATGTTCCCGAGCTTATCTTTGAGCGCCAGCTTCCTTTGGTCACTCTTACTCTGGAATAGATCCGTCAAAGCTTTCCACATTAAAAATGGAGAAGCCTTTCCATGCAGGCTGGATACAATATGATCCTTGACGCCCTCCAACAGGATCCTTCGACATTTCGCCATCTTCTTTTGCCATACTTTGACTTCAGCAGGATCAGTGGGCTTTTGGACATCCGTATCTACGAACTCCTTCAGACCATTATCTTCTAATACTGCTTCCATGCGATCCTTCCATGCAACATAATTCGAACTGCCTTCAAGAGCATATTCGAGTCGCAAACCGTTGAAAGACATTTTCAACACCGGCACCAAGAAAACAAAACTACTACAAAATTTCAAATTCCACCTCAAAGCTCAACCGCTCTAGATCCGTGAGAACAAATTATTTCTAGCACAGAGATTGACTGCAAGGGGCGTTTACCAGACCTTTCACTTTCCGAAGAAAGATGAATCCGGAGGCTACCTGGCCCGCATGCAGACTCTGTCTACCGAAATAAGTTTGTAATCACTGTGATGATCAATCTAAACTTCAATAGCTCTGATACCATGTAGAAATTTGTTGAATAATGATCAATTATCCACCGAGACTATCCCGATCACATACAATTCGAATTTATATGCAACACATAATCTCTTCCACTCAGATCATCAAACATGCGGAAATAAAATCAAGCGATAACACATCAAATCATTATACACATTAACACAGTATGTATGGGGAAAGCTTATAGCTGAAAACCCCGCAGCTATTGTGTATATTATAATGGAGAAATCAAGTAACAAACTCAGTACAATACTCCTCACAAGTACTTAGTACTTTCTCATGAAGTTACACACAATCTAGCTCAGTTTTGAACAGGTTACTAGTTCAAAACTCACCACTAATTGCCTTGCCTCTATTACGCAATCTAGGCCTATCTATATAGAGATCCAAGGTTCAAATCTCCTTGGCTTCACTGCCCAATTATCATGGGAAATTCCTCCAAGTGTGGTGAAAATATCATGCACAACTGATGTCGCCACTGATAGCTAACTCCACCCTTTCATCTACCTCTTTCACTGGTCTCCACTGAACTGATCATGCACTGTAGTGAACTGATGTGTTCTTGAGTTGAAAAATGAGTTACTAATTAATGAATTAAATAATATTTAATTCACTCCACTCATAACTAATTGATTAGCTAGTTAAACTAATCTCAACCAGTTCAACTAAAATAAACAGAACACAACTCCACTAGATGTCTCATTAACTCCACCAAACTTCTGCCACTGAAGTCCTAACTGAAGTCAACCATGCATGTGCCATCAAACCCTTGGGAATCACATGATTCCTCTGTCAGATGCATGAGCCACTTCCAAGGCTCGAACTGAAGTTCTCCAAGAGAGTAAACTGAAGTTTATAGTCCAAATATTATTAAGGGTAAATAATATTTGACTTCCCTATTTTAAGGAGAGGCAGTCTAAAAATAGACTTTGACCTCTTCGACCTATAGGTCACAAATATAGAGTCCCATCTATTTTTACCAACATGACCAATGCTTCATGAATCTCATACTGGAATCCCCGGACCATGCTCTATATGTCTAAAAATAGACATAGTCTAAAAATAGATTTTGCGTCAGAATTTGCCTGCGGGCCCACTTAGTGAAGGCGACTTAATTTCACTAAGCTCCATCATCTTGCTGCATTCTCAACAGAGCATACCCCCTCAGACTTGTTGACGTATGAGGGGGCCCACACATGTGCATACACAAAAGGTTGCGGGGTTAAAACTTTAAAACCATCGCATACGTATTAAAACAATGGCTGTTGTATTGTAATACACAGTTTTATGTTTTAGTTTTAAAAGTTATTTATTTTATTTTAAATATATGTGAATTATATATATATATATATATATATATATATATATATATATATTAAAAATCCCGTGAGGTAGAGTTGTATTTTTTTATTATTACACAGAAATTTAATGCACAGTAGTGTGTTAGTAATAAAATAAAAAAAAGACAGATGTAATTTTAATTACACAGCACATCAGTGCGGGAAGAAAAAGATCTAAGAGCCACCATGAAAATTCGACATCAATGCATTTTCAAGCGGTGCAGGGAGAATTTATGAAGCCATAAATGATTCTTCAGACGGTGATTTTTTGTCAACGAATGACATTAAACAGGGCTGAGATATTTTGGGATATTTTGTTTTGTAATACACAGAACAGAGCCATATTGTTTTGCAATGTTTTTATATACACAGCAGCGTATTTTAAAAACAGAAAGACAGAGAGCTGTAATTTTTATTATTACACACATCAGAGTGTTTTAGAAAAATACAGAGCATACACAGCAGTGTTTATTTTTAGTGAAACAAAGTTTTATTTGTGCACTGTGACAACAACAGTCGCAATTGTAAATCCCTCTTTTGAGGAAGAATCTGTAACAACAGTTTTTTTATATGAAATAGAATTTTTTTTTATGTGAAAACTCTGTCTGAGAGTGAAATTTTAAATAGTTTCTCTGTGTTAAGGAAGGGAATTTTATTGTTTTGGAATTCTGAAGCATTCCAACATGGTATCAAAGCCATCTAGGCTATTTGAAGGTCAAATAAGCTGAAGGAAAGGAGTTCTTAGTTGCAGCAGCTTCTCCAGCAGTGTGAAGACTCAGCCAAAAAGAATTCAAGGTATTTCTCTATATAGTTTTGTGTTACTGTTGCAGAAAAGTTAGTTAAATTTAAACACACAGTCAAGTGTTGTTGAATCATAGTTAAGAGTGCAGAATGGCTGGAGCCAGCACAGGTATGAGTTTGGGAAATATACATCTCCCACAATTCAATGGAAAAAATTATGACTACTGGTCAATAACTATGAAAGCTTTATTTACCTCACAAGAGTTATGGGAATTTGTTGAGGATGGATTTGAAGAGCCAGCAAATGAAGTAGAGTTTCTTCTTTTAACTCAGGAAGAAAGATGCCAAGGCTCTTTTCTTTTTGTATCAAGCAGTGCATGAGAGTGTGTTTCCAAGGATAGCAGCAGCCAAGAAATCCAGTGAATCATGGGAAACTCTCAAGATAGCCTATCAAGGTATGGAGAGAGTGAAAACAGAAAAACTTCAGTTGCTGAGGAGAGACTTTGAGACTCTCTGCATGAAAGAGTCAGATAAAATTAACTCATTCTTCACTCATGTGATTGGAATGGTCACACAAATCAGATCTCATGGAGAGACTCTTGAAGACAAGAGGATTGTGGAAAAACTCTTGAGAAGTTTACCCTCAAGATTCGATGTGATTGTAACCACCATAGAAGAGACAAGGGATCTCACAAAGTTTTCAGTGGATGAATTACATGCATCACTGATTACCCATGAACAGAGATTGGGTAGGAGTGAAAACTCATCTCTTGAGCAAGCCTTTAAGACCCAGATGTCTTTTGGAAGAGGAAGAGGGCAAGGCAAAGGAAGAGGAAGAGGCAGAAGCCAGAACAGAGGTGGAAGGAACAGTCCAGCAAATGCTCAAGGAAGGGGCAGCAATCCAAATCAGCATCAAGGCCAAGGCAGTAGCCAATAGAATAGTCAGCAGAATGCTCAAGGACAAAGGTATGATAAGTCCAATGTCCAATGTTATAACTGTAAGAAATATGGTCATTATGCTAATGAATGTAGAAATAAGAAGCAAGATATGAGAAGTGAAACTAGTGCAAATTTCACAAAAGAAAATATCAGCCAAAGTAATTTGTTTTTAGCTTGTAATATGGCTGAAGAAAAGAATGAAGATTTATGGTTTCTAGACTCCGGTTGTAGTAACCATATGACAGGAAACTTAGCAATGTTTTCTATGTTAGATGAGAGTGTGCAGTCACAAGTCACACTATGAACTGATAGCAAAGTTTCTGTTATGGGAAAAGGAGATGTAAATGTTTTAACAAGATTAGGTGCAAAGAAAACCATAGCAGATGTTTATTATGTTCCAGGAATGAAGTGTAATCTCTTAAGTGTTGGACAGCTTGTCCATAAGGGATATAATGTTTTCTTTGATAATGATGTTTGTACCATCATGGATAAACCACCTAGCAAACAGTGTATTGCTGAAGTGAAGATGACAAGGAACAGGATGTTCCCTCTCAGAATGAGAGCAGACTTGAAGAATGGTGAAGAGAAAGCAGCAGTTGCACAAGAGACTTACCAAAGCGAACCAAAGGATGATAATTGGTTATGGCACTTGAGATTCGGTCATCTCAACTTTGGAGGTCTTAACTTGTTGAACAGAAAAGGAATGGTAAGTGGTTTACCATTGATAGAGAAACCGGACAGCCTTTGTGAAGGTTGCATTCTTGGGAAACAACACAGAGAAAGTTTTCCTTCCGGGAAAAGCATAAGGGCAAAAGCACCCTTAGAGATTGTCCACTCAGATGTATGTGGACCGATGCAAACTCCATCACTTGCAAGCAGCCACTATGTGTTAACATTTATAGATGATTTTACAAGAAAAACTTGGGTTTACTTTTTGAAAAATAAAAGTGAAGTGTTTGAAAAATTCCGCAATTTCAAAGCACTTGTTGAGAACCAGAGTGGGCTGCATATAAAAGTCTTAAAAACTGATAGAGGAGGTGAGTATATATCTAAATATTTTCTACGTTTTTGTAGAGAAAATGGTATTCAAAACAGTTTACAACTAGATATACACCGCAGCAAAATGGAGTAGCCGAAAGGAAGAACCGAACCATAATGGACATGGCGAGGAGTATGTTAAAGGCAAAGCATTTGCCTAATGATTATTGGGCAGAAGCTGTACATTGTGCAGTGTATATTTTGAATAGGTGCCCTACAAAAGCAGTTATGAACAAAGTGCCGGAAGAGGCATGGAGTGGCGCAAAGAAGAGTGTCACACACATGAAGGTTTTCGAATGTGTGGCTTATGCACACATTCCAGATCAGCTAAGGAAGAAGTTGGACAACAAGGGGGAGAAATGTATTTTCATTGGATAGAGTGATGAATCCAAGGCATACAGGTTATATAACCCATCCAGCAAGAAGTTCATTGTGAGCAGGGACGTTCAGTTCATTGAAGAGGAAGCTTGGGATGGAAGCATAGAGAAGACAGTGAATGTTAAACATTGTTTATCTCATGATGAGAATGATGATGAGTTGGCTGAAATACATCCCCAAACAGCAACACCAACAAGAGCGCATCAAAGCACACCCTTGAGGAGAAATGAATGTGCTTCTCCAAGCACACCACAAGGAGGTAATTCAAGTGCTTCTTCAAGCATTTGTACATCTACCGAAAGAGGTAAGAAATTCAGAAGTTTGAAAGATATTTATGAACAAGATATAACAAATGAAGGTATCAATTCTTTGTTTGCTTTATATTGTCATGTTGATGATCCTGTTCACTTCGAAGAAGCCATCAAGGATAAGAAATGGATAGAAGCTATGGATGAGGAACTTGATGCCATAGAGAGGAACAAAACTTGGGATTTGGTTGAACTCCCAAAAGGTAAAGATGTCATTGGTGTTAAATGGGTCAACAAGACCAAGAGTAATGCTGAAGGGAAGATAGAGAGACACAAGGCAAGGCTTGTTGTCAAATGGTATAAGCAGAAGCATGGCATTGATTATGAGGAAACTTTCGCACCGGTTGCAAGAATGGAAACTGTGATAGCAGTGTTGTCAATAGCAGCAAAAAATAAGTGGAAAGTTTACCAAATGGACGTGAAGTCAACATTCCTAAACTGAGTGTTAATGGAAGAGGTTTATGTTGAACAACCTCTCGGCTATGAGAAGAAAGGCCAAGAGCACAAAGTATGCAAGTTGAAGAAAGCTCTTTATGGGCTGAAGCAAGCGCCAAGAGCATGGTACAGTAGGATAGATTCATATCTACTGGAAAATGGTTTTGAGAAGTGTGAGGGAGAACCCACCCTCTATATCAAAGAACAAGACGGTAAAATCTTGATTGTAGTCTTGTATGTTGATGATGTTATTTTTACAGGTAATGATGATTGCCTTATTGAATATTTTAAAACGGTCATGAAAGAAGAATTTGAAATGACTGATATGGGTTTGTTGAAATACTTCTTGGGAATAGAAGTAGAACAGGATGAAAATGGGATTTTTATCTCACAGGCAAAGTATGTTAATGAAATACTTGAAAGATTTAACATGCAGGAATGCAAAGCAGCGATCACTCCCACAGTGATGGGATTAAAACTCAGCAGAGAGGACAACAGCAAGGATTTTGATCCTAGTTTATACAAGAGCATAGTTGGCAGCCTTATGTATTTGACTGCAAGTAGGCCGGACATAATGCATGCTGTTAGTTTGATTTCCAGATTCATGGAAAAACCAAAGGATGCACATTGGCAAGCAGCAAAAAGAGTTTGGAGGTATGTTAAAGGTACTAAAACGTTTGGTATTTTTTATACTACTTCAGAAAATTCAGATTTAGTTGGATACACTGACAGTGATTGGGCTGGAGGTGTTGATGATCGGAAGAGCACTTCCGGTTATGTTTTTCACATGGGTTCAGGAGCCATTTAATGGGCTTCTAAGAAACAACCCATTGTAGCGTTATCTACAACAGAAGCAGAATATGTGGCAGCTACAGCAACAGCGTGTCAAGCAGTTTGGATGAGAAAAATGCTGAGAAGCTTATGTCAAGAACAGGTAAAAGGGACAGTGATTTTTTGTGACAATAGCTCAGCTATTGCATTGTCTAAAAATTCTGTTTTTCATAAAAGGACAAAGCACATTGACACCAAGTTTCATTTCATACGGGAATTGGTTAGCAATGGCGAGATTGTTTTGCAGCATTGCAGAACAGAGGATCAATTCGCAGATATCCTCACAAAGCCACTTCAGCAGAAAATCTTTGAATATTTCAGGAAATGCTTGGGTATGCAAGAAAACCCAGCAGTTGAAATTAAGGGAGAGTGTTGGAATTAATTGTCAACTGCCCACAAGACGGCAGCGAAGAGACAAGGCAGTAGTTCATTTCCGCGGGGGTCAGGCAGGGCAGGCTGGCAGAGGAGCATACCCCCTCGGACCTGCTGACGTATGAGGGGGCCCACACATGTGCATACACAAAAGGTTGCGGGGTTAAAACTTTAAAACCATCGCATACGTATTAAAACAATGGTTGTTGTATTGTAATACACAGTTTTATGTTTTAGTTTTAAAATTTATTTATTTTATTTTTAATATATGTGAATTATATATATATATTAAAAAGCCCGTGAGGCAGAGTTGTATTTTTTTATTATTACACAGAAATTTAATGCACAGCAGTGTGTTAGTAATAAAATAAAAAAAAGACAGATGTAATTTTAATTACACAGCACAGCAGTGCGGGAAGAAAAAGATCTAAGAGCCACCATGAAAATTCGACATCAATGTGTTTTCAAGCGGTGCAGGGAGAATTTATGAGGCCATAAATGATTCTTCAGACGGTGATTTTTTGTCAATGAATGACATTAAACAGGGCTGAGATATTTTGGGATATTTTGTTTTGTAATACACAGAACAGAGCCATATTGTTTTGCAATGTTTTTATATACACAGCAACGTATTTTAAAAACAGAGAGACAGAGAGCTGTAATTTTTATTATTACACACAGCAGAATGTTTAAGAAAAATACAGAGCATACACAACAGTGTTTATTTTTAGTGAAACAAAGTTTTATTTAGCATCAGATGAACAATAAATACAATTGTAAACTTTCTTTGACAGGAATAATCAGAATAAAAATAATTTTTTTTTATTGTTTTGCAATGTTTTTATATACACAGCAACGTATTTTAAAAACAGAGAGACAGAGAGCTGTAATTTTTATTATTACACACAGCAGAATGTTTAAGAAAAATACAGAGCATACACAACAGTGTTTATTTTTAGTGAAACAAAGTTTTATTTGTGCACTGTGACAACAACAGTCACAATTGTAAATCCCTCTTTTGAGGAATAATCTGTAACAGCAGTTTTTTTTTATATGAAATAGAATTATTTTTAGGTAAAAACTCTGTCTGAGAGTGAAATTTTAAATAGTTTCTCTGTGTTAAGGAAGGGAATTTTATTGTTTTGGAATTCTGAAACATTCCAACAATAATGAAGTTAATAATAACAATACCCATGTGTCTATGTTTCTATGAATTCACACGGAGGATCCTTCCTCTTATTTAAGAGCGCATATTTTTTTATGATTGGCCACTGATTATTTCTAATATTTCAACCTTCAATAACGCCTAATCTAACTAGATTGTTTTTTTTTCTGAAAATTATGAAAATTTCAGTAAGATTTTAAGAAACTCTTGTAGAGATTTTTGTAAATTCACTTTATAACTATCAAATTTTAATATTTTGGGTGCCCTAGAGTCTTTTGATAACACTGAATCCTTTTCCACCATCAAAATTATGATTCAAATACTTTTACTATAAGATTTCTTCAATTTTTTACGCTTCAATTCTGGACAATTCCTCCGTCTCTCTAAACAGCTCCTTCAGTAACCCAGTTTTTTGTTTTCTTCTTTTGACCCCAACTTTTCTTTGATATTTAATTGAACGCCGTTGTTGCTTTCTAACTTTTCATCTGCCAAAAAAATGCATTATAGAGCGCGTAATGCATTGTATGGTATCACTTTTTCTGCACATTCATACAATTTTTTCTTTCATAACAGTTTAATAAAGAGCCCGGAATGTCCGGGCCGAGTGAAAGCTGGCCTATACGATAGGTTTGGTCGAGGTAAAGAGAGATTATGATTAAATGAAATTATGTTTGTTTTCCATCTCTTGGGCGCACAGAAGAATGGTTTCTGGATGCTCGATCCATGCTAAATTTATAAAACGTAGCATTGCTTTGCATATAATTAGTGTACTAAGAGATAATGAAGTTAATAATAACAATACCCATTTGTCTATGCATTGGCGCGGAAGATCCTTCCCCGTATTTAACTGCGCATAATTTGTCGTCATTAGTCACTGATGATTTATAATCTTTCAAGATTCAGTAACGCAGTTTTCGTTTTTTGTTTTTCCGCCCCCGCCCTACTTTTAATAATCACAATTAAATTCTCGCACACAAACCATGAAATGCCACTTTTATCGATTTCATTAATACATCACATTCATTACTTTGAATTGTAATAAATATTGTGGCCAACATTGGGATAACGACAAGACACTTCATCCTTCCACATCGTGTGCGCAAAAGATTTCCCATGCTTGATATGAGCCATATCTGGAGGTATTATACGGAACTATTCCAAAAGCGTTTGCGAACTTTGTAAATTTACAAATTCAAGATTTAAGAGTACCGATTTGTCACTTTAATTTTAGAATCTGTGAGAAGAGCTCTTTGTAAGCATCTTTGTAAAGTGTTACAATGGTTAATTGGGTATCCCTCAATTATTTTGAACATTATCATATTTAGAGTAGTAATTTCTTTAAATTTCCGAACAATTATTTTTATTATTTTAACTACTTATATTGTATTTTAATTAAAAGATTGTGTTATTTATATTTTATTTGTTGTAATCTAAAAAAGTAACAGAATGACGGGTAAAGATTTTGAAAAAAATTAGCTAAGATTTATCAGAGTCTTGTTCACAGTTGTTAAACTTCAGTATTTTGGGTGCCCCAAAAGTTTTTGATAGTGGTGAATCCATTTCTACTATCAAAAAGCAATTCAAACACTCCAACTATTTGATTTTTTGAATTTTATTTTACTAAATTTCAACCAAAAAAACTGTCATCCTAACTATTCTGTAGGCTGGGTAGACCACTTCATTGTATTTTAGTTAGAAGATCGTGTTATGGTTTTTTCTTTTTTATATATAGAAATTTATGCAGACGATATTTATATCGTCGCCGACCATGGGATTTTAAAATTAGCGTGTGCCAAAAAAAAATCTCATTGTAATTTTTTTACAGAGGTACCTACCATTGAATACCGATGAAAATGAAACAGTACATGTATGAAATATTCCAAGATTGTGCAGATGAAACACATGCGTCTTTAGAGACTCGCCAGTTTCGTTAGTCATCAGGGGAAGGGCCACAAACCTTGTGCCTCTCTCACGGAAATGTTATGACGACCGACCTCGACTTCGCTACTCTGCTATTAACTCAGAGATTCTATCTCGCTAGATTGTTACCTCGTAATTGACTTTTATCCGCAGTAGAAGTCCAGTCATTGCCGGCCTCCACGTTACATTAATTGGCACGTGATGCAGTTTTGGGTGTTTATAAAGGAGTAGCCCATCTTCACTTCATCATTCATCGAACTCCAGTAGAGTAGCACTTGTACAGACTCGTAGCTGAAACTGCTCAGTCCAATTGCAGGTTCCACTGTGAATAGCTGAGCCACAACTGAGCATTTGAGAGAGTAGAAGATCGAAACAATGGAAGCTAGCCGTGGTATGACTAACAAGAGTCGCAGCTTTAGTGTTGTGCAAGTAGAATTGAGGAACTTCTGCCCAGCAGACTTGGAAGACTTTTACGAATGGGCTAGCGACGAAGAAGTGACCAAGTTCATGACATGGGAAGCTTTTAAATCCAAGGAGAATCTGAGGGAGTTTCTGTTGAAGGTGGTGATTCCTCACCCATGGTTCAAGGCTATATGTTTCAGAGGGAAGCCTATTGGTCACGTCATGCTCAAGCAAGGAACCGGTATTCACAACTGCCGAGCTGAGATTGGGTACGCCATCGCTAGAAAGTACTGGGGGATGGGCCTCACCACCGAAGCGGTGACAACGGCACTTAAAATTGGATTCAAAGAATTGCAGGGAGTGAAGAGAATTGAAGCCCTTGTGCTCCCTGAAAATGTGGCGTCGGCGAGAGTTCTGGAGAAGGCCGGTTTTGTTAGGGAAACTTTCCTTCGTAACTACGTCAACCTGAAGGGAGCCGTTAGACACTGTCTACTCTTTAGCTATGTTGTTTAACTACCAACAGCAATCTCAGTGTGACTTCCATTCCTGAAATCCATCACACATGTTTCGGAATGTCTAGTGGGCTTGCAGGATACTACACATAGAATAAACATTCATTAGAATATATCGGCAAAATCATGTTTGCATGATACTACACATATAATAAACATTCATTAGAATATATCGGCAATGACATTGATTTTGGTGGACTCCTGTTTCTATTAATATTAATATATACTTTTATCGCCCGCAAATAAAAAGTTGTTTTGAATAAGAAATGATTGTTTTAACGACAACCATCTTTTAAACAATATATTAAAGAAAAGTACCTGAAATAAACGGTAAAGTGGTACTGCTAACGAGTATGGAAAGTGATTTATAATGTATTTAATCTTAATTGAGTTGGTAAGTGCTAGGTATGGTTTATATTGGGGTTGGGAGTGAAGAATTTCATTTCTTAAAATAGTAAAAAAAAAATATTTAAAAAAATTAATGAATAGTTTACATAATTTAATTATGTGAGAATATTTTTAGTAATATATATAATTAAGGTTTTCAAATAATTTTTTTATTTTAAATGATGTTGATTTTATAAATTTTTATATTTACGCGTAACAATTAATTATTTTATTAATAATTATATTAACGATATTTAATAATATTAATATAATTGTGATAATAACTATAATAATTATTTTAAATTTTATTAATAATTATATTAATGACATTTAATAATATTAATATAATTGTGATAATAAATATAATAATTATTTTATTTCAGTTTTGAGAATTAGCAGAAATAATAATAGATGAAAGAATGAAATGACAAATAAATAATATAAGTGTTCCTCCACTCCATGTGGTTTTGAATAAAAAAGTGTTGATCCATTTCATCTATGTGTAGAGTGAGGACATTCCACTTATTTTCAGTAAAATGGGGTGAGAACACTCCACTTGTACCTGCATGTGTTTCGGTTCACATGCCTTTCAATTCACACTTGTACTATGTGTCTCTATTCATATAATTATTCCTCTACTCAATGTGGTTTTGAATAAAGAAGTGTTGATCCATTTCATCTATGTGCAGGGTGAGGACATTCCACTTATTTTCAGTAAAATGGGGTGAGAACACTCCACTTGTACCTGTGTGTGTTTCGGTTTACATCCCATTCAATTCACAGTTGTACTGTGCTTCTATTCATATTATCGCTACAATAATCTCCCTACCAAGTTGTTTCGACCCTTTCTGACAACAATAAGCCTCTACCGGATATGTTCTCACTTTAATTTTGAATTTTTTCAGAAGTTGTTGGGTTGGTATATTAAAGAAACGCGTAGTCTAAAAAAGTGACAGAATGGCTTAGAATCCGGTAAAGATTTTATGAGAATCTTGTTTACAGTTGTTAAACTTCAGTATTTTAGGTGCCTTACGGGTTTTTGATAGTGCTGAATCCATTTCCACTATAAAAAAATAGATTCCAAACACTACAACTACCTCATTTTTGAATTTTACTACCAGCAAAAAACTGCATCTAAATTAAAAAGCGTGTGAACCGAAATTCCACTATAAAAAAATAGATTCCAAACACTACAACTACCTCATTTTTGAATTTTACTGCCAGCAAAAAACTGCATCTAAATTGAAAAGCGTGTGAACCGAAATAGACGCAGGTACTAGTGGAGTGTTCTCAACCCATTTTACTGAAAATAAGTGGAAGTTCCTCACCCACATAGATGAACTGGATCAACACTTCATTATTCAAAACTACATGCACTGGAGGAACATTTACATTATTTATTTATCATTCCATTTTTTCATTTAACGTTATTTATGCTAATTCTCAAAACTGAAATAAAATAATTATTATAGTTATTATCAAAATTATATTAATATTATTAAATGGTTAATATAATTATTAATAAATAAAAAGTCAACATCATTTAAAATAAAATAAAAAAATGTTTAAAAATCTTAATTGTATATATTACTAAAAATATTCTCACATAATTTAAGCCATTCATTAAATTTTTTTAAATACCATTTTTTTTACTATTTTAATAAATTAAAATTCTTCAGTGCCAATTCCAAAATAAACCATACATATCACCTACAAAATTAACATTAAATACATTATAAATCAATTTCCATACTCGTTAGCAGTACCACTTTACTGTTTGAGATAATGCTCACATTAATGTTGTATGCTAAGTTTGGGGTTTGGTTTGGGTTTGTTGAGGAAGTTGAGAGAATCTCTCAACTTCTCTATACAATATTGGAATTAGTTGGATCTCACTCCAACTATATGTATCTCTGTTTAATGTGCGTAATATAATCAATTATTTGTGTGTTATTCCTGTGCATCTCTGCTCTCATAATTTCTAATATGGTATCTGAGCCACTACTAGCTTAAATCCCTCACGGGATGGCCAGGACGATGTGAGAGCAATGATTGTCAAACCGCTGCTATAGGAGAGTAGATAGTTCGGTGAATTTATTTTCTGAGTGAAAGTTTTTTGTGTGTTTGTTATTTTATTTTTTGTGTGTTTTGATCACATACACCTCTCTGTGGAATAACACCAAAAGGCAGAGAGTGTAAATTTTTTTGCTGTTAGAGTAGGCGTTGTCTGAGGCACTGTCTGCGTGGTAAAATCTGTGTCGTTTAGCTTAGCAGAGGCACAACAGAAGCGTGGCTTTAATCTGGGTCGGATATACTCAATCTCGTGACCATTGTTTTCAAAAATCTGGTATTTGGTGGCTGTCTGCCTCAGATCTCTCTTCGAATATACAATAACATCTTTGGTCACTACTGTAAGAAAAGCCGCATTGGCAGCTGACAAAAGAAGGATTGGCGATCATTTTTTTTCTCGCTTTTCCCAGTTTTCCACGCGGAGCCAAATAGGAAAACCCTACAGAACTATACAAGATTTTTCTATTCGAACTCTGAACTACATTACACGAATTCTCCAGTCAAAACGATTAGAAAATGATGTGCATAAGATTTATCAGTGTATCTGCTCGGAATAAATGAGTTTTATGCGTGCTCTGTACTCCATAAATTGTTTGTTTATTCAAATTTGATGTTGGTGCTCTGCGGTTTCCATTTTTTCTGAACTTCCCAACTTCGCTTTATCAATTGGCATTGGACTGGAAGGAAGCACAGATATACGAAGCAGCTTTTGTAGCGGGGAAAGCCAGCGGACTACACATTCAAAATTGCGAAGATAGTGACGAAGTACCAGATCCTGTCGCAGTTCATGAAGTGGAAAGTGGGTGCAAAGGCAAGAAAGCAGTGTTATTGTTGGAGTTTTTCCAATGTGTCAAGCTCTGGGTGGCCATCAGACCACCCATAAACGAGAGCGGTTCCAGGAAATGAAGAGGCTCTAGGCATAGCCCTTTTCAAGTTTAGGCAATTTGGGAAAGCGGTATATGTATAATAATAATAGTCTTGATCTCTTTTCACGGAAGAGATTTTCTCTCTTTTCACCTTACCGCCGCATGAGGGATCATACTATTGATACTAATTTAATACCTGAGTCATGCTGTACTAATATTTGGAGTTTAAATTCAAACAGTAATGGCTGGAAAAGTTGTAGGAACAATTTTCCATGGACGAAACGAGATGATCGCATCAAATCGTCGGGAGGAAGGTGCTATAAAGCCACCTGCAGCATGCCTATACTGACAGAGAAATTAACGCTGCCTGTGCATTTGTTAGATATATATTATGTCAAATTTGTTATTTCTATATTGTTTAAGTTATAATAAAGAACCAATCATTGAATAGATTTACACAATTTAAATTAGTGATTCTCGACGTTCTTCGGTGCCGAGAGAATGTATCACTAATCTAATTGTGAGAATCTGTTATACGGTGATGGGTCTTGCTGTGCTTCAAGCTTCAAGAGCATCGGTTACAGGTTATACAATGAGATCCTTGGCTGTAAAGATCACTTTGTAGGATTGATCGCTGATCATATTCTGTACCTAGAATGTTTTCCTATAGACTATTGAAATTTTTTCTTCGGGGTTATTTCACAGATGGAAATATTTCCATAGGGTAGTTCAGTGTCGAGACTCTTCTTCGGGGGTGTCAAGAATCTTTAATCTTACAAATTCAGCATTGATGGTCAGAAGCAGGTGTACTTTAAATGGGTTGAAAGGTAAGCTCGAAGATGTGAAGAAAGAAAGAGCGGAATCAACACCGCAGAGTGGGTAGAGTTGCTGATGAAAACCCGCCAGACAAAAAAAAAATACAAATTTTGTAATTGTGATCTTAGTATTGTAAGTTTTCTTTTGTAAGTTTTTTGTAATGTACGCATTAAGGGGGGGTGTTCAAGATAATGCTCACATTAATGTTGTATGCTAAGTTTGGGGTTTGGTTTGGGTTTGTTGAAGAAGTTGAGAGAATCTCTCAACTTCTCTCTACAAGATTGGAATTAGTTGGATCTCACTCCAACTATATGTATCTTTTTTTACCGTGCGCAATATAATCAATTATTCGTGCGTTATTCTTGTGCATCTCTGCTCTCATAATTTCTAATATTTACTGTTTATTTCATGTGGTTTTCTTTAATATATTAGTTTAAAAACGGATGTCCTTAAAACAATCATTTCTTCTTCAAAAGAACTTTTTAGTTGCGAGCGATTAAAGTGTATATTAATATTAATAGAAACAGTAGTCCACGAAAATCAATATCATTGCCAATACTCAAACTATTAGAATATATCTGATGAATGTTTATTATATATGTGTAGTATGATGCAAGCCAGCTAGACATTCCGAAACAAGTTTGATGGATTTCAGGAATGGAAGTCACACTGAGATTGCTATTGGTAGTTAAACAACATAGACAAAGAGTAGACAATGTCTAACGGCTCCTTTCAGGTGGACGTAGTTACGAAGAAAAATCTCCTTAACAATGCATTTCTTTTTGCAGATGAAAAGTTAGAATGCAACAACGACGTTCAATTAAATATCAAAGAAAGGTGGGCGGCCAAAAGTGGAAAACACAAAAAGTGGGTTACTGAACGTTGAAATATTAGAAATAATCAGTGGCCAATGACGAAAAATTATGCACACTTAAATAAGAGGAAGGATCCTCCGCGTGAATTAATAGACACATAGACACATGGGTATTGTTATTATTAACTTCATTATCTCCAAGTAAACTTATTATTAACTTCTTAGTACACTCATATGTGAAGCAATGCTATGTTTTATAAACTTAGCCTGGATCAGCCTTCAGGGAAACCACCATTGATTTATTGCCCAGGAGATGGAAAACCAATAGAATTTCATATAAAAAACTCTGTTTAGCTCGACCAAACCTATGGTATAGGCAATCTTTCACTTAGCCCTGAAATTCTGGGGTTTTATGAAACTGTCTTGAAAGGAAAATTTATCTGAATGTTAAGAAAAATTGACCATACACTGAATTAACCTCTGTACAATGCATTAGTTTTTAGCAGATGAAAAGTGAGAAAGCAACAACGGCGTTCAATTACATGTCAAAGAGAATTTTGGGTAAATGCATGTCGTTGCAATGCATCCTCACGCTGTTTTCTTCTGCACCTCTTTTAAGTTCATGGAACAGCGATAACGTTGTAGTTTTCGAGAGTGATAAACCAATGTGTTGATGAAATATACTGTTGTGGTTAGGTTATTGTTGGAGTTAATGCTTACATTCCATACTTAAGAAGTTGGTTTGTGACGGTTGAGAAATTCTCTCAACCTCTCTCTCTAAATTAGGAATAAGTTGGATCTCAGAAACTCTATTTAATAGAGCAATCTGACTGTAATCTGTGTGTGAGTGTATGTGCACATACACGATTTGTGCATAATATAATTATGTTTTTGTAATTGCCTGATTTTCTAGCTATTTTCATCATGGTATCAGAGCTTCAGGTCAAATCGCTAAATAAAACTTTGTAGAGATCTGAGTGTGGAGCTTCGGTGTGATCAATCTTTGTCATGAGAGTCTATCTCTGGGTCGCTGCCATCTAATCTCAGGAACGAGGATCCGATGCTGTCATTCTTGTGAGCCGACGCTTCCAACAAGAGAACCGGCCCAACTTGCAATATTTTATCATGCTAACGCAGGGCAGTTAACCATAATCGCAGAGCATGCTGTCCTTTTGGGGAATTTGAACAGCAGTAGGCTGTCTATTGCCACGTTTCAGATTCCAGCGTAAGAGGGCAATACAGATGGGAAATATATATTAGTGGCACAATAACAAAACACCGTTGATATATATTATGGAAAACATCACTAGCATTTATATGTAGCATTATAGTTGTATGTAGCTTTTATATGCAGCGTTTGAAGAGATCAAGTGGTAGTAAGGCTCAATATGGATGGTTGTCCAGATAGTATGGAAGTTGCGGATATAGGGAAGGATCCCTCATTAGTGGTAGACGTGGAAGTGGTTTCCTAATGAGGTTATGCGACATATTGAGATGATGTCTAGTAATTGACTTCGGGAGGTCCTTGATTCGGGAGTTGAGGAAGGGAACTCGGGAATCCAACTTGCCAACTACACCTTTCCGAGGGTTATGAGGCAACTTGATGGAGCATATACTGATAAGCTTGATTATTTTGTTATTTTCATGTAATGTAATCATTAAGGGGGGATGTTGGTGTTAATGCTTACATTCCATACTTAAGAAGTTGGTTTGTGACGGTTGAGAAATTCTCTCAACCTCTCTCTCTAAATTAGGAATAAGTTGGATCTCAGAAACTCTATTTAATAGAGTAATCTGACTGTAATCTGTGTGTGAGTGTATGTGCACATACACCATTTGTGCATAATATAATTATGTTTTTGTAATTGTCTGATTTTCTAGCTATTTTCATCAGTTATTATGTTTTTCTTAATGATTGGAAAATCTATTACAAAAATCAATTTAGGGGAAATATTCACTAATTTTAATCGGGTTTTCGCTTTTTTGATATGCTTCTTTGTTTTTGGTTGTTAACCTATTTACTTACTTTAGAGGCATAGGAACTCTAAACTATAAAGAATATATGTTTATTTTACAGAAAGAATTTAGAATTTCAATTTAATTATGAATAATTATTAAGTACATGGTATGGAGGTAATGAATCTTTAAAGATATTATTAATATAATTACTAATAAAATAAGGAATGACATTTATTATCCAGCTCCCTTTTTTTTTTCTTTCTAATTAAATTGTTTAATTAAAACAAATGCCATATGAACAAGTGCCATATGATATTATTTATGCTTTTTTGGACATGTATTATTGATAAAAAATCTCTTTTTTCATATTAAACAAATGCCATAGGAAAAAATGTCATATGAAATGAGTTATGTTTTTTTGGCCATATAGTATTGATAAGAAATCTCTTTTTACATATTAAAAAAATGTCATAGGAACAGGTGTCATATGAAATGAGTTATGTTTTTTGTGAATGTCATATTGCTAAAAAAATCTCTTTCTACATATTCGGAATCTCTATGGTAAAGTAACCATGAATCTCCATGGTTAAGAATTTTTGTACATGTTTTTATTATATATATATATATATATATATGTTTAATTTATATACTAATTTATTTATAATTAATAATAATAAGAAAAATTTAAAACAAAGTTATACTCTAGTTAATTATTATGATTTATTTTAATAGATGTTTATGGTACATGGATACCTATAGGCTTACCAACCATTTAATATATATGGTTGTACTAGTTTTAGGTTAGCCATATAAATTACATAGAGTGTTAAGTCTATAGACATCAATTAATAATGGCCATTAAAACACTTATTACATGATAATTTTTTCATTTTAAAATTCACAAAATCATAAAAACTAATTAAATTATAATTTTTCTTTAATTTATTAGTAATAATAAATAAATAAATAAATAAAATTTTAAATTACATTGTCTAATCACCACTAATAAAAATCACATTTTTTGGGGGAATTTCATCAAGTACTTTGTGTACATTCTTTATTTATCTCAAATCACAATCTTACACAGAGTATATCACATCTCAAATTTCTACTATAGGTGCCTTGAGATATTTTCTCTATCTCCTCCAAATTTCAAAGTCAAGAACCTCTCAAAAAGAAAGATATGGAAACAATGCGAAGCTAGAAAGTTTTGAGTTATGATTTTAGGAGCATTCAAGATACCTAAATTCCTATGGGAATATCTCTAAAACTGTAGAGAACCAACATATAAAATTATCTTACAAAGAGTATATCACATCTAAAATTTCTACTATAGGTGCCTTGAGATATTTTCCCTATCTCCTCCAAATTTCAGAGTCAAGAACCTCTCAAAAAGAAATATATGGCAAGAATTCCAAGTTAGAAAGTTTTGATTTCTAATTTTAGGAGAATTCAATATACCTAAATTCCTGGGGGAATATCTCTAAAACTATAGCAAACCGACATATAACAATATCTTACACAGAGTATATCACATCTCAAATTTCTACTATAGGTGCCTTGAGATATTTTCTCTATCTCCTCCAAATTTCAAAGTCAAGAACCTCTCGAAAAGAAAGTTATGGCAATAATGCCAAGCTAGAAAGTTTTGAATTCTGATTTTAGGAGCATTCAAGATACCTAAATTCCTAGGGGACTATCTTTAAAACTATATCGAACTGACATATGTCCAAGTTTTACAGTTTGGAACCTCCTAAAATAAGTGTTATAATGAAAATTCAAAAATAGTCTGTTTGAAGAATCATTTAGGAATATCTACTTCCCTAGATCATATATCTCAAAATATAGAAAACGAGGATCTAAAAATTCATCCAAATGATCAACAATATTTCCCCTCACTATGGTCCATGTTTTAGCCTCTAAACCCTCATAGAGGAAAATTTAAAGTGAAAATTCTAAAATGACTTATTCACCCCATAAATTACATTTTGGTATTACACTATTAAAGTCCATGAAATAATTTATACTCTATAGAGAAAATAAGAGAACGGTAGCATGCAATTAATAGACAAAACATGTAATTAACAAGAAATACATCAAATTCATTAAAATTAACAAGCATTAACCATGCATCGAAATTAATTTAAATTCCATAGGAAAGTGAATTCAAACCCATTAATCCATACTTTACTATCACAACTAACACAATGACAATAAATAAAATATATAATATCAAGAAGAATTCTTTCATGTCACAAAATAATTGATCGAGGAAATATCAATAACACAAAAATAAACATATATCGATTGTAACAAAAAAATATCAGAACTGAAGTAGGGAAAGCCATGTTCCATCCTACCTCTCACTCAATTTTGTTGCAATCTTTCTCACAATTTGCCACCCCTATTCTAGATCCTCATGCCTTTATGGAAAGTGAAACGCGGGGATTCGATACATAGATTTTAGACTAGATTTAATAGAAAAGGAGAAGGTCACTCTTCTTCATGAATAAGAAAAACCTAAATCTTTTATGCCTAGGCTATCACTAAGAGCTCTTAACTAGCTATAAGGTATAAAACACTTTGGATTTTTCCACCAATCCTTTTGCAAATTCAAATTTTCTAAATGAGAGAGATAGATATATGAGAGAGTAAAAGAAGATCTAACAATTAGAAATTTAAGAACCAAGAAGTAGAACCAATTGATTGTTTCTCCCTCTTACTTTTATACACAAATGGACACTTCATCTTCCCAACCTTTCAACTTCTTGGGAAGAATAGCCATCACATCAAAGGGGAATATTCTCCCAAGGTTTATTTTTCCTCTTAAGTCAAGTTTTCCCCTCCCGAAGGCATAAAAATCTGTTGGCTTCTCCCTACCTTTAGCATTAGAAATACAATTATTAATCAAATAGAATAATACATTGGATAATAATGTTTAGTACATAATATAAATGTTAGTAACCAAAAATTACAAGTATTTAATTACATCACAAATCTTCAGTAAATGAAAGGGGGTGTCACACTAAAAGAGTTTGAAACATTTATAAATGAAAATATCATTATAGAATAATGAGAATATAAATGAAACCATCATTGGAGAAGATCTGAAGGGGAATTAAAGAAGGATGGTTAATATGTAAAATAAGAGAGGAAGGAAAGAAAATTGATAATATTTATAAATTATTAATACATTTTCATGGATAGATAACAATAAGATCATAGTAAAGAGGAATTTGGCCATATTTGGTTGACTTTCATTCATTAACATTAAATTTTAATAGGTTCTCAGAGGAGGTGGCTATTGATGTGTAATATACCCAAAATCCACACTAAATAAAAAACTTGGTTCTTTATCATCAAGATCTTGTTGGATTAGTATCCTGATTGGTTGTATCAATTGACTTGTTCTTCTTATATATTTACAACTCCACCTATGGCATGCTTATTTACTATCATTTCATAATGTTGTTTTATTGTTAATTTATTTCCACCTTATAGGAGAACGGTATGTTTTCAATTATTTTTATTAATTTTTCCATGAATGATACACATATTTATGTTAAGACTTATAGGTGGAAAGGTGGATTCCCCACCATGCTAGGCCATTACTATGTTATTGTTTAATTATTGTCATTAAACCATTTATTTATTTGATATTGGGAATTTTGAGTTATCATATTCAGGTGACTACTTAAAATTTTTAGAGGTGTAATGCCCCTCTGAATTTTACATTATTTAATATACTACATGAAATTTTCATAATTCTCTTTGTCTTCTAATGTTGGCCTACTTGGTGTTTTCTAGTAGTTGTTGCATGTATCAATATTTTACACCTAAATGTATTTGTATGTTCATGTACTTTTTGGCTGAACTGCCCTACTGTAAGAAAACATGATCTTCATTGTATTTAATTACAGTGTGGACACTGTACAATACAAAAATTTGATTCTTGAATATTTTATTAACTATTTGCATACCAACAATATATATCATGACTTAAACCTTTAGTTTAATAAGTCATATCACATAAGCATATGTAAACCATTATCATACTACAATTTCATACTTCTAAGACATAATTCTGCCTATTAATTTAGACCATAATTCTTATCTAGACATTTCTAACAACATCAAAATTTTAATATAAAATCTTCAGCACATACATACCAATTTTTAAAGACGAATTTTCCTTCCAACCACGAGCTTCTCCTCAAAGCTCTCCCCCGAGTAGAGACCAATATTCCCCAATGTTGACAACCTCTTGTCACTATACTAATGGAACTTTTAATCCCACTTTCCCTTAGCAAGTTTCCATAACGACATCTTGTTATTATGGGTTGTTGTTTCCCATAGCCTAGTCTTTTATTTTTTTTCCCAGAAAATATTACTTTAAAACTTGCTTTTCCTCAACATAGTTTTTCTTACCCCTTCCCAACAACTTTCCTCTTTATTTGGATTTTCATTAGATTTTTTTCTTCCATGTAATTTCACTTATTTATTTATTTTTCTCCAAGGATTTTCTAGAGAATTTTGGGAAAGTTTGAGATTATATTCCTTCCTCATGGATAATAATTTCCTTATCTCAATTACTGTGCCTTTACAACATTATCGTTTCTTCCCTAAATAATTATTAACTTAAAATAATTATGTAAACAATATAATTGTTCCATAGGTCCACCTAGAGCTTGATATTATTTTTGTCATATAAAAGCTATAAATCAAGGGTATCACAGCTCCGACTAGGTGAGAAAAAATTTCAATTTTCTCTTGCTCTACAATGCTACAAGATGTCTAAGGTTGTTACGGGATTTCCTGTAGTGCTATGGGAAACGCTTTAATGCTATAGGTAATTCCGCCGAGGATGAATAAGCCTACCCAAGGCCAACTTATGATCACTCCACCCCATGCATAAATATTCACTCGTCAAACCCTCTATTTTTCCATTGTGAACTAGTTTAGCTAAATCTTCACACACGGGCTCTCCTCTCATATCCTCCTCCATTAAACCACTCTATTCACTTCCTAACATCCCTACACTTTTTTTCTTCATTCCTCGAGTTAGTTGACCTCCAAAACTGAAAAAAGGGAACTGCTACAAGAAGAGGATCCCTTCATGTAGAAATTCTACATATACAACCGACACATCAAAAAAGGATGAGGTGACTGATGAAGATGGCTCCTCATGATCACTAGAGGACTCCATAAAGAAGATGCACCAAAAGCATCACCTGAGGGTTTCCATGAGGCACGAGAAAAATAATCAACAAGAAAATACAACTCAGAAAAATAAGATGCTTACTAAGGAAATAAAAATAAATCACTCATGATCATCACCATGCTCAAGCTCCCGGCATCAAAGGATCCTTCCACTCATTAGCATTTCGTAGGCTTGGGTATGGCTCCCTCACCCTCTCGCTATGCATCATTTGACTAACATGAGTTAATGTGGAGAACAAAGAGTTTAATATGCAAAAAGCTGGTGAGTTAACTTGGCCACCCTCAAAGAGCTAAAATTAAAGAGTTAGTAGGGTTTTCATGCCACTTGGAGTTTTCACATCAGCTAAGAGAATGAACATGAGGAGTTGGAGTTTATTCTAAGGTAGGTGGGAATGATTGGCTCGTGTGGGACCAATAGTCCAAATGAAGAAACCTCATGCCAAATCCACATCACCGCTACACTCCAAGTCCACTCGACTTAGAAGAAAAGGTGGACTTTGGCTGATTCTTACTAGTTATATCGTGCATTCTGATATCAGTTAGAGCATGATAGGGAGAAGAGACACCAAGGAGCTTTGATCCATGATCTATATTTGCATGGAGCCTATGCTACATGAAAGTATATGATTGCTATAAAAAGTTTCCACAGAGGCCATATAGTGCTAGAAAGTATCATGTAGGCCAACCTCAAAGTGTATTGACACCCACACACCATCCTTTAAGAAAGAAACATTAGAATTTTAGAGGTAAGTGCCCATCACCCAACCAAGTTAAAAAATTGTTTCATGGTAATTTACACATAGTGAAGCCATAATTCAAGACATTGAGAGGTTTTTCAAATGAAAATGGGTAAGAAAATCAAATTTTGTGTTAAGTTGAAACCTTTGGGGTCCCATATCGCAAGTGCTTTTGGACACATGCCACATACCACAATGTCTCTAAAATAGTCACAAGATGGGGGGAGGTTTTAATAGAAAGCAGTCGACACACATAAAAAGTATTATACTACACCCTCCCATGGTTGACATATTTAGAAATCAATAGTGTGTTTGGTTCATCGAGCTCGTCAAGGGATTTTACGATGCAGTGGCTCTAGAATTTACAGTAGCCTTTCACTCCCAAGTAGATGATAGGGCCACGACATTGGTTAGAGGGCTAGCAACTACCATAACCCTTGAGCTCATTAGCAGAGTCAACACCTTACCTCCAGTAGTTAAGTGGAATAGAGAGGACTTAGTCTCTATTAGTACCTCTAAGAATATTTTCTTCTTGAATAATGAAGAATACATGGAGATAAGAATGGGGTAATAAGGGAAAGTCTCCCTTACCCATGATATGAGGTATCATATCATATCATGAAATATTTCTCTTGTGAGGGTAGACTAAGAATGGTCTATGGATAAAATTTCAAATTATTGCATGAGCTTAGGTTCAAAGGAGATATGTCCCTAGAGAAAAAACTAAATATCACATACATCCTCCTCCATTGAATCAGAGATATGAGATGGAGGGTAAGCCAAAGAAAGTATCGACACCTAGCTCATCATGGTGTCATTAACTGCATAGTGGGAGATGATGTCAACAGACTCAACATCCTTATACTTTATTCCAACTTTATTGTCATGGAAAAATAAGCATTTATTGGACACAAACCATCAATCCAGGAGATACCCCTTCCTCTAGTCTTGGATAAAGGGGATTCAAGGTAGAAGAGGAGGAAGAAGAAGAAGAGTAAGAAGTGGAAGAAGACGAATTGGAAATAGAGGTAGAACCCACATAAAATATAGGAGAATATTAAGGAAAGGAATTTGAGTAAAAGAAATATGGAGAAGGAGAAGAATATGAAAAATAGGAGGATAGACCCCAAGATTAGAATTTATATCTTCCCTTAAAAAACCTAAATTTCATCTAGGACCACTAAAAATGAGGTGGCTGCCACCTCAGCCAATCTAACGACCACTGTGAAAGCAAAGAGAAAATTTCATACCCCCAAGTACTTCAGAACCGGGAAGAGTGATAAGGTGAAATAAGGGAGACCTCAGATTATAACCAAGATCGCAATCACAATTGAAGAATCACCAAATAAGAAAGAAGAAATATGGGCTAGAGGAGGTAAGTATTCAAGCAGTCACTTCACCTAAAAATACACCTATAACCTATACAAGAAGGCACTCCTTCAAAAGGAAGAAAATAAGGGGCAACAAGAAATGGATGGTTTGCCACAGGAAACACAGAGTTTGCTACATGAAACTCAGAAAATGGTACAGGAGACAAAACATGAGATAAAAAAGGAGAAAAAAATCATGGGCTAAGTGAAAGAGGCACCCTTAGAAGGGAAAGAGGCCCAAGGTGATGAAAAAGAGGCAGAAATTGAGGGGCAGAATGTGAAAGTTGAGAAACAAGAAAATGAAGAGGAGGAACCAAATGAAGAGCCTGCCTCACCAAAAATTGTCTAAAAAGGCATTACAATGGCTCAAAATCCTATCCCCTAGCCAAACCTGATCTCCTATTACACATTCATTGAAGGAGGAAGGATGATCCCTCAAAATCTCTCAGTTCCCATGTTCTATGAGAAAGAGAAATATAGAACATGCACACACCACATGATTCAAATTTCCAAAACTAAGAATGTAGAATATGTAGGGATCATGGAAGAGAAACTTACTGAGATGGGGAGAGATTTTTTTGATGTCACACACAGGGAGGTAGTGTTGAAGTATCAGCTATAAGAATCACAAGCAGAGAATGCAAGATTAAATGGCCAACTACAAGGAAAATACAAGAAGATTTCCACCATGGAAAACCTATGCATGGAGGTAACACAACATAGGAATCCCTCAAACTCTTATGGCGTTTACCTGAAGGAAAAGTTGCTACAATTCTAGATAAAAAAACTAGTATCATATGGGTCATGTTTCCTTTCTATAATTACAGATATTTTATTGTTTTTTGCAATCATTCCAGCATAGAAGATAAGGCCAATTTGGAAGAGTTTTACATGCATAATATTGTCTTGACTAATATAAACATTTGTGACTCTAAATCTAGGTTGACGGATATGCAAATGATGGCCCTAAACTCTTGGATGACCAATGAGGAGTCGAAGGTAGAGGATGTCAAAATGGTGATGAAGAGAGAAGGAAAAGAGCCTCTCCAAATTAGGGAAGAGCTATGCATCCTTATTGTGATCATAAACCACCAACTAATGATTGAAAAGAGTGTTGACAAAGTTATTTTTTATTTGATTGTGGACAGAGTAGTTCTCAATGTGTTTTGGAAGTGATTGTGACTTGGCCATTAATAGGAGACTTAGGAATTGATAGAATACAAATACTATAATGGGATATGACCATACCTTGTTTTCACTTATGATGTATTAACTCATTGGAAAATTAACTAAAACAATTTGGGAATGAGGGTTGTGAAACTAGATAGCTATTTTCTTCAACAAAATTCGACAATAGTTTGTGATGGATTATATGAGTGATGTACTAAGTGAAATTCAAATCCTATGGGGCATGTGAGTAGGTGGAGCCTTATACTGTTACATAAATTACTAATTATTTTGTTCACAAGGTCATGGATACGTATTGTGATCAACCTAGTAACCAATGGTGACTGTGATTCTTATGATAGCATTCTCCATCATAAGTAATCTTATGGGTGGGTTGTACCATTTCAAAGGAAGGCGTAGAGATACTATTGTTTGTCCTAGTACCGTTAGCCATTAAAAAATCTAGAATGTTTCATAATGCTTTGTCCTGTAGGGTGGAGTTAATGGAACCTCTAGAAACCGTTATTCAATCGGTATATTTTATTTTTCCCTTTAGTATCCTTACTAATCCCTAAAATCTCGCTCAGTGTGATGGATTCATAGGATACCTGGTGGCATCCCATCTATGGATGGGATTATAATCGTAGTCTTGGACTTGGTTGTTCATTATATACCCAAGATAAGTATCAATTCCATTTAATATGTGTAACGAATTTCATGTTATCTTTAATAGTTTGATATTCTATTCTTTAAAAACTTAAGCAAGGTCTTGTTCAAAGGGTTATTAATGTTATACCAATAATGCCAAACTTTCAGATGTATATCTCAAGGCCCAAGCACAGTTAATTTCACATTCTGATGAAATTTCTAGACTGTTAGGAGAGAAGTGTGTGATGGCATGTGAGAGAATGTGGAAGGGTTTCCCACTTAGCCTAAGAAATAAAGAGTATCATACTCTAGAGAGATTGAGAGCTGCCCTAGAAATGACACCTTTGTACAAAAGGGTCATGTGAACTAAGAAGATAAAATGGATTGGGTTAAAACCAGGTCCACCTTTGCTGGTAGGACTAAGTGAAGGAAAATATAAAGCTGAAGAAGGCAAAGCATGGGAGGAAGCATAAAAAAATGTAGGGTTCTACCCTCCTAAGGGGACTACTTCCATGGTACCTTGGGATGTTAGAGAGGCCACAAGGGTAGTAAAATAATTGAAGAAAGAGGACTAAGTTTCCTAGAGTATGATCAACCATTTGGTAAGGACTGATGATGAGCACCATCATTAGGTACATTCTAAGGGGTTAATTGTCACCTTTTTAGCCTAATTATTCCCTCTCTTTCACATTTAATTGAATTTTGTCATGTTTTTCTTAGTTAGAATGGTGTATTAATGGTTGTAATTATTTGAGCTCTAATGTTGTTTAAATGAAGAAAAATCAGGGGAATATGCCATTATTTAGGAAGATTGCACAATAAAGGCTCATAGAGAGAAGAAGGAGTGATTGTATAAAGGTTGACCACCTCCTTAACTCTTAAAGGAAGCCAATATGTTCTTTAGATTCTCCTCGAACAATTCGAAATGAAAGGCATCCAATAAAGTGAAAGATCAAAGGGATCCACGCTCCACTTCTTTCAAGTTCCAAGGGAACCAATGCCTACTTTTTAGGGAGTTTTTGGTAGCTACCCTTTAGGATAAATAGGCCAGAGAAAGAGCTCACTAGGATTCGATTTTTGGATGTAGATAGAGTTGTCTTGGATCTTTTATTAGACATTTATGAATTTCACGTGTTATGTACAAGGCTAGTTATGAAATAAAATGAGAATTTTGTTTCTTCTCCACTAATTTAATTTCGGGGAACTGAGCTTGTGGGTTAGGGCCCAATCCATTGGCCTCAACATATATTATGTACTTTTGTTTTCTCTTATGTTGCAGTAGTTAATGTCTTTCATTTATTGTTTGGTAGCACAAATAACCTCAAAAATGTGTGTTAAGCCTCCCTCTCTCACCTCTTTCATTGGAGCTTGAGGATGAAGCTCTTCACCATAGACCAAAATGTATTTTAATTTAAAATTTCTTAGGAAATTTAGATAGTTTACTTTGATTATCATTAACATGTTGTAGATGGAGAGGTAGATTTATGTTTTAGTTGCATAGGTAGGCCTATTTAAATTCCATGCATATTTTCCACCATTGTTATGATAAATTTGTCAATGATGACTGCATGAATAGGTAGTGTGATTATAGTTTTGAATAGAGCAGCAGAATAGGACCCCTTAAACACCATCAACTTCAGTCTTCACCCTTCATCAACCACTTCCATACATGTCACATTCAACCTGGTTATTGGAAATCACCAGCACATCATTGAGAGCCACCATGGAGGTGAAATACAGACTTTGTGAAGATTTTTGATATTGTACAAGGGGTTGGATATCCTAAATACACCTAGATCTAGCTTGACCCCACTTCTCCTAGCCTTTTCCTCATCGATTCTAGCATCACATTCCACATGGCCTATTTCCTATAGCTTTTTAGGACATCTTGTAGAACTACAGGAAATCTTGTAGCAGCTTCTTGTACCAGTGCCATCCACTCTCTCCTTGAACCCAAAATATCCCTTTCACCTCATTTAAGCCTAGCAAAGACACCAACAGACCTTGAACCCTAAACCTTTGGGCCAGGGACCGTCTTATACCACCTCAGTGCCTCCTTCTTTTGCTCCAAATTAGAGTCGTTTAAAAGTGTGTTTAGCTCATTGCTAGATGCATCAATAAACACAGTAGTTAAGCATAAAATAGATAGGATTCGATTAGTAATTTGGTTCAGTATGTGTGCTCTAGATTATTTTCCCTTTTTGCACTTCAATTCAAGAAGTTAGATTATGAATTCCACTTACTATAATTTCCTTTCTTGCATTAGCTTCAATGTGAATTTATCTTTCTTGCAGATACCTAGATGAATACATGTGATCTAGAGTACTTTCTTTCCTTGTTGATAGATTAATGGTTGTGATTTCTGTCCAATCTTATATTACATTGAAAAGTGTGACACACTTCCTTTCCTAGAAGTAACCCTAGTAGTAGCACTTCATTGTAGAACTTAGAAGAGGATTGCATGAGTATAACTCATATGTTGTGCATATAGCACAATCACATCCAAGTTTGTACGAACCCTAGGTTGATAAAGTAAAGTTGAGTAGCCTCTAGGATTTGCAACACTCTTGGTGAAATACCATGTCTCACAACCCTCGGGCTTTAGGGAGATAAATATTATCACATCGAACCCAAGGAAGAACTACTTCGTTGATAAAGTTTATTATGTTATAAAATTTAATATGTTACAAAAGATTATGATGTTAACAATTCTAAATTATATAATTATATTTTTTTATAAATAAATTATGCAACATTTAAAAAACCATATAAACTTAAACGCATAAAATAATAATATTAAAATATTTTTATAAATATTATTTAAAATTTCTTCTAAACTTCAAAAACAATTCGTCATTTAAATGTGTGAATAACATAACATCTATGCATATTTAATAATATTTGTATTTATTTTTTAATTAAAATTAAAATTAATTTAATTATTACATTAAGATGCATTCTAAAATCTAATATGAAGGAGATATGTATTTATTCAATTTCTAGTTGACATATATTATTTATAAAATAAGAAAATAATACACACTATCAACTATAATAAGAAAATAATAATAGTAAATATATTTATTTATTCTTATTTAAAATCATTATAAAACATATTTAATCTCACTCTTGCTATGATCACTCTTACTTTCAGATATTACAACTCAGGTATGTTAAAAATATTTTGATGCCATTAGCAACCATAAATATTTAAATAATTAAACAAATTTCATGTTAGAGAAAGTGTAATGTTGTGTCTAATTTGTGTGTTTTTCAATATCTTCATCATATCAAGTCTAAATGACATGACGTGGTAAAAAAATGTTACATCATTATTCTTTGTATGCTTGATCATAACTAAAGAGTGTTACATCATTATTATTTTTTAATATTTGAATTTTTCATCATGTAAATTTTGAATTATGAAGTTCATCTTAAATATATGGATAATAACAGTAATTTGAAAATATGGCATTATTTTTCTCAATTCGAACTAGTCAAATATGTCTAATTCTAAATCTATCATGCACGGAGAGGGATCAAATCCCTTAGGGTGCAAACTTTTTATTAATTTCTATACCCTAAAAAGAAATTTTGCACATAAAGGGATTTGATCCCTCTTGGCTTATGATATATCTAAATTAGGATGGATTTGGGCTAGTCTTAAAATTAAAGGAAATCAACACTAGCTTGTCCTCCTCATGAAAGGAAGAATTTCCCCAATTAAAATAATGTCTTTCTCGATACCTAATCTACTGGAACAAGATAATAAAGAAGACACTAAGCTTCCTAATATTTCTTCAACCTCTAACACAAAACACATGGATCTCAATCACAGTTTGAATAAAGGTGCCACGAGATGGAATAATATTTTAGGAATGGAGCAAGAGGTCACTCTATAAAATAAAAATGATATTAATAATATTACTACATCTAAATTTTAGGATAAATTATGGTGTGATAAAGAATTACAAGATAGGAGAAAATTAAGACATTATAAAAATCTAATAAAATTTTATCTATAAATCAAAATTACCTCTCTATTAATTAGCATAAAGAAGAAAATCAAGATTCTTAAAATAAGAATGAACTCTCAAGAGCTATGAAGTGATAAGCACATTGAATAATTTAAAAAGTAGGAATAGAATTTGTCATCTTTGTGACACTAAAAGAATTTAAGATGAAATAAGTTTCTCATAAAATAATCCCTCCTCATCTACAATAAATAAAAAATTCAAAACACTTGTTACACTCTAATATTCCTAACCTTCTAACTTATCAAAACTATGAACATTTAAAAATTCTTGGCAAAAAAGTAAACTTATAAAACCAATTAAACTATTCATTCATTGCCTTTCCATAGACCAATTAACTTAAATAAACATTAACAATAATTAAAAAAACTTATTAAACACTTCTCTCCTTTTATTAATAAAGAAGGGAGGGACCATAATGTAAAATATTAAGATTTTTATATTTAAAAAAAAAATGATATAAGAAGAAATAATTTGTTTATCATTTTATTGTTGAAAAAGAGTGATGTCCAAACTCAAAAAAAAAATTAAAAATCAAAATTAAAATTCAATAAGATGAAATTGTAAAAGGAAGAGAAAAAATTTACAACTTGAAGAAAGAGCTAAAAGCTATTTCACTTATTACTGAAAGTAATAATTTTGTAAAGAATTTTTAATAACTCTATATATATTATCTATTTATTTTATATTGTGTACAATATTAATAATTAATATATGAAATGGTAAATTGTATGAGTGTATTTTGTTTTAAATGATCCTGTTCTTCATCTCTCGGAGGCCATATCTCCCGTCACTGTGTCATTCTCTCTTTTGCTCCGGAATTCAGTGGGAAACGACATTGAGCTGTTGCTTTTAGAACATGAAGCTAATCTGGTTCCCCTTCGTGTAGACATGGGAACAGAAAAATCTCCCCCTCTGATTATAAGCCCATCCTCCATCTCTAATGTAACAATACTGAGAGGGACAGGAAGGTCCAGGGTGAAAAAAAAAGTCTCTATCATCTTCTGTCGTGAATGGTTTTAAGGATGAGGATATTTTTCATGATATTCTTGTTACTTTGGCTCTTGATAGGGTTCTTACTCCAATTAAACTTAAGGTGGTTGCGCCATGATTTTTTTGGTAACGAGGGTTGGGGGACTATGTATTTTTCTGACTAAAATGGATTGGGAGCACAGGGATGGTCTAGATCATTTGAGCAGTATTTTTGGCTACAACAGTTATTGGTCTACAATCTATGGTATCTGATGTTATTTTTTTTCACAACTGTGATGAAAAGTAATAAATGTTAGACTATGGAGCAACGATCTACTAAACAGGTAATATTAAGGAGAATTATTAAAGCTAAAGAAATCAGCCGTATACAAACTCGGGGGAAAGTTTATTATGTCAATATTTTTAGGTTGATTTTTGAGGTGAATCTATGAACATGTCTTTCGTAATGAGGGAAAAAAATGAGTCTCTTAACATGATGAAATGTAAGATTTAAAAGCTTATATTATGATCTAGTACATCAGGTTATGCTGAAATGTAAGATTTTTAAAATTTTAACTTTTAATCTAATACATTATAAAATGTACCAAAAGTTTTTTTCTGCTGAAAAAAAAAAAATACTATTACTTTTCCAAACATAAAAAGGTGATTCACTATTTCTTCGATACAAAAAACTTACTAAAGGTATTCTTCTCTTTAGCAACTCCCTACCTACACAAATAGATATGGAGGTATGCGCCCATGCCAATCATAAAAAAGCTTCATTTCATCTCCTTTTTCATCCAAATCTTCTCCAGATTCATAATCCACCGGTTAATAATGTTTAGAACCTATGATTGGTTGATGTACCAACCAAATGCATTCTAATTAGGAATCAAAATTAAGGTGAACATCTCTCATGGCCTTGGAAACAACTTGAAATGCATAAAGAACTCCAACATACGAGGACTAGAGAGGACCGATACAATTTATAGTGGATAGATTATTGTAACGATAATATGAATCCACACGCTTAGTAGAAATGTGAAGTGAAAAGCCCATAAACCAAAACACGCAGGTACAATTGGGACACCTAAATAGAGGAAATGGAGCTAACACTTCATCATCTAAACCTACTCGCACTGAAAGGAACAATTAGTATTAACACTTCTTTACGGTTGATTTCAGGAGCATTTCTTTAATATATTATTTAAAAGATGGTTGTTTTTATTCAAAAAAGTTTCTTATTTGCCGGGAAATTAAAGTGTACATTAATAATAATAGAAACAAGAGTCCATGAAAATCAATATCAGTGCCAATACTCAAAAACCATTAGAATATGTTTGATGAATGTTTATTATATACCGTATTATCATGCAAGCCCGCTACACATTTCGAAACATGTTTGATGGACTTCAGGAATGGAAGTCACACTGAGATGTTATTGGTAGTTAAACAACATAGCTATAGAGTAGACAGTGTCTAACGGCTTCTTTCAGCTGGACATAGTTATGAAGGAAAGTTTCCTTAACAAATCCGGCCTTCTCCAGAACTCTTGCTGATGCCACGTTTTCAGGGAGAACAAGGGATTCAATTCTCTTGATTCCCTGCATTTCTTTGAATCCCATGTTAAGTGCTGTTGTCACCGCTTCGGTGGTGAGGCCCATCCCCCAGTACTTTCTAGCGATGGCGTACCCCATCTCAGCTCGGCAGTTGTGAATACCGGTTCCTTGCTTGAGCATGACGTGTCCAATAGGCTTCCCTCTGAAACATATTGCTTTGAACCATGGGTGCGGAATCACCACCTTCAGCAGAAACTCCCTCAGATTCTCTTTGGATTTAAAAGCTTCCCATGTCATGAACTTGGTCACTTCTTCGTCGCTAGCCCATTCGTAAAAGTCTTCCAAGTCTGCCGGGCAGAAGTTCCTCAATTGGACTTCCCCAACACTAAAACTGCGACTCTTGTTACTCATGCCACGGTTAGCTTCCATTGTTTCGATCTTCTACACTCTCAAATGCTCAGTTGTTGCTCAGCTATTCACAGCGGAATCTGCAATTTGACTGAGCAGTTTGAGCTATGAGTCTGAAGTTCGATGAATGATGAGGTGAAGAAGGGCTACTCCTTTATAAACACATAAAACTGCATCACGTGTAATGTGTAGGCTGGCAATGACTGGAGTTCTACTAGGGATAAATGTCAATTACGATGTAACAATCAAGCAATAGCGGAGTAGCGAAGTCGAGGTCGGTCGTCATAAAATTACAGTAAGAGAGGCAAAAGGGTTGTGGCATTTCCTTTGGAGTATGTGGATGAAAATAAATATGCAATGTTTGTGGCATTTCCTTGGGAGTATGTGGATGAAAATAAATATGCACTTTTCCTGATGACTAGCCACACTCGCGAAGGGCCAGCTTTATTTCAGCTGCTATAGGCTCATTAATGCGGCCAGGCAGCTGATGCCTGCCACTGGATGATCTACACCTTTAATCCGAAGGCAGGCATCAGTTGCCTGGCCGCATTAATGGGCCTATGGCAGCTGAAATAAGGCTCGCCCGAACGAAGCGAATCCAGAAAGAGGCATATGTTTCATCACCGCAATCCTGGGATTTCATACATGTACCGTTTCATTTTCGCCGGTATTCAATGGTAGGTACCTCAGTAAAAGATTTACAACGAGAACCGTTTTTTGGCATGCGTTAATGTTAAAATCCCAAGGGCGGTGACGATATAAATATCGTGTACGTAAATTTCTTTATATAAAAAATGGAAAATCCATAACGCGATCTTCTAACTAAAATACAATATGAATAATACAATCTTTTAATTAAAATTCAACATAAGTAGTTAAAATAATAAAAATAATTATTCGGAAATTTAAAGAAATTACTACTCTAAAATAAATAAATATATATATATATATATATATATATATATATATATATATATATATATATATATAATGTTCAAAATAAGTGACAATTATCTAAATTAACCATTCTAACACTTTAGAAAGATGCTTACAAAGATCTCTTCTCACATATTCTTAAATTAAAGTGACAAATCCGTACTCTTAAACATTGAATTACTAAGTTCGCAAAGGCTTTTGGAATAGATCCCTATAACACTTTTGGATATGGCTCATATCAAGCATGGTAAATCTATCCGAATAAAGTGTCTTGTCGCTATCCCAATGTCAGCCCGAATATGTTTTACAATTCAATGTAATGAATGTGATGTATTAATGAAATTGATAAAAGTGGCATTTCATGGTCTGTGTGCTAGAGTTTGATTGTGATTATTCAAAGTTGTGCGGGGTGGAAAAAAAAAAAAAACATAAAAACTCGGTTACTAAACTTGAAATATTATAAATAATCAGTGTCTAATGACAAAACATTATGCGCACTTAAACACGAGGAAGGATCTTCCGCATTAATTTGTTAAAATCGTTATTAAAAGAAGCGCCGAATGTGGAAGGTAGTAATAAACTTAATTTTAGATAATTATTCTGGCACTACGTAAGAGTTGAAATACACAACCAAAGGGTATATTTTTGTTTATATTTTGTAAAGTTTAGGTGTTTTTACAAGTTTGTGCTCAATTGCACACTGAATTTAGTTAAGTAGCAAGCAAGAGACAATTGAAGATAGTTTGTTTATAAAAATTGATATTGATTATTTCCTCATCATATCATAAGTTTAATTATGCATTTATAAGAAACACAACAAAAAAAAGAATGAGTTGCACCTTGAACTAAAATTGAGACTATTGAATCTCTCTTTTTTGTCAAGGAAGTTATAAAGTGCTATTTTATGCAAAAAGGACTTGAAAAATAAAAGCATGAGACATTAAAGATGCTCCCAACTTTTGTGGACTATGGTTGGATGGAAAAATTCACTTGCAGATCTCCTTGTCGGTTTTCAAATCCCTCATCTTTACTTATGTAGTAAATATCCAACAAAGGTGAGGAGGTATCTGCATTCCTATTAACATACTTTTCCCAGAAATATTTGTTTTTATAATGAATTAATATAAATGTGGGGATCCTTCCTATTTTCAACACTTTCATGTACTTTAATATATTTCTTACTCTAAACCGAGGAATTATCCTCTTCTCCAAACCACATGTAGAAAAATGTGGATGCACACCTAATAAGATCAACACTTTCATGTACTTTAATGTCTCCGTTATTATAAACCGAGGAGTTATCCTCTTCTCCAAGTTCCATGTAGAAAAATGTGTACACGTAATACGATCATCCATTGACAATCCCACTAATTCGACCATAAAATCTACATTCCGCTTCAATTTTTCCACTGAAGCTCCAAGAATCCACAAATTCCTACTTGATATTGTAGAAATTTGTTTTCCAGAGAAACCTAAACTTCTCATACACAAGTTTTAACTCTAAATTTTCAAATATTGTATTCCAAGAATTTACAAATTTCTGTGATCCCTTCTGAAGCCCCAAAATCTCGGCCTCTTTTAAATGACTCAATGACAGTTTCCTCTGTACCCATGACCATTGGGGCTCGTTCTTTCACTAACTTTGATAACGCTTCACCCTTAACACCTAATCTCTACAACTGTGAAATCCCATATCTAAGCTTATCCTCGCTTTAATTTAATATCCTCAAATCAACAAAAATGAGTCTCCATAGATCATATTTCTTCACGAAAGACCTAAGAAAGTTGAGCTTGGACTTTATGTCTCTTTTGGATTTATGCAAGAAAACCCTAGGATTGAAAATGACCGCCTTTCGAATCTACGTAGAGGTGACCAAACCTCATTCATTTAACAACTCCAAATATTCTTCCAAATTTTCGCTTGATACAAGATATTCTCCTATAGTCGGGAAGGTGAAGAAGGTGGTGAAACTATAGCTTCATAACCCCATTTTAAACAGATGTGATTATATGCTCACAAACCCCATTTTCTAACATAAAAGGCACAAATTGTTGTAATCACTTGGATTGTAGCACGCTTAATCACATCTACTCAAAGGGGTGTATTGTGAGGTATTATATTCAGATCCTAAATAGTAGGGGGTGATTTTGTCAATGGAGGATCCAATCTAGAAACGAGAAAGTGTCCCTCTTGCCATACCTACTATACAGGAAGAGGTTCCAAAATATTTGTCTTGCACGCAACCACAACCAAACCCAATGTGTCAAAAGGAAGTTAGTCTTCACGTGTCGACCATGCCTAGAATTTCAAATCATTTCTACTTTTCAAATGAAAATTCGATAACATTTTTGTATATTTCATGGCCTTCATTTTATGTTCTAAATAAATTTGTGAGTATACACTTCCTCTTATTTTGAAACTCCCTTTCAACTATTCTTGCATCTCAATTTAAATGTATCCCCTTTGAGAGTTTGTTCCCTTTTCCTCAGTTAAGATGTGTTTCAAAATAACATACAACTATCCTTTTAAGATTTTATAAGACTTTCTACTTTTAGGGTTAATAATTTTTATTATGTACTTAAATTTTACCATGGGAATTTTAGTTCTTGGTGCTAATAATTTTGATTATATACTTTAACATGTGAAAAGAGCTAGATATACTTTTAAGATTTTATAAGACTTTTCTACTTTAACATAGGATTTTCAGCTTTTGGAGCTAGTAATTTTGATTGTGTACTTTAGCATGCAAAAAGAACTAGATAAAAGGTAAAATACCTTTACAGGTTAATAGTTTAATAATTTTGATTATATAATTAAACTTTACCATGCCAAAAGTACTAAAAAAACCACATGGGATGATGAAGATATTAACCCCCATTGGATGAGATGGTATTTTTCTTTTGCTTTAACCAGTGAGTACGAGCACTTTAACACATTGTAAATATCGTTTCACATAAACGTGTTCTGACTTATTTGATTTGCTGGCTTATTTGGTTTGCATATTTATCATCGCACATATTTTCAATAAAAGAAGATCTCAAAAAAATTACTCGTTTATTGTGAGAATTGTTGCCACGTATTCTATATTATTATCGTTAAATGAGATGTAACATTGTCGAAAGATAAATCCATCGAACTCCATAATATTTATCCTCTCCTATTTTTGGCCGTCCATCAAAATAAACTACTAAAGATGAAATTTCAAGTTAAAATTTTACTTCTTGATGTAAAATGGAAGTAGACTTCTATATTTTCTTTAAACATGATAAGACCGTTCATCGTTCAAAGCAACTGGAAGTTTCAAGATTTCCATTTGTTTGCGCGAGGGTTAAACACACATCATAAATATTTTGACACATAATCAGTAATAATAATGTTTTCCCAGATTGCTGGATACCTTTTGAAATTTTTGAGAACAGGTTTGAATTTCCTTTTTCCAAATAGTTTTTACAACGAATTAAAAAAGGGAGAAACAATGGGGTCTCCTACTACTGGGAGAAAGGTTTCCATTTGGTGGGATATTTCAACCAGCTGTCAAATACGTTTCGAAATCGAAAAGAAGTGTTGTAGGATGTCAAATTTCATGTCTGGTGTAGACACCTAAAACTCCAAAAGTATTTGAACCACTTATGTACCCGTATTTTTGTTCCAAAAAGTTAAAAGATAAAAAAAAATGGGTAGAGAAGGATAGTTCGTCTACCATATGTTCTATTATTCATTCAAACACAACTTCTGTCAAAATTTCAGATCATGCTCTAAGATATTTGTGGTAGCCAATGGAAACGATGCGCTAAAAAGTGACCGAATTAACGCTACGAAGCAGCGTTTAAAAGTGTAGGTGTGCGATTTTATCATTTTTTTACCAATCTAATGAAAATTGCAGCATGAGGAAGAAGCAACGAGGGTCGAGAATGTCAAACATTCGACATTTCAACCATACTGAGCACTCCCACGTTTCAAGTATGGTTTGGGCTACACATGAGATGGATGCAGAGAAGGTGGTAATGGTTCCAGATACCAATGCCATCCATGCAACTTCGATTGGCATGAATCTACATCCGAGCTTCCAAGTCCAATAAGCATTCCTGTCATTCCTGTGAGATGACGATTGGATGGGATCATAGATTGTATCATCATGTAGTCGGCTGGAATTACCACATGAATGGGAAATCTTAATGTTATATGTCATATGCTAGTGGAAAATAAAAAACAGCTCATCCAAACATCATCCAAATCTATACAGTAAAATGACGAAAAATCTATACAGTAAAATGACTACAAATCTGTACAGTGTCCAGAGAAAAAAACTCCATAATAAAACGCCTTTGGTGTACTTAATGTGACAAATTCGTACTCTTAAATCTTGAATTACTAAATTTTCCAAGTTCGCAAACGCTCTTGGAATAGATCCCTATAACACTTTTTCATATAGCCCATATCAAGCATGGTAAATCTTTTGCGCACACGATAAAGTGTCTTGTCGCTATCCAATGTCAGCCAGAATATGTTTTACAATTCAATGTAATGAATGTGATGTATTAATGAAATTGATAAAAGTGGCATTTCATGGTCTGTATGCTAGAATTTGACTGTGATTATTGAAAGTAGTGCGAGGTGGAAAAAGAAACACAAAAGTTGTGTTACTAAACTTGAAATATTATGAATAATCAGTGTCTAATGACGAAAAATTATGCGCACTTAAATACGAGAAAGGGTATTTCACATTAATTTGATAAAATAGTTAATAAACTTCGGTATGTATAGTTAGATAATCAGTTAAGTATGCGTTGAGTAAGTTGAGTTGTGTGTTGAGTAAGTTGAGTTGTGTGATAGATGAATTTCGTAAGTGAGTTCGAGAGTCAGTTAACTGAGTGTTCGTCAAGTCCAATTATGTAAGTGTGTGCATGTCAAGTGAGTCACGATAAATACCCTTCACCTGTGATGTATATTCAACAAGTGAGATTGAAGTTCGTATGATTAATAAAAGAGCTGCAACTCGTGTTTCATGTGTAAAATACTTGTGTTATTTTGTGTTTAATATCCTCTACCTTCCAAAAAAATTGATATCAGCACTGAGGAAGGATCACAAGATCCATGAGCAAGTAGAGATAGAGAAAAAGGCCAAGAGAAAAAGGCTAGCAATATATTTTTACAAAAAATTACAAAATCGTTAAATGGATAAAGAGTGCGTAGGTCCACATGTTTTAAGTGCCAAAAACGCACAGATCGGCACCTTTTTTTCTGTTGAAAAAACTGCACAAGAGTCATGAAACTCAGGTTTGTTCCGTAGTTTTTTTATTCACCAGGTGCCCAATCACGGTAAGGTAAGTCTTTTAGACACACCAACATCCTTTTTTAAAAGGTCAAACAAACAGTTCAATATTGATACTTAACCCACCATATTAATATCAACCTTTTCGAAGAGGCTTGATATTTTGTTTCTAAATTAAAAAAACTGTTCTATATTGATACTTGACTGACCATATTCATATCAACCTTTTCGAAGAGGCTTGATAGTTTGTTTTTAAATTAAAAAGTCACGTGGTATGATCTTGTTGAAATATTAGAGTCACCGGCCAGCCTTGGGCAGGAAGAAAAGAGTACAAAGGCAGTAGAAGCAGAGCCTTGAGTGCACAACACTCTGTATTTAAGCAGAATGATGGAGAACCATAAGAAAGAATTAAATTGTGATGGGCCACAACCACAATAGCAGAGGATAAATTGAATTCGTGATGGGCAGAGCCATTTTTTTGTCTACGGAGGAGCAAATTTAATAAAAACCAGTCATTTCGGGCTTTAAAGCCCTCAACAACTAAAATTTTTTAAAACGGGTGGAAGTCCTTATAATTTCTAAATTAGCGGACAAGTGGTCCCCACCATTTATATGCCAATCGAAATCGCAAATTTCTTTTAAAGCAGTGTCTTGTTGATGAAGAGTTGCGATGCGATGTGATCTAATCACAATCGCAAATCACAATGCAAATGGATCATAAACCAAATGTCTTGCAGATGTGGTAGTGTTCCGCAAGCGGAACGGTTGTACACAATACAACCAAAACTTTATGTTATAAATCGCCCCCACAACAGCCGAGGCTCGTGGGTCCACTTAACCATGTGGTGATGACTTATTGGAATCGCAGGTTTCAAATTTCAAGGTTCAATCAGGGCGTCTTTGTTATGAGCTCCGATCGAAGGCTAGACCCGATGGGTTATTATACTGGAGTTTTATGGTCATCGCGTCCGTTGTATAATCGCAATCGCAGTGTTTCATCGGATGTTTGCAATGCGATCCAATCACAATCGCAACATCGCACTTCACCAAGTTGCAAGTTTTGTTTGTCACCACCGATTCACCGATTGCGTTGTGGTCCCCACTCGTACGTCGTGCATTTCATATTTTTAAGTTCCGCAAAGGTTTTTCCTTTGAAATTTAGTTTATTTCTTTGTATTAAGTTTTATATAAAGTTTGTAATGGTTTAATATATATATGCGTGGAATATAAAAAGGAAAGTCCCGTGGGTCTGTATTAGGTATTGTATCATTTTGTTTTATTCTGCACAGCAGCGCAAAAAGAGAAGAACACAACAGTGTTGATTTTAAAATCAGGTAGAGTGTTGTTTGATTGAACAGAGAGTAGTTTCTATGCACTGTGTTTGAAGAAGTCACCATTATTATGTTATCCCTCTGTGCTGAGGAAGATTTGTAACAGTTTTTGAAAGATATAGAAGTTTGTTTTATAGTCTAAAACTCTGTCTCTTGTCAAAATTTTAATTTCTTTGTGTTTAGAGGAGAGGAGCTTACTCTCTCCATTTGGAATTTTCAATATTCCAACATGGTATCAGAGCTAGTTTAGGCTCTTTGAAGGTTTCAAAGAAGCTGAAGAAGAAGAAGACTTGTTGCAGTGTTTTCTCGAGTAGTGTGAAAGCCCAACAGAAGTCAAAAGATCAGGTATTTCTCAAAGAGAACAGAGTTTTTGTTTTGTTTTAAAAGAGTTTTTTTCTTTTAGAGAAGGAAAAACAATTTGTTTAAGTTTAGAGTTTAGTTTAAGAGAAATGGTTGGACCAAGCACAGGAATGAGCATTGGAAATGTTCAACTTCCACAATTTAAAGGAAAGAACTGTGATTATTGGGCCATTACCATGAGAGCCCTGTTTGTCTCACAAGACTTATGGGAGTTTGTAGAAGATGGTTTTGTTGAACCAGCTGATGAGCAGGCTTTTAATGCCTTAACTCAAGCAGAGAAGGATTTATTGAAGAATAATAGAAAGAAGAATGCTAAGGCCCTCTTCTATTTGTATCAGGCAGTAAATGAGAGTGTGCTTCCAAGGATAGCAGCAGCTAAGAGATACAAGGAGGCATGGGAAACTCTGAAAGTAGCCTATCAAGGTATGGAGAAATTTAAGACAGCAAAGCTTCGGTTGCTAAGAAGAGATTTTGAAACTCTTTGCATGAAAGAGTCAGACAGTGTTGACACATTTTTTACACATGTGATTGGGATTGTAAATCAGATAAGATCGCACGGAGAAACTATTGAATAAAGAAGGATTGTGGAGAAACTTTTGAGATTCTTGCCCTCAAAGTTTGATGTTACTGTAACCACCATAGAAGAGACCAAAGATCTCTCACAGCTCACAGTGGATGAACTTCATGCCTCACTGATAACTCATGAATAGAGATTGATTAGAGATTAACATTCATCTCTTGAGCATGCCTTCAAGACCCAGATGCCTTTAGGAAGAGGAAGAGGTCAAGGCAAAGGAAGAGGAAGAGGCAAAAGCCAAAACATAGGTGGAAGGAACAACCCTTCACATTCACATGGAGGGAGAAATAGTCAGACTCGGAGTCACGGCCAATGCAAGAGCCAGCAAGGTGGACATCAACACCAACATGCTCATGGAAAAAGGTATGACAAATCCAATGTCCAATGTCATTATTGAAAGAAATATGGGCACTATGCCAATGAATGTAGAAAGAAGCAAAGTGACATGAAAAATAAGCAAAATGCTAATGTAGGAAAAGAGGAAAAGAACCCAAGTAATGTGCTATTAGCTTGTAATGTAGCACAAGATAGAGAAGATGATGTTTGGTTCTTAGATTCAGGATGTAGTAATCACATGACTGGAAATAGGGCAATGTTTTCCAATCTAAATGAAGAAGTAAAATCTAAAGTGACAACAGGGATTGATACTAAGATCTCTGTCAAAGGAAAAGGCAGAGTAAGTATTCGAGCAAGAAATGGGGAGCATAAATTTGTCCCTAATGTGTATTATGTTCTAGGTCTGAAATGTAATCTTTTGACCATTGGGCAGCTCATAAACAAAGGTTACAATGTAATTTTCAAATATGATGTGTGCACAATTAAAGATATACCTCCAAGCAAGAAAATCATTGCTGAAATTCAAATGACCAGCAATAGAATGTTTCCGCTCAAGCTCAATATTGAATTGAAGGGAAAAGGAAAGAGTATAGCAGCTGTAACACAAGAATCCTTTCAGAAGGAAGGGAAAGATGAATATTGGTTATGGCACCTGAGATTTGGACATCTCAATTTCAGAGGATTAAATTTGTTGCATAGAAAAGGAATGGTAAGAGGTTTACCATTGATTGAGAAGCCTGAGAGCCTATGTGAAGGCTGCATCTTGGGAAAGCAACACAGAGAAATTTTTCCTTCAGGAAAAAGCATAAGGGCGAAAGCACCTTTGGAGATCATTCATTCAGATTTATGTGGGCCAATGCAAACAGCATCGGTTTCAGGCAGTAATTACATGCTGACCTTCATAGATGATTTCACAAGAAAAGTGTGGGTTTATTTTCTGATATATAAGAGTGAATTTTTTCAGAAATTTCGCCATTTTAAAGCTCTTGTAGAGAAACAGAGCGGGCAGTATATTAAAGTTCTCAGAACCGATAGAGGAGGATAATACATATCAAAGGAATTTTTGTGTTTCTGCAGAGAGAACGACATCCACAAGCAATTTACCACAAGGTACACACCGCAACAGAATGGAGTTGCTGAACGGAAAAATCGAACCATAATGGAAATGGTGAGAAGCATGCTAAAGGAAAAACACTTGCCGAATGAGTATTGGACAGAAGCAGCAAACTGTGCTATGTATATTTTAAATAGATGCCCCACAAAAGTTGTGATGAACAAATTTCTAGAAGAAGTGTGGAGTGGCAGAAAACAGGGAGTCACCCACATGAGAGTTTTTGGATGTGTGGCATATGCACACATTCCAGACAAGTTGAGGAAGAAATTGGATAGTAAGGGGGAGAAGTGCATTTTCCTTGGATATTGTGAGGATTCCAAAGGATATAGATTGTATAACCCATCCACAAAGAAGTTTTTGATAAGCAGAGATGTGCAATTTATTGAAGAGGAAGCATGGGATGGAAGCATTGAGAAAACAATCAATGTTAAAAACTCTTTGTCTCATGATGAAGATGAAGGAGATGTGGTTGAAATTAACAACCCATCCACTGCACAACCTCCAAAAATGCAAGGACAACAAGGGAAAACTCAAAATGCAGCTAGAACACCCTTGAGAAGAAGCGGGAGTGCATCTCTAAGCACACCACATGGAGCAGACTTGAGTGCTTCTTCAAGCATGACTACACCAAGTGAAAGTGGAAAAAGGTTCAGAAGCATTAGAGAAATCTATGAGCAAGGAGCGGCAAATGAAGGTATGAATTCCTTATTTGCTTTGTATTGTCAAGTTGATGATCTTATTCATTTTGAAGATGTTGTTAAAGATAGAAAATGGATAGAAGCTATGGATGATGAAATTAATTCCATAGAGAAGAACAAAACATGGGAGTTAGTTGATATCCCAGAAGGCAGAGAAGTCATTGGAGTTAAATGGGTCTATAAGACCAAAAGCAATGCTAGAGGAAAAATAGAAATACACAAGGCCAGACTTGTTGTCAAGGGATATAAGCAGAAGCATGGGATTGATTATGAAGAAACTTTTGGACCAGTTGCAAGAATGGAGACAGTAAGAGCAGTGTTGTCCATAAGAGCACAAAACAAATGGAAAGTATACCAGATGTATGTAAAATCTACAATTTTAAATGGAGTTTTAATGGAAGAGGTATATGTGGAACAACCTCTCGGATATGAGAAGAAAGGCCAAGAGCATAAGGTCTGCAAATTGAAGAAAGCTCTTTATGAGCTGAAGCAAGCTCCAAGAGCATGGTACAGTAGGATAGATTCCTATCTACTAGAAAATGGATTTGAAAAGTGTGAGGGAGAACCCACCCTCTACATCAAAGAAAAAGATGGTAATATGCTCATTGTTGTGTTATATGTTGATGATTCAATATTTACAGGTAATGATGATTACCTTATTGAGAATTTTAAAGTAGTCATGAAAGATGAATTTGAAATGACTGACATGGGTTTATTAAGATACTTCTTAGGAATAGAAGTAGAACAAAATGAAAAATGAATTTTTATTTCTCAAGCAAAGTATGTGAATCAAGTTTTAGAAAGATTTAATATGCAGGAGAGCAAAGTTGCAATTACTCCCACAGTAATGGGATTGAAGTTGAGTAAAGATGACAATAGCAAGGATTTTGATCCAAGTTTGTATAAAAGCATAGTTGCCAGCCTCATGTATTTGAATACAACAAGGCCAGATATTATGCATGCTGTTAGTTTAATTTCCAGATTTATGGAGAAGCCAAAAGAAGCACATTGGCAAGCAGCAAAGAGAATTCTGAGGTATGTGAAAGGAATAAAAAGATTTGGTATTTTGTATATAGCTTCAAAAAATTCAGAATTATTTGGATACACTGACAGTGATTGGGTTGGAAGTGTAGATGATCAGAAGAGCGCTTCCGGTTATGTTTTTCATATGGGTTCAGGAGCCATTTCATGGGCTTCTAAAAAGCAACCAATTGTAGCATTATCTACAGCAAAAGAAGAGTATGTGGCAGCTACAGCAGCAGCGTGTCAAGAATTTTGGATGAGAAAAATGTTGAGAAGTTTAAGCCAAGAACAGGTAAAAGGGACAATGATTTATTGTGACAATAGATCAGCTATTGCATTGTCAAAGAATTCAGTATTTCATAAAAGAACAAAACACATAGATACAAAATTTCATTATATCAAAGAATTGGTAAACAATGGAGAAATTTTTTTACAACATTGTAAAACAGAGGAACAATATGCAGATATTTTAACAAAGCCATCGGGAAAAAAGACCTTTGAAATTTTAAGAAAATGCTTGGGTATGTTGGATAACCCAGTAGCTGACTTTAAGGGGGAGTGTTGAAATATTAAATTCACCTGCCAGCCTTGGGCAGGAAGAAAAAAGTACAAAGGCAGTAAAAGCAGAGCTTTGAGTGCACAACACTCTGTATTTAAGAAAAATGATGGAGAACCGTAAGAAAGAATTAAATTGTGATGGGCCGCAGCCACAATAGCAGAGGAGAAATTGAATTCGTGATGGTCAGAGCCGTTTTTTTGTCTACGGAGGAGAAGATTTAATAAAAACCATTCATTTCGGGCCTTAAAGCCCTCAACAACTAAAATTGTTTAAAACAGGCGGAAATCCTTTTAATTTCTAAATTGGCAGACAAGTGGTCCCCACCATTTATATGCCAATCGGAATCGCAAATTTCTATTGAAGCAGTGTCTTGTGGATGAAGAGTTGCGATGCGATGCGATCTAATCGCAATCGTAAATTTCAATGCAAATGGATCATAAGCCAAATGTCTTACAGATGTGGTAGTGTTCTGCAAGCGGAACAGTTGTACACAATACAACCAAAACTTTATGTTATAAATCGCCCCCACAATAGCCGAGGCCCGTGGGTCCACTTGACGATGTGGCGATGACTTATTGGAATCGCAAGTTTCAAATCGCAAGTTTCAATCGGGGCGTCTTTGTTATGAGCTCCGATCGAAGGCCGGACCCAATGAGTTATTATATTGGAGTTTTATGGTCATCACGGCCGTTGTATAATCGTAATCGCAATGTTTCATTGGATTTTTGCGATGCGATCCAATCGCAATCACAACATCGCACTTCACCAAGTCGCAAGTTTTGTTTGTCACCGCTGATCCGCCGATTGCCGATTTCCGACTGCGATGTGGTCCCCACTCATACGTCGTGCATTTCATATTTTTAAGTTCCGAAAAGGTTTTTCCTTTGAAATTTAGTTTATTTCTTTGTATTAAATTTTATATAAAGTTTGTAATGTTTTAATATATATATGCGCGGCATATAAAAAGGAAAGTCTCGTGGGTTTGTATTAGGTGTTGTATCATTTTGTTTTATTCTGCACAGCAACGCAAAAAGAGAAGAACACAACAGTGTTGATTTTAAAATGAGACAGAGTGTTGTTTGACTGAACAAAGAGTAGTTTATGTGCACTGCGTTTGAAGCAGTCACCATTCTTATGTTATCCCTCTGTGATGAGGAAGATTTGTAACAGTTTTTGAAAGATATAGAAGTTTGTTTTACAGTCTAAAACTCTGTCTCCTGTCAAAATTTTAATTTCTCTGTGTTTATAGGAGAGGAGCTTACTCTCTCCATTTGGAATTTTCAATATTCCAACAAATCTCTGAGTCAGGTGAATATTTTTTCAAAAGTCATCTTGTAAGATATTTGAGTTAAGTGAAGATTTTTTCTTTGAGGATTAAAAAAAAAAAAGAGTTAGGAAAGGATATATATTATAAGAAGTCTTTATTAAATGATTTTGTTATAAAATATTTTTTTATACATAATTTTATTTTTTAAAATAATTTATTATATAAAAATAAATTTTAGGACTTTATTAAAGAGGTTTTTTTTATTGAAAGGAGCTTTGCAAATATTTTATACAAAGAAAAATTTAGGGTTTAGTTAGAGAAGATTTTTTTTGAAGCAAGATGGCCACATCAAGTATTGAGCCACAACTTCCTCCTTTCACTCGGAAATATTATGATGTGTGGGCCATTAAAATGGAGACCATGTTAAAAGCGTATGATGTTTGGGATCATGTCAAATTTCGGTTTCCAAAACCTGAGAATGACACAGAAAAACGAGCCCTCAGTATTGCAGAGAGGGAGCAATGGAAGAAAGACAAAAGGAAGAATTCACAAGCATTGTTTCTTATCAAGTAGGGAGTGGACCGAGCAATGTTCTAGAAGATAATGATCATGTCTTTAGCAAAGGACGCATGGGAAAATTTAGCGATAAGCTATCAAGGTATGGCCAATGTCAATATTGTTAAATTTCATTATATAGGAGAGATTTTGAAAGTATGCAAATTTTTTGTATTCACCGGGTGAGCAATCAGGGTAAGGGTAAGTATTTTAGAAACAACAACATCCTTGTTTAAAAATTAAAACAAACGGTTAGGTATTGATACATGACCCACCATATTCGTATCAACCTTTTTGAAGAGGCTTGCTATTTTTTTTTTAAATTAAAAGTCACGTGGTATGATCTTTGAGTTAAGTGAAGATTTTCAAAAGTCACGTAGTAAGATCTCTGAGTTGAGTGAAGATTTTTCTTTCAGAATTTTTAAAAAAATGGTATGAAAGGATATATATTATAATAAGTCTTTATTAAAATATTTTATTATAAAATATTTTTTTATAGATCATTATTATTTTTTAAATAATTTATTATATAAAAATAAATTTTAGGTTTTTATTGAAAGAGATTTATTTTATTGAAAGGAGCTTTGCAAGGCTTTTATAAACAAAAAAATTTAGGGATTTAGAAGAGAAGATTTTTTTTAAAGCAATATGGTCACATCAAGCTTTCAGCCACAACTTATTTTTTCCACCGGGAAATATTATTATGTGTGGGCCATTAAAATGGAGACTATGTTAAAAGCACATGATGTTTGGGATAATGTCAAGTTTGGGTTTGCAGAACCTGAGAATGATGCAGAAGAACGAGCCTTGAGTAATGCAAACATGGAGCAATGGAAGAAAGACAAAAGGAAGAATTCACAAGCCTTACTTCTTATCTAGTAGGGAGTGGACCGAGCAATGTTATAGAAGATAACGATCACGTCTTCAGCAAAGGAAGCATGGGAAACTCTAGAGACAAGCTATCAAGCTATGGACAAAGTCAATATTATTAAATTGCAGAATACTAGGAGAGATTTTGAAAGAATGTAGATGAAGGAGACAGAGGATGTTAGGTCCCTATAATACGAGTGTATCCCCTTATTTTTGTTAGTGTAGCCCCCTTCTTGTTATTGTTGTACCCCTGTAGCCCCCATATTGTTATTATTGTGCCCTTTCATTATTATTGTTAGGTCGGCTAAGATTATATTGTGACCCCATGGACTCCTATATATATAAAGGAGGTTGTGTCATTTTTATCATCTAAGAATTGTTCATTTATGTAATGTAAAGGAGTTTTCCCCACCGTAGTGGCTTATTTCTAAGGCGCTAATCTCTCCTTTCTTCTATTTTTTGAGCTAGTTTCATAAGATTTGGTATGAGAGATTTGAATTCTAGGGTTTCATTGCTCCAAACAGGTCATAGTGGAATTTTAACTATAGAATTTTTTCTACGAAGTTTTAAAAGCTGAAATTTTTAGTATGCAAAGCCGAAATCCTGAAGAACTTCGTGTAAAAATTTTAGATCTTGGTTCGCAATATTTTCGGAGATATGGCCTATGGAACTTAGCATTATTTTACACTCCCGAATTGCATCTAAAAGAGGTGACCTTCGGAAAATCCTCATAACTCTATCTCTGAGCATCGGATTGGAATTATGTAAAAAATGGCTAAAATTACATGGAATTTGGTTTCCTTTGTATCAATTTTAGAGCTGAAGGAGGAAACAGTGACACATGGCATGCCATACAAGTTCGCTCTATTGAACCAGTCTGTGATTAGGTCATTGTGGTCAGATCAAACCAAATCAAGTCAAACCTGTGGTATCAAAAGAATATTTAGAGGGATAGTACAGGACCAAATTTCAGATATTGAAGATCTGAAATCACAGATATAATTCATGTTTAATATTGACCTCCTGAAAGGCAAGAAAAAGGTGTGTAATTATTTTTTAAAATTGCATAACATTTGTTTGAAGAAGTAGTTTGAAGTAATTCCAAGGGCATATTGAAGAAATTTTATGAGTGTTGGGTTCTATAATGCATCTAAAAAATAATTCCACACGCATTAAGCCCTCTAAAAGATATACTACGATGCATGAAGAGGAAGAATTGTAGTATGAGATATCGAAATTACGATACCAAGTGAAACAAATTTAAAACTTACAAAGAGAAATAAAAGATGAAATAGATGGTTTAAAAGAAAAAATGGAGGCTAAGTTGGATGGTTTGAAGGATCAAATGAAAGCTAGTATGGATGATAAAGTAGTGGAAGATAACATCGTGAATAAACGACAAGTTCTCCAGCTCTCAAATGATAACCTAAATTTGGTGCAGAATCAAATGAAACAACAGGAAGATCAACATCGTAGCGAAAGACGTTTTAAGAATTCATAGAATCAAGAACTTACGACATATGAAATCATTCAATTTCAGAGTATCCTTGCAAGTGGAAGAACTTATCTGTTGAAGATTCCACATGGGAGGATGAGAAATTTATATAGAAGCATATAGAAATAATCAAGCATCGAGGGCAACACTTTTTTGAAGGAGAGGGGCATGTTAGGTCCCTATAATACTAGTGTATCCCCTTATTATTGCTAGTGTAGTCCCCTTATTTTTATTTTTGTACCCGAGTAGCCCCCATATTTTTATTATTGTACCCTTACATTATTATTGTTAGATCAACTAAGGTTATTTTGTGACCGTATGGACTCCTATATATAGAAAGGAGGTTGTGTCATCTGTGTCATCCAAGAAATTTTCATTTATGTAATGTAAAGAAGGTTTCCCCCTCGAATTGGCTTATTTCTAAGGCGTTGATCTCTCTTTTCTTCTATTTTTGGAGCCGGTTTCATAACAGAGGACATCGATTCTTTCATGAATCATGTCATGCTTTTAGTAAATGAGTTAAAAATTTATGGTGGAAACATTAAAAATCCAACAGTGACTGAGAAGGTCCTTAGATCTTTGTCTACCATGTTTGATGTTGCAGTAGTAGCCATAGAAGAAGCCAAGGATTTGGAAAAACTGACAGTGGATGAGTTGATGGGATGACTTCTATCACATGAATCAAGAATAGATAGAAATAAGGGTTCCACTTTAGAAACTTATTTCAAAATTCAATTTTCTATTTCAAGAGGTCGAGGAAGAAGTCAATAGAGAGGAAGAGGATGAGGCATAAGCTATGGTGGCTAGAGAGGTGGCCTAGAAGAGCATGAACATGAAAGTGGAAGAGGTAGCAACAAAATATTTGACAATAATAAAAGGTTTGACAAATCAAAGGTGAAAAGTTATTATTACAATAAATTTGGTCACTATGCTCGTGATTGCAGGAAGAAGATAGTTGATCAAGGAAATCATAGAGATAATGTTAGTATAGAGAATACTAACTCTATGTTCCTAGCATGCAACGCCATTCATGACATGTCTGATAAGGTCTGGCTATTAGACAGTGGTTGCAGTAACCACATGACATGCAACAAGAATTTGGTTCTAAATTTGGATCAATATTTGAAGACAGAGGTAAATTTGGGGACTGACAAGACTATGGATGTGATGGAAAAGGAGTGTTCAACATTCTGAATAAGCAGGTGGATCCAAAGACAATATTAGAGGTACATTACGTTCCAGGTCTCAAACACAATTTGATAAGTGTTGGTCAATTGACGCGGAAAGGATACATAGTTATCTTTCAATGACAAGAGTGTGTTATTTATGACAAACCGCCAAGCAAGCAACAGATAGAAAATGTGCAGACGACGAGGAACAAACTCTTTCCTCTAATTATGAACTACAACGATCAAGTTATTTCTTTTACAATTGCATGTTCTAATGACTACTAGTTATGACACTTTTGGTTTGGACACTTGAATTTTTCCGGTTTAATATTGTTACAAAAGAAACAAATGGTCATAGGATTACCTCGCATCAAAGAACCTCCTAGCACTTGTGAGTGTTCCATCTTGGGAAAGCAACACCATGAAGTTTTTCTGAATGAAGTTTCATAAAGAGAAAAGAAACCACTTGAGTTGGTGCATACAGACTTGTGTGGACCTATGAGGACACAATCGATTGGTGGAAGTTGTTACTTCCTCACTTTTATTTATGACTATAGCAGAAACTTTTGGGTTTACTTCTTTAAGAATAAGTCTGAAACCTTTGCAAACTTCAAAGGTTTCAAAGCCTTAGAATAGAACCAAAGTGATCGATAGATCAAGGTATTGACATCAGATCATCATGGAGAATATGATTTGAAAGAATTCCATGAGTACCACAAACAACATGGAATCAGAAGACAATTTACAACCATATACACACCGCATCAGAATGGTTTGGTGGAGAGAAATAATAGAACAATCATGAACATGACGAGGAGCATGTTGAAAGCAAGAAACTTATCTAATGAGTATTGGGAAGAAGCAGTTGCATGTGTTGTTCATGTGATAAACAGATCTCCTACGAATGGTGTGATGAAGAAATTACCTGAAGAAGCATGGTCAAGTATGTCATGGCATCTCATTTCAGAGTGTTTGAATGTGTAGCCTATTCACATGTGCTTAAGTATATAAGAGGAAAATTGGATGATCAAAGTGAAACATTCATATTTACTAGTTATAGTGATCAGTCAAAGGCTTAAAAATTTTATAACCCTGTCACCAAGAAGAAAATAATTAGTAGAGATTTTGTGTTCAAAGAAAAAGAGTCATGGAATGGAACTATAGACAAAATAATTGATGCACAAGCACCATTGATAGAAGAGGATGATGTAGCAGAAAAGGAGCAACAAGAATCAAAAGAGAAGACACCAAACATTGTCACACTAGCAAAGAAATCAATATTTTCAGAGAAACATGGATCTTCAAGCAAATCAACAGACCATAATTCTCCAAGCAGCCAATCAGGTAATGAATCAAGCCATGTGTTGAGGAGGTAAATCCCCTCTGCGGATAGAGGCGATCCCTACTAGCCCAGCAGTGGTCTAGCAACAAACAAACAATGCTATGACGCAAGCTCCTAGTTACGAATGGAAAGACTAGGAATAGAAGCCTACCTGGATTCCAACGTTATAATCTGAAGAAGAAGTGTCCCCATCCTTCAGCCCTGGCAGATCACAATCCTTCCACAATCTCCGCGGATGAACACCTGCACATAGAAGAAACGAACAGATACAAGGATAGAAACCAGCATATGTAACTAAACATCGGTCAGAAAAGACATTACTCGCATTAACATGATGGAAAACGGAGTGGAACCATAATCATAGTCATCTATTAAATAATAAACGAATAGAGGTTACAACCAAGTTCTGACGTCGCAGCCTCCTTCGAACGGGTCCCCGGTCGTCCACGTCTCACAAAGCTCGCCAAGGAAAGGAAAAACCTCTCTAGAGTCTCGTGACAATGGTCTCCTTACTTGAGTTGGCCTTAAGGGAAAGATAGGATTCTTTACAGCACAAAGGCACTTGGGAATATGGAGATGCAAAGCTTCAGCCCTTCAAGACTAGCTTGCCATGGGATTGAGCAGGCTTTTATAGATGGGGAAGGAGGGAGTTGGGATCCCTATTATTATGGGATTGGCCCTATCAACAAGGAAGGTTCCATGGGAGGTGGAAAAACCACTTCCCTTCCATAGAACTCCCGCAACCAAACCTCCCAACTCAAGATAGGCAATGGTTGTGAGTTTGTTTGAACTCAACTTCCGCCATCCATATTTAAAAAACAGTCCCTAAAATGGGTGGCGCGATTGCTGCTCTATGACAGAGCGCCAAGTGGCGTGACCTCTTTGCAGGATTTTCCTCATTGGCGCGAGTACTGAACTGACTGCCCGCGCCAATGCAAAAAGGGATGTTTTTCATGATTTTTGCAAGGAGATGTCTCAAGGGAAAATAAAGCTCATGCTTAGAGGGATGCATTGATGATATTTTCAAGGCATGACAAAGTTCACAGGTCACGAAATGGGTCCTCCATTGTGCGGGACGGGGAATGGTAAGGACGGTGACAAATTACTGTGTAACAGATGCCCCCTAAAGTATGAGGACCGAGAGAGAGAGGGGTGAAATGCTTTACGAGAACATGTTCAACTGAAGGCCCGCCGTCGGAAAACCTGCGCAGAAAGATACAACTGATATCTCAAGTACATGATGTATATGTGGTATGGACGCAGCCATCCGAAACAGAGTATGCTATAATCCGGATCCGGGGTATGGGCGCAGCCATCCAACTAAGATCAAACAAATAGACTCAGGTATGGTCGCAGCCATCCAATCAGTGAGTCATGTACATAATGATAATAATCCACAATCGCAGCCTGGATTACAACAGACACAATCCAGGGTCTTGCGCTCCATCTCGACCCAAAAAAAGTACAAGTTCGAGCATGTGAATGTGTGAGATGAAGTCGAACATGCAAGAACATCGTCTGATTACCAGCCAATGATGAAAGCTATTAACAGACGCGAGAGGAACCACCAATAATGACAATGGTCCTCAAGGTACTACAGGTACAATCTACGGCGTGTGAACAAATGAGTTGAGGTCGAACACCCGTAGAATCACTCGATCGGAGGTCAATGATGTAAACCTCACGTCGAATGCGACGAACCTGCCATTGAGGCATGCAGGCTCCAAGGTACCATCAAGAGTCTCTAGACCAACTTCCTGGATAATGAGTTGATGTCGACAGGAAGTGACCTTGATCGAAGGTGGGCCATAATGATTCCCACATCATCGACACGAGACAGAGGAACATAATGTTTTTGTTGTGAATCAAGATCATATGAGAAACAGAGGAAGGTTGATATTTGCAGAGGCCAACTTCTCTTGAACATATAAACGACACGACAATGGACTTGGCAGTATTTGACGTCAACGGATCAGAGGTCATGGCGACGAGGCAGTGAACAGATGAGAGGTCAAAAGAGATTACCCAAACCCATGGAGGCAAAGTGAAGCAACGAGATGAGATGTCCCCAACCCGACACAAATGTAGACAAGTGCCATGTTCAAGAGCGACATACTGCCGACGACAACGACGATGGTTCCATTTTTCCCCCACCATTTCTGGCGAGTACCCCAATTATTTTTGATAACAAGCTTGAAGGAGATAGCATATGCTTGTAATATAAGTCCGCCCTTCGGGCGAATCCATCCTAGTGCATTTAACGAGTCCTAGGAAGGAGAAACTCGGAGAACGTCATTTCGACGGAATCCAATGTCATCAGGGTTTAACGAGTCTGACAAAGGAAGAGCTCGGCGTCTTTTCATGTTTAGAGAGTTTGAAAAGACAGCAGAAAAGAAAACTCCACGGGTCCCTTTTCGTAAATAGTTTCCCAGATCCGAAAAGGTAGAAAACAATATCCGGGAAAACCTCCTAGTCGCGATAGGCTAGGGTATTCCTTTTTCGTAATCGATCCATCCCAGCCCGAAAAAGGGTTAAACTTATACTGGGTGAATGTCGATTCGTGTCCATTTTGACGAGATCGAAACGACAAGGGCCTCGACAATCTTTTCATGTTTAGAGAGTCAGAAAAGAGCTGAAAGATGACTCCAAAGTGACTTTTTCGTGTATTTACCGAGTCCGAAAAAGTATAAAATACAACTCGTCTCCATCATTTAAGTCGCAAAAACCTGTCGCTACACATACCAAGTAAGCGTAAAATCCATTTTCGACATAACATATGAAAATATTTGATAAAAATAACTTTTTAAAACTCATTTAACGTCGAAAAAGTTATAAATATGTCAAATTGGTAAAAACAAAATTACTTTTACTATTTACCTTGGTAGAAAGCAACAGTGGTCCATTTGGAGCAGAAACTTTCGTCGACGATTGCGACCAATCCAGGCAACCATTCAGCTTCTCGTCTGTCACAGGTAAAAGGCGCTCCCATGCTCTACATTTTCATTCATTTTTTAATGATTTTCCCTTAAAAATTAGTTCTGTGAGGCCACTCTTAAAAATTTAGGGCCGGGCCCATTGGCGCGGGTATCGGGCACGGACCCGCGCCAATGAGCTCTTTTTCGTAAAGGGCTCGCGCCACGTGGCGCGACTGTTCGCAAAACAGCCGCGCCAACGGCCGAACCTTGAATTGCGCCCAAAATTTCGGTATTTGAACCAAATTGCTTGAAAATTGAAGCTCACCAAAGATCTAACCAGGGGTTTTTGACCATGTGAATGTAGATAATCACTCAAAATGGCAATTGAATGGAAGGAACGAGAGCACGGAGATGAGGATGAACAGGCCATGCAAAGCCAAGCTTGCATGAACGCACTTAGAGACTGTGGATTGAAAAAGTTCTTCCTCACGCCATGTTTACGAGCTCAGTCCGAGCTCCTCCAATATCTAATCAGCATCTGGGATGAAAATGAACAGGTGTTCAGGTTACGAGACCAGGTGTTAGAACTGGAGGTCACTGACGTTTATTTCATCACTGGATTGTCCCGCAGAGGTCCAATCCCTGTACTGACTGGAAGCAGACCATCCGGGGAAAAGATGGAAGAGGTAATGGCACGGGTGTGCCGAGGGGCACAAACAGGATCAGGAAGCAAGAAAGTGTATATCTCCACCATCCCTGATCTAGCACTGAGAGTAGTTCTCCATACCATTACGCGGGCTGCTAGATCGCAGGCTCCGCACGAGGCCACAAAGACTCAAATCCTATTGGCCTCAGAATGCATGGGTCCCCTACTGTTCAACTGGGCAGAAGCAGTAACCATCAACATGAAAAGGCAGCTCACAAGGTGCAAACAGGGGAAACTGAAACAGTTCGGTTATGGTTCCATCTTGGTATCGTTCATTCCGGAATGCATACCAATCTTCTAGGGCCAAGGGGCCGCAGTGGCGAGTCCGATACCACGAGAGCCGCGAATGGCTTGCTGGGCAGCACTGATGCCCAGATCTGGAGGTGGCCAACAGATGTCCTGGAGGCCAGAGTTCTTTAGGTGGCTACGGCGCCAGCTGATCGTCGTGGAAGATTGGCCCTATTCGGGAACTGACTTTACCGGGGACCCAAATCTCCCACTACCAGAAGGAGATGACTGGGACGAGGAGCTGGGTAAGACCTCATATTTTTGATTTTATGTTTATATGTTTTTTTTTGTTAATACACATTCGTCTTAACACAATATATATGCATGCAGATGTGGGATCTGAGAGACCAGCCGGGATGTCTCCAATCTCCCGGAGGACACAACTCACCCCTGAGATCCAGGGGGAAGGCACCGAAGGAGAGGAACTGATCCAGAACCTCGAGGGGATTGCCCATGGGATCCCAGACTATGCCCGGCTATCAGATGTACCGATGGCATACCAGTGCCACACGGTGGGAGTTCCAAATTGGATCCACCGAATCCTGAGGCGCCTAGTGCGTGCAGTGACGTGCTACCATGAGCACCATGCGGATTAGTCCTTAGGATTTATGCCACACCTATTTTTTGAGAGACATAGCGTCTCTGGATGTACTAAGACGACTATGTATATTTTTTGAGTTTTGTGATGCACACCGTGCAAACATTTCGACACACATATATATATATATACATATGACTATTTGGTATGGATCTTTCTTTACATGTGATGATGTTTTCTATATGTCATGCAAATGTCTAATATAGATGTAATCTAATGTATCAGTTACATAACAAACGACCCAAAGCGAAATGTATTCACACAATGTATCTAATCACAAATTTCATTTTTACGCAAGCTTAAAAGCACACATGAACACACACATATGCAAACTATGCTTGAAATGAGGAAGACGGGCATGCCCCCCAGCATGATGTCTCAATTTGAGGTGCATGCCCCCCAAGCTTCAGTCCATTGAAAATGGAGTGAAGGTTCAAAACAGAAAGTCGAATTGAACATGCTCGTGTTTCATTTAACGAGGTTGACACACTTAAAAGAACTGTCCTCAAACAACTTGTTTCATGGTTTAAGGAGCGTGACACAAGACCAAGAACTGTGCTCCGAGAACCTTGTTTCATTTTTTAAAGAGCTTGACCCAGGGAGGAAACCGTGCTCTAACCGACTTACATCAAAATGAACAAGAAGGCGGTACTTCCAAGAGTTCCACTCCTGATGGAAGGGAAACATCCTGGAAGTCAGGACCCAATGCCCCCAGCACATTATGCACAACGGCATCATCACTGAGCACAGGCACGGGGTAAGTAGCCACATAGTTGACCTGCGGTGGAGAAGATACAACGGGTGGATAGAAACCAGGAGGGGGTGATGGCGGACCAGATGCCATATTAGGACCAAAGAATGAAAGTTGATCAATGGTCACGATCCGTCCTTCATGTGGAAAGCACATCACGCGAAAGAGGGAGGAGACAAGTGCTCCCATGGCATAGGTGTAATCGCGCCCTAGGAGCAAATTGAAATCCAAAGGGCCTGGAATGACCATCACATCCATATGGACGGTTTTACCTCCCAAAGTAACAGGTAACCTTGGAAGGATCCCCAACGGTTGACTCGTTCTTCTATTGAATGTCAACAGATTCTGCGTAACGGGCGCAAGCGGCGGCGAACCGAAAGCTTGCCAGGTAGTTGATGACAGAATACTAACAGAGGCACCTTCGTCTATAATGGTGCTGGGTACGACCAGACCAAGAGCCTGTACTGTGATCTCGAAAGGCACGTAAGACGGAAGGCGAAATCCTGCAAATCGATTCCAGTCAAAGGAAGCGACCAAACTACTCGGAGGGGCTACCATCGAAATGCGAAGGTCTTCCCCTGATGTTACGGAAGAAGTAGCATCCTCCATAACCTCCATCTCGAAGGTGGGAGGGGTATCCTCCGGAGCCTCCATCGTGGGAGGTGGAGGAGCAGCTTCTTGAAGTACAGGGACTGGAGAATCTTTCTCCAAGTCTGAAGAATCTGAAGAGATCAGAAGGACATGGGGGGTGTGAGGTCCACTCTCGACAGAAAAGACCTGGTTCACCGCGGACGGGGCCAGTTCAACCGATCCAACAACCAATGGTTGGTCAGGGACGGATTCGTGAATTTGAATTTCTGGGAGAGTGGGATCGACCAAGGATGACTCTTGACTAATCGTAGGATCAGCTGGCGGAGGACTCAAAGAAAGCCGATTATAACCAGGTGGAAGGCATGGTGTAGAACCGGGTGGGTTGTCCAAAACTCGCTTGGCTTCGTCCATATAAGGACAAAGGTGAATGGCATGGTGCCCTTCACACAACTTACAGGGATTGGTGATCTTACCCTGCTTCTTAGAGTTCTTATCAACAGCAGCTGAAGACGTGCCCCCAACGTGACTCCCGGAAGCCAAAGACAACGGTGGGCAGCCGTTGGACCATACTTCGAGCACCTTGGGAATGCCAGGGCAGTCTCGAAGAAGATGGTCTCCCGTGCACAACATGCACGGGAACTTGACTTTCCGAGGAGGGTTGGAAGGTTTATCAAGAGGAGATTCCTCATGGACAGTAGCCGTACATTTAGCCTCTCGCTTATCAGACTTCTTCTTCTTTGTCTTCTTCTTCTTATTTTTAGCCACCTGGTTACTCGAATCCAGGCTTTCACCAGGCAAAGTAGAAGATGAGGACGCAGAAACAGGCGAAGAAGGGGAGAGGTCCACCTTGGAATCAACATGATGTTGTTCCGTCGGAGGAACTGATTGAACAGTAGCGGAGACATTCGGAACTACAGAGGTTGAGAACAACCAAACAGGAAACCCAACAGTTAACCCAGGAAGGGACAACGTCGCCATGTAAGGAGCACCAACATTTCCAAAAGGAGGAAAATGACCGGGGTTCCCTTCTGAGGGGATCCCTTGGTTGGTGAACTCTGAAAAAGTTGCCATCAAAACTCAAAACCACACACAGGCTGAAAAATGAGTTAAGACACACGATCGAACGGTCAACAAGAAACGTCTAAATAGGTGTGAAATCGTGGGCGATTAATTTTACCACATTGGAAAGTAAGAGATTCTACCATTTCATATTTTAAGAGTCGAGAAACGATAAAAAGATGACTCTATCTCTTTCAGAGTTGACACAAGCGTGAAAGGACAAGCGCTTGACGGTCTTTTCAAGTTTAGGGAGTCAGAAAAGACCAAATGACTGCTCAGGAAAAACTAGGCACAAAGGGTGTACCAAATATCCGTGAACTGCACTATACACCTTGGTTTCAAAAATGAAACAGAAATCGACCAAGGACTTTCCGTACGTGCAGGTAGTCTCCCCGAATGCTGTGTTCGGTGTATCACGGGTATAGGGCGGCAGACTCGGCTTCCTGTGGATAAAGGATTGAAAACCTAGAGGGGTCTCCCTTTATATACGCGACGGTACGGGGAGCGCAAGTCCGTACTAGCGCTGTCTAAAGCCAACAGGCGAACGACAGCTGCTAGGTTTAACGACGCCGGAACACGTCTCTAGCCTAGACCTTCTAAATGTGTTTCGTTAGGTTCCAATGTTGCCTTAGGTTAATTGAATAAATTTTATAGTTGATCTTCAATTAAGTTTCAATTTCCAGGCCCTATCGTGTGTAGTGTCTCGAAAGACTCCTAAATGCAAAGCTATATGCCACAGTGCAACATTTCGTTCGATGAAAACTAGTTAAATAAGAGTTGAGAGCTTTTATGCAAACGAAATGAACGGAAAACAAACAACAATGTCTCTAATGCAACTAATGCAATTGAAAACTTTTCATTCAAAACACTAATCACTAGCGATATGGAAAAGATCACACTTTGCACTAATTAACAAGAGAAAAAGAGATTTTTTTTTTTGATTTTCAATGTTTAATGGCTAATGTGCACTGAAAACAAAAGGAAAAATTTGAGAAATGCTAACCAAGAGAGCGAAACACACAAAATTCACTCAACAATGCAAGCAATTAGATCCCCAAATCGACCAAAGTCTCTCAAAGCAAAGAAAAGACTCAAAGGCTTCCAATGGACCATGTGATCTAGGTCCAAAGCAAGGGCAAACGAATTTCGAATGAAGGAATGAAAAATCACCCAAAAAACGCAACCAAACAATCAACGACTACTAAGAGGATGTGGAGAGTCAATCAGCAAGTTGACAGGACAATCAAGACACCAAAACTCCCAAGGAGGGCTCGATACACTAAGCCACTAGATGCCCTAGGGCTCAAAACGTGAAATCGGTAGATAGAAGCAAACAACCAAAGGATAGAGGTGAATTCCAGCCAAACAAGACTCCAACACACTCAGGCAGTCGGGAAATCAAGAAGAAAAAACACTGATCAAATCCAGAGAGCTCAAAAATGAAGAAACTCAAAAAACTCACAGGGGTGGCGCGACTATAAGTGTGAAACTGGCGCCAGAAGCCAACTGGCGCGGGCCAGATAAAGGCAACGTGCGCCAAGTGGCGCGACTGTCAGGTTAAAAACCGCGCCAGTCGAGTTTCTCAGAAAAAATTGAAAACAAGCTACTCCAGAAGCAGACCAATGCAAGCTAAGCAAACCAAGAAGCTAAAACAATGAAAGAATCCAACCCAGAAGGTTCATCAAGCAAGGAAAAAAATCAAAGAGAAACAACATAAATGAGACAATGAAAACTGGACGATCCCCAGCGGAGTCGCCAATTTGTTGAGGAGGTAAATCCCCTCTGCGGACAGAGGCGATCCCTACTAGCCCAGCAGGGGTCTAGCAACAAATAAACAATGCTATGACGCAAGCTCCTAGTTACGAATGGAAAGACTAGGAATAGAAGCCTACCTGGATTCCAACGTTATAATCTAAAGAAGAAGTGTCCCCGTCCTTCAGCCCTGGCAGATCATAATCCTTCCACGATCTCCGCGGATGAACACCTGCACATAGAAGAAACGAACAGATACAAGGATAGAAACCAGCATACGTAACTAAACATCGGTCAGAAAAGACATTACTCGCATTAACATGATGGAAAACGGAGTGGAACCATAATCATAGTCATCTATTAAATGATAAACGAATAGAGGTTACAACCAAGTTCTGACGTCGCAGCCTCCTTCGAACGGGTCCCCGGTCGTCCACGTCTCGCAAAGCTCGCCAAGGAAAGGGAAAACCTCTCCAGAGTCTCGTGACAATGGTCTCCTTACTTGAGTTGGCCTTAAGGGAAAGAGAGGATTCTTTACAGCACAAAGGCACTTGGGAATAGGGAGATGCAAACCTTCAGCACTTCAAGACTAGCTTGCCATGGATTTGAGCAGGCTTGTATAGATGGGGAAGGAGGGAGTTGGGATCCCTATTATTATGGGATTGGCCCTATCAACAAGGAAGGTTCCATGGGAGGTGGCAAAACCACTTCCCTTCCATAGAACTCCCGCAGTCAAACCTCCCAACTCAAGATAGGCAATGGTTTGTGAGTTTGTTGGAACTCAACTTCCGCCATCCTTATTTAAAAAATAGTCCCTAAATTGGGTGGCGCGACTGCTGCTCTATGACAGAGCGCCAGTTGGCGCGACCTCTTTGCAGGATTTTCCCCATTGGCGCGAGTACTGAACTGCCTGCCCGCGCCAATGCCAAAAGGGATGTTTTTCATGATTTTTGCAAGGAGATGTCTCAAGGGAAAATAAAACTCATGCTTAGAGGAATGCATTGATGATGTTTTCAAGGCATGACAATGTTCACAGGTCACGAAATGGGTCCTCCATTGTGCGGGACGGGGAATGGTAGGGACGGTGACAAATTACTGTGTAACAACTTTATTATTAGTATTGCGGAGGGGGAGTGGACGTATGAAAAGTAATGAGACTCTGACTTAAGAAACCATGAAAAGCATGCTCTAAATATTCAATTCGATGAAGTGTATTTCTACAAGGAGAGGTTTCTTTTCAACATCCATGCACTAAAATTCAAATAACACAGTTCAGCTTTAAAGATTCAGACTTCTATCTACCTCTTCTTAACAGTCTATGAACTGAAAATTTCATAATTAACTCAGCTAGATGCAAAAAAATAGAAGAAAAAATTATTCTCTAAAAATTAAATGCTTTTGACACTAACTTTTCAAACAAGAGCATACAAACAGAAATTCCAGCTTAGTAAACAAGCACAGGGATTTAGTCAAGGAGATATACTGATGGCCAAAAAACTCTATAGCTAAAACACAATCACAACAGTGAACAAAAAGTTTTGGCTGAGTAATGCACTGTCTCTGAGTAAATACAACATTAATCCAGAGACTAACGCACTTTATTTAAGCAGAGCCAGCATTATAACGCACTGGAAAACCTACAGAGGTAGCATTAGCCAGGGAAATATTCTTCAGATGGTCAAATAGAAACAGGATTGAACTCTGCGAGCTTTTGAAATGTTTAATGGGCATAATTACTGGTCAGAAGGATCTGTGAACAGAGGAAAGAAGAAAGGAGGGAAGAAATAGTCTAGAAACTATGGGAAAACTCCCCAGCAGAGTCACCAATTCTACTATAGGGTAAAATTCTTGGGTTTTTGGTTATCGTATATCCCTCTCAGGGCTCTCCGGTGCCCGAGGCAGACAGTAATATTAGTTGTACAGTTCACAAATATGGCATATACATGTTCATATTAACTTAAAACAACTTGATGGAATGCGATAGAAAATTACCTCTTTGACGATCTTAGAGTCCCTTGGAGAGCACTAGGCAGCAAAACAAGAGTCCTTCACTGGCTCCAAATCTTAGTCATGCAATCAATCAAAGCACCCGTGTAATTTTTAACACAACATATATCCTATCAAACAAGCCAATATATAATGAACCTCTAAATTATGCCCATCTGAGCCATTCATATCATACTATGTAAATATTCAAACAATAATGACAATATTAAGCATCGAATGGAAAAAACAGATACAGTTCTATTGATTTTGAAAGAAGGAGGATTACAACCGTCGGTTGTACCAAGCCCTCCTCAGCCTTCCAATCTCTCTATCTCTCAAGTAGTGAAGTCTTAGTCAACAAGCTCTCTAGGAGCCTCCTTGACTCTTGGCCTTCACACTATAACACTATTCTCTACTTCACAAGTACTCAGAACATTAGCAATCCTTTGACCTTCAACTAAGAGCCTTCAGCTCCTTTTTATTTGAGAGGGAGAAAGCCATTGTTGCCTTTGTCTTTCCACTAGTTTGGAATAGAAAAAACTAAGATGTTTCTTTAATCTCTATGCTTTTTCCTCCTTGGGAGTTCATTCTTTTATGGCAGTGACCAATAATGAATTGGTGCTTTGCAGTTTCCTTTGTGAACTAACTCTCTTGTGAGGGAAAGCCAGAGATTCAAATCATTCTTCGCGGGTTTTTCCCTTTTCAAACTTAAAACACGGGTAACGCTTCTCTCTAGTGTAAACAGAGCATTTCCCTAGCCACTAACGTGGCACATTCACTGATCAGATGCATTATAATGTTCGTGTTGTTATAGAGAGGCGTTACCTTGGCAGAAATAGGTTTAATTTAGGTCTTTGTATTCCTTCCATATTTGTCTTCTCCTTTGAGCTGATGATGAGGTATTTTGACCTATAACAATAGCAGATCGAGGCATTTGACTGCACTATGCATAATAGGGTGTAGCTGCAAGCTGACACCTATCATGTGCCAATCTAGATCTGGCTCTAGATTCAAACTTCTTTGGAGATTCCATCTCCTCTCTCATATTTTTAAGATCTTCATTGATGCTCTGCATAGATTTTGGAAGAAGCTTTGAGAGCCTCTCCTCCTTTCTGCCTCCACATAATGGAGTCTTCTTTCTATTCATCTCTTCTTCTCTTAATAGCATCATGGCTGAGTTCCACAGGTTGAGACAAGGCTATGCTTTGATACCATTGTAATATCCCAAAATAGGGAAACTCTACAACAATGAGAATATCTTAAGATATTCTAAAGTTGGAGCTACAGAAATATATGAGCACAAATAAAATACTACATAAAATTATCTCATAAAATGTGTCTTAAACACTCTTTCATCAGATTATGAACATATCAGAAAAAGTATGCCTTTATACACTGTCTCCTAGTGGGGAAAAGCAGCAAAATAGACCCTAAAAAAATTATTCCCAGGTAACTACGTGATAACAAGGGGAAATAATGGTTTGATCCCTTAGAATATAGATTAAGGACCTTAAATACAAAAGGGGATTAGAAAGGAATCCCTTTTGATATGTTAAATAGGTCTCCCGACCTTACAATGGCTTAGAAACACCCAAATCCCATGACTTTGATTATGTAGAAAATACTGAAGCATGTAAAACGTTATTTCATGAGGGTTTCTACAAAATTACAATAGAAAAACATATATTTGGAGATAAGAAAATAGAGATCTGGCCTCCTTATTGCATTACAGAGATAACCAGGCAAGGGTTTCTTGAGACACATGTACAAAAAGAGCAGATCTGATTTATTCAACTCAAAAATAATGCAGTATCACTGAAAAATTACATGGACATGGATGAATAATGTATAATAGGGATAAGAATCATTTTTTCTATCTTTCCGGGAGAAGGGTTGGCCCTTTCCCTAGGAAACTAGCTTAGAAACAAGGCTTATAACCTTGTTGCAACAAATCTCTAGAAAAGGATGCAGTTCCTGCAAGGGACTATGGTGTAGGAGTTGAGGAATACTTTGGCCCACTTCCAAGATGTGAAATGTACTCAGAAATCTTCCTAGCTGATCTCTCAAGAGAATAAAGGCACCCTCTACTAAGAAACAGACCCGAAAGTGGTGTTATCAAACCTCCACCGCAACACCCTGCAACACAGCAATATTCTGCTACAGAAATAACACCGGGGATGAAGACTGGTGCTTGGCCTAAAGCTTGGATGTGGATAAATACCGGACAGAGCTCTCCCAAGAGGCCTCTCAAGGGAAGAGGTGGGATTCTTGCTCGGGAACACCCTGTGCTAAACGACACTACAACCCTGCTAAACAATAAGAGGAAGCCAAGTCTAAACAGACCAATATCAAATGATAATATCCAAAGAATGAATAAAAAAGGCTCACATCCTCTCCATAAATAGCAAGTGAACCTCTTCACATTGGGTCTGATCCATATGTGCCATCAAGCTCATGCAAGTTGTCCTCCACCAAAACTATGTTGTTCATCAACGAGATTCAATGTATCTGGACATATTTGTTGACTTGGTCAAAGTTTATTGAATCAACATGATCCCATCTCTGTTCACACCCAAAGGTGCTCAGATTAACTGCTTATTATTCCTCCTTTATCATTAGGAGTGCTATTGATCCTTCTAAAGAGGTTAATGTTAGGAAAAATACTGAGAGGGGGGGGGGGGGGGGGGGTGGAATCAGTATTTAGAGCTGACTGAAATTTTTTTACTTTTTATTTCTCTTAAACCCATACGCTACTTTACTGAACCCAACTCGCGTATACACGCGGATATCCTTAAGAAAACTTGCGTATGTCCAGAGATCTTATTATGCATTTAATACTTTACTTAGATCATTGCATCATTCATTCATCAGATGTTTAGTAAGCAGTAAGCATGTGCAGTAATAATAGAATAAACCATCACACATAAGCAACACACATGAACACCAGTATTTAAGGTGGAAACCCACCGCAGGACAAAAGCCACCTATTACATCTCGTATTCACATTATTATAAAGAAAACTTCTTACAACCATGTACCGTTCAAGACTCACATACTGCCAGCACGATGTAATTCCACCGCAGAAGGCTACAACCTTCTCTCGCTTACCTCACCTCTCCCGGAAGGGAGCTACGACCCCCTGGCTTGTTTACCAGCCTCTCCTGGAAGGGAGCTACAACCCCCTGCTCTCGTTTACCAGCTACCACTAGAAGGGAGCTACAACCCCCTCACTGAAGGCTTCGACCTTCAGCACCATTGTGGACCATGTTTCATCAATTTTCATACTGGATGGCAACAGATTCCATACAACACAACTTGTAGGCCACTTTTCATCATATTTTCAGACTGGACCCACTCCACACATTTAAGCTCAACATTCATCAAACTGAAACTTATAACCTCATCAATTCATTCATTGAATCATCAACCAATCAACCAACGACTTGATCTTCAATTAACATAATCAGAAACATATTCATCATTCAAACAACCCAGTTCTGTATGAATACATCATTGACAGATAACAGTAAAATAGTAAAACAGATCAGACATTTCATTCCACTTACTTTAGCAAAACCTAGATTCCATACGTGCTTTTACCTCACTGAACCTACGTATGTACGTGCTTCCATGCACACAAACCCGTGTATACTTCTGTGCATTCTTCAGAAAACCCTATTTTCCCATACACGCTTTTCCTTAAGTAGACCCGCGTATACACACACTTTTACTGAAGCGAACCTGCGTATACATCTGTAACTTTTCAGGACTGTGCAGATTTTCAGATCAGATAAACAACTCAAATTTCATCCTTTACTTCAGAAAGTATTTCACCTCATCTCAGATCTAAACATTCCATAAACAGATCTAGAAAATACATATACATTTCAGATCTAGAGATCCCTCTTCATCATTTTCTTCATAGGTGCATTAGTAATTTAGATCAATCAATTCATTCCATGTAGATATACTTCAGAGTGAAGTATTCATTCAATACCCAGACTTTCACACCCTTGCACCATGATTTTATTCTCCTTATATAGATTTAGCCTTTGTCAATACCATGAGCCAAAACCACACCACTTCCAATGGTATTCCTGGACGGGATCAAATAGATAATCTAGCGCTCAATACTGTGGGCCAATACCATGGTAATGTCCCCTGTTTTTATAAATTTAGAGCGCAAATTGGCATACGTGACTTGGCACTTACTTTTCCGCGTGCATACACTACTTCTCCTTAACAAACCCGCGTATGCGTTGTGACATGTCTTATTTATCATTTCTCTGGCACTTACTGGAATTCCTTTCTTATGTTACTTCTGAGCTGATCTGTAGATACATCATCCTTCCTTTTAACACATAGATACATCATCCTTACATATTTAACACATAGGTTTCTTATCATAGGCAACTCATCAAGTAGGTTTCCATCAAGAACAACTTCATCAAGTAGGTTGCCATCCAAAGACAACTCATCAAGTCAATTTCCATCAAGAACAACTTCATCTAGTAGGTTGCCATATCGAGGAAAACACATTGCATCATATTGCCAACAATATTGCTTCATCAAGTAGGTTGCCATCAAGGACAACACATCAAATAAGTTTCCATCAAGGACAACTTCATCAAGTAGGTTGCCATCAAGGACAACACATGCCAACAATCTCCCCCTTTGGACTTGATGGCAACCATGATGGTGTTTGATCACCACAACAGATAGATACATTGATTATAACCATTATGCAAACACCATGATACTCTCCCCCTATTCAAACACCATGTTACTCTCCCCCTTTGACATCAAGGGAAAAGGGCGGATCAAATCCAAGACAATGTTTTTCTCCACATGTAGAAAGAAGAGCTCTGTAGATATGATGTTCATTGAAGTTATCATGCTCCCCCTGAGTTCATGCTGAATCTTCAAACATATTTTTCAATGAAGTACATGACTCTATGACCTTTCCTATCACCAAGGACTCATACTTACATCAAGGATCCAACCAAGTGGATTTACATATTTGACTCAAGTACCCAACCAAGTGGGTTTACACATTTGATCAAGTCCTTACATGACTGAATATTACAAATTTACATCATAGGTCTCAACATGACCTTTTCATCAAATTACAACTATGAACTTTTGTAACAAATACCAAAAGGACTTCAAGAGAGAGATCATATTTCAGAATCATCATAATGCCAACAACGCATCCTCTCCACATGACCAATGCTCCCCCTTAGCTTGTGCATCCTGAACACTTTCAAAAGCAAATCATCAAGGCATCTTCATCAATAATATCAGAGAATGAAACAGAATTATGAGAACTGGAACATCACCAGAGATACCAAACAATACTGCAAATGTGCTGAAAAATGCTGACCCAGAAACATTCTGTCAGCAACCCCCATACACAGTTTTCTATGTATAAACTCGTGTATGTACGCGACTGTGTCTTAGAAAACCCGCGTATCCAATTTAATCTTCTGAATTTAAGCAGATCTGATCTTCTGTATGACAGAGACTATTCCTAGCTTCTGTCTGAGATATTCGAATGCTTCCCTGGGATATATGAGAGAAGAAAGATAGGACAATGTAGCTATGTTTTCAAGTGTCATCCAACATTTGTAGCATAAGTGCATCAGTAACCAGGCCTTTAGACTTTTTGCAGCATCAACAAATTCTTCCCAATAGGAATTATCACACCAGAACAACTTCTTCAATAGACAATATGTGTTAAGGAATCATCCATGTGATCTAAAATCACCAAGATCTTCAAGATTCATCATGATGTAATATGCGTAGGAAAAAGGTCTCAACCATAGCAACAAATTCTGCATGATCTATTCTTATCTCTGAATCATAAGACTTCCAACTCATCCATGTGTGAAAACAAAAGATATTCTTCAACAAAAAGCAAACAGGGCTCATCCATAATCTCATCATAAGAAACCATGTATCATGTCATCATCATTTGAGCAAGAACTAAGGAATAATTAGATACAATGCCAACAATGCAATCATTATTTGTTAGACTGATGCTCCCCTTGAACCTCTGTTCCTGATCTTTAGCTATCTTACATTTTTTCTTATCAGAAAAGCATACACGACTGTCTCCAGCAGAACTAGCATGTATACGTGGCTTTATTTCACTAAACTCGCGTATGGAAAGTGAAATACTGAAAATTTCACAACTCCATCTCCCCCTAAACTTATGTCACCTGTACCTGTATTCTTCACATCAGATGCACTGTCAGAAATAAACATAACCAGAATTACCAAACCAACCATGAGAATCACCATACATTGCTCCCCCTGTGATGATACATTAATAATCCCTAGAATGTATCTCACATCACTCTGCAGCCATTATGAGAAGTAGGCTTTAGAAGCGTATGACTGCAGTAGGATTATTATCCCCTATGTTTTTGACCGGTCCTCCTTCCTTTTCCAGCTTTGCTTGAAATTTCTTATTGTGTGCTGGAAATTATCCAATTTCTCAGATCCATTCATCCTGCATTATTTTTCTACATGTCCATACTTGTTACAGGAATAACATCTTGCATGCCAGAAAAGTAAGCATAAGGATCATAATGTGTTTTCTATTCTTTCTTCTATTGCAATCAGCTACTTTATGACCATATTTGCTACATGAAAAACAATATCCCTTGAAGAAACCAGAGTACCTTTCTGTGTAGAATCTGTTTGTATGTGACTGAAACATTCTACTTCTGCAATTAGCTGCAATATGCCCATAATTATGACATTTAAAGCATTCAACATTATTTATCATAGGAGGGAATTATTTCTTTTGAGATTTCATGATTGTCGGTTGATCTTTTGTTTCTTTCAACACTTCAGATTTTGCATTGATATCCTTTGAATCTTTAGCACTTCCTTGTGAACTAGATTCTCCTTTAACAGTTTCATGAAAACCAAGACCAAATTTAATATAAGGAGACCTTTGAATACTAAGAATATTGTCCAGAATATTAGTACTATCTTGAAACCTCAAGAGTTTATCTTTTTCTTCTAATTTACCTTTTAAAATGTTTACCTCAACCTCCAATATTTGGCATTTCTTCTTCATACTTTATTCAATCCTTCTTCCTTCTTCTACTTGATCATTCAATTTTAGAATCTCTTATTTCAACCCTTTTTCTTGTTCTTCAAATTTTTGTAGAAGTTCTTCATTATTCTTGTTTGATTTTTCCAGTTCTTCTTTCAGAGAGATGATTTCTGCTTCAAGTCTTTCACTTCGATTGGTTACTTTATCCTGCAGTTTTTGATACATTTCTACCCTTCTTTGATACATTTCTATTTGACCATTCATTCTAGAGATCATATCTTTGTAGATAGATTCGTTCCTTTTAAATTGATCTTCATCATTAATCTTGAGATTTGCTTCTAGACCCATACTGTTACTTTCACTATCATTTTCACTATTTTCACCATTGCTTACATAAGGAAGTGAATCACAAAGATTAGTACCTTTTTCATCTTCTTCATTTTTTGCTTCACATGTTTTCTGAGATATCTCCTTTCTTTGAGTGGCCTTCTTCTTTTGCTTCCTTTCCATGAGCACTAGCAGATCTTGGTCAGAATCTTCTTCATCCTCATTTGACATTTCATCATTATCTTCATTTGTATAATAGCTCTTTCCCTTTTCAAATTGTTTCCCTTTATCATGATTTTCTTCATAAGGACATTTAGCAGCATAATGACCAACTCTTCCACAATTAAAACACTTGAAGGGAAGCTTACCTATGAATCTTCCAATACCTGGTTGGAGTCTTCTCACAAAATTTTCTTTTTCTTCTTCTGATATGTAACTTGATTCCTTGACAACTTCCTTTTCTTTTCCTTTTGCACATGCCTTAAAGGCAACTTCTCTGATTTGAGAGGGACCTTATTTTCTCATTTCAAAAATAGTTAGAATACCATGTAGTTGAACAATAGTAAGAGTTTGCATATCTTTCCTTTCTTCAATAGCAGATACTTTTGACTCAAATTTTGAAGTCAAAGATCTTAAGACTTTTTCAACCATAGTAGTATTGGTTATGGTTTCACCCAAAATTCTCATACAATTTACAATATCATATAGATGTAAAAAGAAACTGGCAATACTCTCTTCACTATGCATCCTTAAATTTTCATATTCAATTATGAGAGTTTGGAGATTGGCACTTTTTACCTTTGTATCTCCTTCATAGCTTAGAATGATTTTGTCCCATATTTCTTTTGCTGAATTTAGCTGCATCACTTTAACAAATTCTGATTCAGACAGGCTTCCTAATAAAACATTGAATGCTTTGGAATTGATTTCATATTTCTTCCTTTCTGCTGCATCAGTAGGAATAATTGCCAGATACCGATAACCTTCTTCCACGATTGCCCATACTTCTGCACCAAGACTTTGCAAATATGCTTTTGTTCATATATTCTAGAATAACATATTACTTCCATGGAATAAAGGTGGCCTTAGAGAAATTAATCCTTCCTGAATTCCCATTGTGACGGATCTCCTTCAAGCGATCAAGCTTCTGCAGAAGAACCTGCTCTAAAACAAATTGTTGGGAAAAATACTGAGAGGGGGGGGGGGGTGAATCATTATTTTTTGCAGACTGAAACTTTTTTTACTTTTTCTTTCTCTAAAACCCATATGCTACTTTACTGAACCCAATCCGTGTATAAACGCAGATATCCTTAATGAAACATGCGTATTACTAGAGATCTCATTATGCAGATAATAATTTACTTAGATCATTGCATCATTCATTCATTAGATGTTTAGTAAGCAGTAAACATGTGCAGTAAGAACAGAATAAATCATCACACATAAGAAACACACATGAACACAAGGATTTAAGGTGGAAACCCAATTCGGGAGAAAACCACCGCTTCCATCGTATCTGTCTTCAATATTTATTATAAAGAAAACTTCTTACAACCATGTACTGGTGCAGACTCATACCAGCACACAGGAACCCACCTGCAGAAGGATACAACTTTCTCTCGTTTTCTAGCCTCTCCTGGAAGGGAGATACACCCCCCTGCTCTCATTTACCAGCCTCTCCTGGAAGGGAGCTACTACCCCCTGCTCTCATTTACCAGCTACCACTGGAAGGGAGCTACAACCCCCTCACTGAAGGCTTCGACCCTTAGCACCACCATGGACCACGTTTCATCAATTTTCATATTAGATCCAACAGCTTCCATACAACACAACTTGTAGGCCACTTCTCATCATATTTTTAGACTGGACCCACTCCACACATTTAAGCTCAACATTCATCAAACTGAAACTCATAACCTCATCAATTCATTCATTGAATCATCAACCAATCAACCAATGACTTGATCTTCAATTAACATAATCAACAGCATATTCATCATTCAAACAACCCCGTTATGTATGAATACATCATTGATAGATAACAATAAAACAGCAAAATAGATTAGACATTTCATTCCACTTACTTCAACAAACCCTAGATTCTATACATGTTTTTACCTCAATGGACTTGCATATGTACGTGCTTTCATGCACACAAACCCGCGTATACTTCTGTGCGTTCTTCAGAAAACCCTATCTGCCCATACGCACTTTTCCTTAAGCAGACCTACGTATACACGCGCTTTTACTGAAGCGAACCTGCGTATACATCTGTAACTTTTCAGGATTGTGCAGCTTTTCAGATCAGATAAACAACTCAGATTTCATCCTTTACTTCAGAAAGTATTTCACCTCATCTCAGATCTAAACATTCCATAAATAGATCTAGAAAATACATATACATTTCAGATCTAGAGATCCCTCTTCATCATTTTCTTCATAGGTGAATTAGTAATTCAGATCAATCAATTCATTCCATGCAGATATACTTCAGAGTGAAGTATTCATTCAATACCTAGACTTGCACACCTTTGCACCATGATTTTCTTCTCCTTATATAGATTTAGCCTTTGTCAATACCATGAGTCAAAACCACACCACTTCTGATGGTATTCCTGGACGGGATCAAATAGATAATCCAATGCTCAATACTGTGGGCCAATACCATGGTAATGTCCCCTGGTTTTATAAATTTAGAGCACAAATTGGCATACGCGACTTGGCACGTACTTTTCCGCGTGCATACGCTACTTCTCCTTAACAAACCCGCATATGCTTTGTGACATGTCTTATTTATCATTTCTCTGGCACTTACTGAAATTCCTTTCTTCTGTTACTTCTGAGCTGATCTGTAGATACATCATCCTTCCTTTTAACACATAGATACATCATCCTTACATATCTAACACATAGGTTGCTTATCATAGGCAACTCATCAAGTAGGTTTCCATCAAGAAAAACTTCATCAAGTAGGTTGCCATCATTCATCAAGTAGGTTTCCATCCAAAGAAAACTCATCAAGTCAGTTTCCATCAAGAACAACTTCATCTAGTAGGTTGCCATATCGAGGACAACACATTGCATCATATTGCCAAAAATCTTGCTTCATCAAGTAGGTTGCCATCAAGGACAACACATCAAATCAATTTCCATCAAGGAAAACTTCATCAAGTAGGTTGCCATCAAGGAAAACACATGCCAATATTTAATGGGCCTCCCTACCCATTTATTCACATACCTAGTGATAAAAAAACTGTAATATTCCATTTAGCTTGAAGGCTAAATTTTTGGAATATTAAAAAGGGTGAGGAAGCTCACCAAGAATATAAAGGAAGGGATGGAAACCATGAGAGGCATTAAAAATATTTTTAATTTTTGGGTCTTATGACTTCTTGCATGCTTCAACTGTTTAGCGGAGTTCGTTGTACTGTTTAGTACAAGGGCATTTCCAGGCGATAATCCCACACTCTACCTCAGGGGACTTCGAGTGCCCACTTAGGAGGGCTATTATCTTCATTTCCACCATCTAGCATTGGGCCAAGGAGCTACCTTCAGCTACAACATTTTCTCCTTGAGGAACTGCGTTATTTTGCAGGGTGTTACAGTGGAGGTTTGAGAAACCCTGTTTATGAGCTAGTTTCCTACTACAGGGAGTAGCCTTTCACCTGGAAAGATAGGGAGGAGAATATTCAGAAATATATTTTCTATTTCAACCTTATTTTATTAGAGCTCCAATGATACAGCATGATTCGGCCACAGAGTTGCAGTCTGCACTTTTTTCATCTTGTGTATTTCAAGAAACCCATCCCCAGTTATCTTGAGATTATGTTGGAGAGACTAGTTCTCCATTTTCAGCTCCTTTTGAGCATCATATCAGTATATCCTCTTGTTTCCTTTTTCTAGTTGTAGTAAACCTCACTGGGACTACACAGTCATGTACTTCGGCATTTCTGTATAGCAGCATCATTTTGGATTCTAGTGTACTTGGGAATTGGATGCTTGTTTTCCTAGTTTGTGTGATTTTTTCCTCAACATATTGTATATTTTGCTGTCATGATACATAAAATAATGAATATATGATTTTCTCATGTGTTTGTGTTAATATTTTCTATACATTCCAATTTTGTGTTCAATATTACTTCCTTTCCTAATTTGGAATATTACAGACTTCTAGAACTTCAATTTCAAATCATTACGTTTGAGCACATTCCTACAGAATCTAATACATTTGCTGACTCATTGGTGATTTATGTTTTATATTGGCATTTTTCAGATTTATTATAGAAAGAGTCATGCATGAGTGTATATTTTTTCCATCATAAAAATTAAAAAACACAAGATCAAAATCACGAAAATATGTATATATATATATATATATATGTGTGTGTGTGTGTATGTATGTATGTATGTATCTCTCTCTCTCTCTATCTCTCTCTCTCTCTCTCTCTCTCTCTCTCTCTCTCTTTCTCTATATATATATATATATATGTCATGTCCAGACATGTTACATAAAAAAACTCTCCAGAACTTGGGTGTTTTACAAACAATTTTCTCTCATAAGCCTCGCTCTGACATATATACATCTATCAACTAATCCTCCTCAGCCTACTGCTCATAGTAGCAGATAACTGCTCTATCTAACCTCCTAAGAGGCACCAAGAACCTCTCTGGCACACCCACTATGTTTTGCTACAGGTGAACCAGGATCTCCCTCATGGGAAGAGACGGCATGCCCATGCTCAATCCTTCGAGGTTCCTAGCAACTTCGCGCAAACTACATTTGTCATCAACCTCTTCAGCTGATTCCATGGCCTCTACGGCCACTCTAGCCCAAGGTAGCTGCATTCCTCGCCATGCATAGTGAGAGGCTCCGACTAGAAAAACAGGTGCCACATGTGCCAAGCAATAAGCTTCATGTCAAAAAAAATTCACCCATTAAACAAAAAGTTTCATAAACATTCAAAAGATAAAAAGTACTTGAAACTGATCATTTTCCTTCTTACCATTTGGACCCCATTGAGTGCCTGGTGGAAGTATCAACTCCAGATCTCCTATGTAGTTCATCCCTGCATAGGGATAATCTTCGATCATCAGGATCTGGCCATCTAGCCAATCGAATAATGCATCATCAAAACAATGATGGATTGGACCCTTTCCAGTATGTGACATCAAAGAAGGCCAGCGACCATGTCTTGGCTCTCGTGGTCCCATATCATGTGTCATAATCCTTGGCCTCATTGTGGGAACCTGCTCTAGTATGAAGGACACTATCAGTGTTCCAAACCCAAAATCTCATTGGAATCAGGTCTAACGTGTCATCAATTCTTCTCAAACCCGACAGACAACACCTTCACACCATTGAAATATCTGTGGCTACATATAATCCAACGCCAATAATATTTGGGCATTTGTGGCCACGTGCTAACTCTTGGCTCCTACCAAGTGAACAATCATCCACAAAATATACCTCATCGGTCTCGAGACCACCCATGCTATAGGAACCTGGTTTCTTACCGCCATAGTGTTTTTTATGCAGTGAGCTCGGATCAAGTCTACAATAGTATAGGGATTAGCCCTGGAACCTGCCATATTGGGCCTCGGTCCTTTGCATGACAAGCCAGTCAAATATTAAATGTCATATTTCTCAATCGAGAGTTCATGACCCCCGATTTGAAAGACATGTTTTTGATCAACCCACTGCTAGATTATCCACCTCAGAAGGTCTTCCTAGCCCCTCATCATTTATAAATGGGCATACTTTAGTAATCTGCATCTGCGGAGAACAAGAAAAGTAGCCACATCAGTGACCATTTCGATTTCTTCCCGTTCATGCTCTCTTTCACACTAGATACTCATGGTGACAACTTCACACCTACACAAGGAAAGTTTCCAATGGATCAGTTTCAGGCAGAAACACTTCAGGATTGAGTAAAAAATGTTTAAAAAATGTTTGTGCTAGCTAACGTGGGCCCTAGTGCAAAACAGGGCGTGCTAATACATTGTCCCTTAATGGGCATAGTGTTTAACATGCCCTTAACACTAGGAACCCACATTAGTTGCTTAAAAATTTTAGGGCCTGCTAAAAATCCAATTTTCAGCCATTAAAAACAACTAAAATTCCAATGGAAAGCTAGATTAAGGCTTAAGCTCTTAGCTAGAACTCTCATAATAAAAAAACGTTGCCCGGCTCATCCACAATCGACAGCAAAATTTTCACCTCTTTTTTCACTCCAGAGCTCTTTCACGACACTCAAAACAGTGAAAATGAAGTTTAGATGCCTTCTTATAGACATTATGGTGGTATGAACCACTTATCTAGTCTATTAAAATTGGTAAATTTCCACTATTTTTTGTTGAAACTATTTTTTTTTCAAAAGTCACCGATGTCTTGATGAGTTGTTAGTGTTCATGTGGAGATTTGACTGTGTTCGACCAGAAATGAGCTTTCCTTTTAGGGACTTTTTCTATCTCATAAAACTGAAAAAACCCTGAGTTTCCTTCATCGGGTTCATTAAACTACCACGATGAAGAAATATGAGTCATTATTTTCCATCTTTTCTAGCTCAATAAAAAACCGAAAAAGTCACCGAGTTTTTCTCTGTTGGAAATGTTAAAATTTCATAGAGAGGATCTAGTTTTTCTTCGGTTGTCTCATTAAAAATTCACGAATAATATCGATTTTACTCTGTCTCCTCATACTCATAACAAAATGCGGCATATTTCCATTAAAAAAAGGTTTATCACTTTATTCAGATTCAATGGACTAACTTATGAAAAAGGAACAGTTTCAGGCTTACTATTCTCCCTTCACCACGCCCAGCTATCTAACATGACAAGGGTACCCCCCTGGAGTTATCTTTTACGATGTTTTTCAGACTCCCTAAATATGAAAATATCACTGAGTTTACCAGTCTAGAATCGTTAAACTTGATCAGATGGGGAATTTTTTTTGGAGAAAGTGGATACTTATTCTGTTATACTTTGAAGGTCAATTTGGCAGCAACAATTCTTGAACATGGCACTTCCCAGAAAATTCACTCGCAATTAGCCAAACCATACCATTCTATGAGTTTAGCCTTCGTATATTGATGCCCCTGCATTAGTGAATCTTGAAACTCTTTGGTGTTCATAAGCCTAAGCTGTTTGGTACCCTCTTACTGTGCCTCCTATTGTTCAATAATATCTTGCTATCTATTACTTCCTATATCAGCCAAGTGATCATATGCTAGAAATCAATTTTCGTCGTCAGTTACTCCTATTTTCTCTTGAATATCTTCAAAAAAAAATCATATTTTCCCATTTCGTGTCGACTGATGTAGGACGCCTCATTGCCTACCTTTCAACATATATCTTCCTTTTGACTTCAACATCTTATCTAGGAAGTTGATCCAGAAACACATCAGTACCTGGTTACTTGCAGACCTCAGTGGAAGGTTACCTTGTGTTTGGTTGGGGGTTCTCATTATTGGCTCCCAGTAAAATGATTTTACAGGTGTTCGACATCAACTCATTTTATTCACACTCACTAGATTGTACTATCCATCTTGGGGACCATAATACCTATCAGTGGCCACCCTTGCCTCTGTTAACATTTTTCATCATTGATTGGTAATAAGACGATTTCCCACATGTTCGATTATAAATCCTTCATTCACATGTGCGTAAATATGTAGTTTACTGAAGCAGTGATGTAAGAGCATCTAGACTTAGCCAGCAATGTGATTTTATGTTCACATGTTGTTGCTAATTCAAGAGGAATAAACATTAGCATTAATATTTTATTATTTATTTATGAGAGTAGGTAATTGTTTTGTATTTTAATTAATTAGGAATATAATTAGAAATTGGTTTCCTTCCCTGCATGGAAATAGACCCAAGTAGGTAAGCACTTAAAAATAGGAAGGCATTGGTTTGTTGGACTAGTTCGAGAAGAAACCTATTTTAAAGGAGAATAGTTCACATTCAAGCATAAATAATAGGAAATAGAAAGGAAAAAGACAGGAGCGCATAGAGTGAATTTGACAGTGTGAAGATTGCAAACGCAAAGGGGAAACTAATGAAATATTTGGCCCAAGCAATGTCAATTTAGTAATTATTCTACTATTACATGTTTTCTTTTGATTATTAACTCTCCGATTATATATACAAAATACATGAGGTTTTAAATTGTAGGAACAGGTATGTAAATATGGAAGACTTTGATTAAAACCACCACAGGTTGCATAGACAGAACGTGGAAAAATGATTAGATGATTTCAGCGTAGAGTGGTAGTCAAATATTGTAAGCTGGAACGAAATTATAAATTCCAAAACTAGAGACTGATTGGACTGTGACATGAATACCGATTGGGGAAGACGAATGCGATGGTTGTAGATTCAAGCCTAAAAACATTTCCAAATGGCATTGACACTTTCCAAGCATTCTGTAGGAAAATAATTGTGAAATATGAGCTTTCTAATAGTGATTACAAATACCGACTGCAGTAATGCAGAAGCATATAGAGCGTTCGCTCTTTTGAGAAAACGTCTCCTATATGGTAGCAATTCCATTAAATATTTTATTTACATTGCATCAAAATGCTATTTATTTTGATGGAATATAAAGTTAAAAATGCAAGTTGTGAATTGGAGATATAAATCTCAGTCAAGATATATTGCAATCTCGATGTTTTATGTTGTTTAAGAATCAGAGTTGCGCACTAAAAAAACAAAGGAAAGTAAAAGTTGTATAAAATATTTATGAGACAAATGGAGAAGGTATGAACTTCATCACATGGGGAGAGTTCAAAATTTTGATATTATGTTTAATATAATTTCTTGCTCTGAATATTAAGGTGTGAATTTATTCACTGCATCAATTTTTGGTATCAAATCCATTGAGTTTTTCTTGAGAGTTGCAGACAATGCTGCCCAGAAGGGGAGCTGGAATAGGTCAAGGAAGACCTATAGCAAACGAAGTTCTACTAGAATAAATATGACACCTGCGTACAAGGATGGCCACAATAGAAACTACTCAGAGGAGGGCAATAGATGATGGAATTGTCAGTGCATATGAAGAAGAGACCACCGAAGAAGAAATAGAGGATGAAAGCGAGGCAACTAAAGTTATGAAGATGCTAGCAAAGGCCAGTAGCAGACCAAAGGTAGAAGTAACTTTATATGATGGAAACTTTAGTGTGGAAGTACTAATGGACTGGATCAGTTCATTAGACAAATATTTCGACTATGAAGAAATCGATGACAAGAAGAAAGTGAAGTTTGCAGCCACGAGATTGAAGGCTCATGCAGCCCTATGGTGGGATGAATTGAAATTGTCCAAAGAAAGAAAAGGGAAACCCAAAATCAAGAAATGGGATAATATGGTAAGTAAACTAAAAGGTAAGTTCATGCTGAAATATTATCAATTAAATCTTTTTAGACAATTTCAAAACTTAAAGGAAAAAGGGATGACTATCAAAGAATATACTGAAGAATTTTATAAGATGAGTATTAGAGTGGGACATGTTGAAAATGACATAGAAAAAGTAGCTAGATATATAAATGGTTTAAGATATGAAATATAAGATGAAATCAACTTATTAAATTTGAAGACGATTGCGGATGCCTATCAAGAAACTTTGAGAGCAGAGGAGAAAATGTTGTGCAAACAAAACCAGAGGAATAGAGGCAGGAGTCCGGCAAGAGGAAGAGGAACATTTAAGTCTAGATTTCAACACTCCTAGAATGAAGCAGGGAGTTCGAGTAATAGATAACCATAGAGAGGAGACTCTAGCCACGAAATTTTTGTGTCCAGAGGTAGAGTCCGAGGAAGAGATATTCGGTGCTTTACATGTGGTGAGTAGGGACATGGGTCATTGTTGGAAATATGTTTCTTGTGTTCTATAATATTAAATTGATTTTCCTTGATGGAAAATCTCTGGAAAAGGAAGAAGAAACTATCTGTATGAATAATCTCAGCAGTCTCTTCGAAGTTTTGTGTAGCAGATTGGTTATTTTTAATATGTCACAATGTATACACGGGTTTGTAAAGGCCAAGTCTCGTATTCACTCGGAGAAGTATGTCCAAAGTCACGTATGCCTATTTGTGCTCCAAAATTATAATACCAGGGGGCTTTACCATGGTATTAGCCCACAATATTGAGCACTGTATTATCTATTTTATTCCGTCCAGGATTACCATCAGCAGTTGAGTGGTTTTGACTAATGGTATTGGTAAAAGCTAAATCTATATAAGGAGAAGAAGATCATAGTGCAAAGGGTGCATGAGTAAGGGTTGTTAATGAATAAATTTCTCTAAGGAATATCTACATGGATGAACTCTATTATTGATAGATCTGAATATATGATGCACCCATGGATATAATGATGGTTCAAGATCTCTAGTTCTGAAGATGATGAAGCTCTAGTATGATCTATTGAAGAAATGATGAAGAACTGGTGCAAGTATATTGAAGAAAATGAAGAAATCTGGGTAAGTTTATAGATTTGGTCTATTTTGCAAAATTTACTTTTATAGATCTATATGCTAGTTGGTCTCAGTAAAAGCGGGTATATACGCGGGTTCACTTCATGAAAAGCGCGTATGGCAGTTAGGGTTTTCTGAAGCTTATTGCAGATGTTACTACTGTGATTCCTATTTTTTGTCTGCTGCCTGTCAATGAAGTCTTCTTGGAGTTCTGGGTTGTTTGAATACTAAGTATGCTGCTAAGCTAATCATGAACAAATCTAATCAATGATTGAGAAAACATGATTAAGGTTGACTGACTGTCTAAAGGTTCTACACTGCTGAGAAAATGTCTAACTAAAAGCCTCATATCTGAATCTGAGTCTGATCACATTCTAAAGGATAGTATACATAGAATTATACATGGGTTGGTATAAATGAAAGCACATATACATGCAACTTTAGCAAAGAAAAGTAGTGTATTCTTTCCAGGTTATGAAAACAGTATGCACTGAGGCATATGCAGGTTGGTGTGCAGGAAAGCACGTATGTACGTGGATTCAGTGAAGAAAAGTAGTGTATGCTATTTGAATTAATGACTGTTTAGGGTTGAGTTTTTATCTACATATCTATTCTGAAGTCTGGGTTATTTCTGAAGTTCTGGTTACAGTTTTTTCACTGTTCTAATTGAAGTATTGGATAAAGTTTATGATTGTTGATAAAGGGTTGTGTTGATGTTGTTTGATCCAGTATGAAAAATGATGAAACATGGTCTGCATTGGGTCTGAGGGTTTAAGCCTTCAGTATGGAAGTAGAAGCTTCCTGCCAGTAGAAGCCGATGTTATGTTTAGGGGGTTGAAGCTCCCTTCCAGGAGTGGTTGATAAAACGAGAAGAAATGGGGTTGGAGCTCCCTTCCAGTAGCAGCTGGTAAACGAGTGAAGGTTGCAGCCTTCTGTAGGTAGAAGCCTGCATATTGATATGAGTCTGCATCAGTACAATGTTGTAAATAGTTTTCCATATAATAAATATTGAAGACAGAGACGACATCAGTGGTGGTTTTCTCCCGAATTGGGTTTCCACCTTAAATATTGGTGTTCATGTGTGTTCCACTTGTGTGATGTTTTATACTACTATTACTGCACATATTTACTGATTATCTAACATGATGCATAACTGGTAAATCTGATTTAAAGACTGTTTCTTAGAATTTTTCTAAACTAGAAATTTATATCAGTATACAATAGTTTCTTTTAGCATATCTGCGTGTATACGCGAGTTCGGTTCATAAAATCCACGTATGGAATTATGAAAAATAAAAAGTTAAATTTATAGATATGAGCTTTAAATACTGATTCACCCCCCCCCCCCCTCAGTATTTTTCCCAACAATTGGGATCATAGTAGGTCCTTCTGAAGAAGCTTAGCCGCTAGAAGGAAGATCAACCAAGATGAGAAATCAAGATGGGACAACATCTATCAGGCCTCCACTCTTCAACAGAAACAATTTAATCTTCTGGAAAACATGGAAAAGATCCTATCTTCAGTCTCTTGGAGTAGATGTATGGGCTATTGTTGAAGGAGGTTATCAATATACAGCCTCAGTTCCAACAGATGCAACGACAAGAAAGAACTATGAAACAAATGCAAAGGAAGTCAATGCACTATTGGGGAGTCTGACTAAATCAGAATTTGTCAAGGTCATGTAGTTGAATACAACAAATGAAATATGGGCCAAAATCATTCTAAGCTATGAAGGTGATACAAAGGTAAAAGGTGCTAAACTCCAAACTCTCAGAATTCAATATGAAAATCTAAGGATGCATAGTGAGGAGAGCATTGCTAGTTTCTTTTTACGTCTATATGATATTGTAAATCGTATGAGAAATTTGGGTGAAACCATAACTAACAGTACTCCGGTTTAAAAAAATTTAAGATCTCTAACTTCAAAATTTGAGTCAAAAGTGTCTGCTATTGAAGAGAAGTAGGATCTTCAAAATCTTACTATTGTTCAACTTCATGGCATTCTAGCTGCATGTGAAATGAGAAAAGGAGGATCATCTAAAGTCAAAGAAGTTGTATTTAGAGATTCTACGGAAAATAAGTACAAGAAATAGAAGGATCAGGGTATGTTTCAGAAGAGGATGCGGTAAATTTTGTAAATAAGCTCCAACTTGGCACTGGAAGGTTAAAAGGTAAGCTTCCTTTTAAATTTTTTTCTTGTGGAAGATTTTCTCATTATGCTGCTAAGTGTCCTCATAAAGAAACACATGAAAAAGGAAAGGAAGTAGCAAGAAGAAATAAGAATCGGTTTAGCACTAGAAAAATTTATTATACTCATGAAGATAGTGATGGGTTATCAAACATCGAGGAAGAATCTGATCAATATCTTAGATTTCTAATGGCATTTGAAAAAGAGTCTATGGAAGAAAAAGATGCTTTTGTGGATGCTCTAGAAGACAACGATTTTCTTGAAGAAATCAATCAGCTCAAAATATGTTTGGAAGAAAAAAAAATATCCATAGAAACTCTAAAAAATTAGCTTGAAGAAAAGGAGAAACATAATGAGAAATTAGAATGTGAAATAGTAAGTCTAAGAAAATAAATTGAGAAAGTAAAGAATTTGAATCTTAGATTTGCTAAAGGATCTAAAACCTTATATGAAATTATCAAGGTACAACGTTCTCCTCTTATAAATATAGGTCTTGGATATGTCAGAGAATCTTCTCAGTCTTCAGCACCAAACTATCTAAAAGCAGCTACAGCCAGCCTACAACATTCTACCACTCAACAAGGAAACAAAGAAACTTTACAGGTAAAGCATGACCACCTCAACACAAACAACACTAACATGAATACCTTCCATAGAAATACCAACCAACAGGTAAACACGAATAGAAGGTTCCATGATCGCAGAAATTTCTTCTTCAATGAAAAATGTTTCTCATGTCATAATTTTGGTCATAAAGCTGTTCAATGTGTTGCATACAAAACCATCATGACTAGAGAAGCAAGAAAGAAAAGAATTGATACTAGAATAAAGAAGAATACATATAACAAATTTTCTCCTCTTCAAAATGAAATTGAATGTGCTTATTGCAATAACTTTGGTCATGAATAATCTGAATGCAAGAGCAAACTTCAGCCAAAAGAGCATATACCTTCAACCTCCAAAGTATGGAGAAAGAAGGAATTACAGGTTGAGAACTGTGGCATAGCTTTATTTGCAGAAGGAGAAGAAAATAAATGGTACATTGATAGTGGATGCTCAAAACACATGATAGGTGAAAAAAATAAACTTCTTGCATACAATGCTCTACAAAGAGAAAAGAATGTTACCTTTGGAAATGATACTCCTGCTGTCATTAAGGGAAAAGGTTCTATTTTTCTAAAGGAAAAGGTGAAATATAACAATGTTATGTATGTGGTTGGATTAAAGCATAACCTTTTAAGTGTAATTCAAATGTGTGATCAAGGAACTGAAGCTGTCTTTAGCTCAAAAGAATGTGTGGTACGTGATCTTGATACAGGAAAAACAATTATAAAAGGAAATAGAACACCAAGAAATTTGTATGTATTGAAAAGCTGTAAAGAATAATGTTACTTGGGTAAATTTTCAGAAAATTGGTTATGGCATAGAATATTGGGGAATTTGAGCTTCTCTCAAATCAACAAATCTAGCAGACTCAAAGTTGTTCGTGATCTTCCCAATATTACTCTGCCTGAGAGTACCATATGAAAATCTTGCCAATTTGGTAAGCAAACCAGAGTGAAATTTAATGCCAAAGAAGGATTAGCAAGTAAGCCTCTTGAACTCATTCATAATAATTTATGTGGACCTATGAGAAAAAGGTCACCCTATGGAGAACAATACTATATTATGTTTATTGATGATTTCTCTATAACGTGTTGGATTGGGTTGCTAAAACACAAAGATGAAGCATTGGAAAAATTTTAGATCTTCAAAGCACTAGTTGAAAATGAATTAGATCTAAAAATCAAGTGTCTTAGATCTGATTGAGGAGGTGAATATATATCAAATGAATTCTTTGATTTTTGTGAACAACATGGCATAAAAAGATAGTTTTCTGTAGCTAGTACCCCACAACAAAATGGCGTAGCAGAAAGAAGGAATAGAACAGTTCAACAGATGGATCAAGCTATGCTTGATGATTCAAGAACACCTAACACATTTTGGGGAGAAGCAGAACATACTACGGTAAATATTCTTAGCAAAGCACATGTTCGTGTAAACAGTGATAAAACTCCATATGAGCTCTAGTATGGTAATCTTCCCACTGTAAAGAATTTTAAAGTTTTTGGAAGCAAAATTTTTATCAAGAACAATGATGAAAAAATTGGCAAGTTTGAACCTAGAACAAATGTGTTGGGCCAGAATTGTAATCTACGAATAGATTACACTTCCCCAGATAGGTGCTAATATAGAAAAAAAGGTGAAATACTATACTACCATTTCTCCTAACTCAAAATAGATACTCAAAGAGGATTGGAGGCTTACTTGTTTCAGTCGCTTCCAAATGACTCCTTTTGTCGCTTCTGCTACAACTTCAAATTCAAGCGGTTCGTTGGCTGAATGCTTTCTGCAAGAAAGAACACTGAAACAACATAATATGTAATAATATAGATATCTATTCAAGCTAGTTAGCTAAATCAATTAAGCATAAAGTACATTCATCAACCAAGATCTTACAATATGGAAAATCAAAGTTAACATAGTTGCATGTAGGGAAAAACAAGAAGTACTCTTTATTGATGATAGAAGGAGAGGTTACAACCTAGTGAATAATTTGAAGTGACCTTCCAGCAAAGTTTCCAAGTCTCATCATAACATAAATCTCTCCAGCAGTAGCTCTACAAACCAAGCTCTCAATTGAAAATTCTCCAGCATTTCTCTACTCAAATTATTCCTTCTCAAAAACTTAGATCTGTGTTAAATTTATAGATGAACTGTAGGGTGTTTTGCAATCAATAGCTTTCCAAAAATAGGAAATACATGTTTCCATTCATGTAAATGTCAAATGGACACTTGGATCCGAAGCTTGACACATGTGAACTCTTCTAGAAGGCACTGGCCAAGTGGAGATTCCGAAACAATGAGAATTTCACTCCCAATGTGACCAACGCACCTGTGAATGTCGGGAAGTGCTTTACAGAGAATCCTTGCATGGGGCTACCTGCATATGCAATTCACTTAGGCCCCTTAGATCTTGCGTTGGTGAGCTCTCATATGTTATACAATAAGATTCAAACCATGGAAACCTTTGCTTGATGAAAGTCTTTCTTGATTTGTCTTATTTCTTGTCTTAGGGCATGTAGCAACTGAAATGATAGGGAATGATAGACCCTTGATCATTGGTCCTAGAGATGATGCCCAGTTAACCAGGTCATTGGGAATGGTGCCCAAATTAACCTATAACAATTTCCCCCTAAAGCATGAGATCCAAATAATAATAAAAATTGATTGAGATGCTTTACACTATGATGAGCCTGGAAACGAAGCGGAACAGTCACCTAAATCAATATTACAATACATTACATCATGATATATCCTCTATTGATCATAATTTCTGAGGGTAGGCATTCCCATAGTCAGCACATAAACAATCTAATAACATGTACATAATTCAGAAAGTCGTCTACATTGGAATGTTGCCTAGATGCAGAAACGCCTACAAATATAGGCCCATGTTTGGATGGCAATATTTATGTAAGGTCACCGTACAGATGATGTGTACAACAATCCTAAAATCACAACTCGTATGGCTGAAACTAGATCTAGGGTCTTCTTATCTCATTCACTTGATCATTCAGGTACAAGTCTAGCCATGCGAATATATGATTTGTCGTCAAACATGGAAAGACATTGTTTGATTACCAACCAATGATGTGAGCTGTTAACAAACGCGAGATAACCACCATTAATGTCAATGGCCCTCAAGGTACTGTAGTACATTTCGTAAGGCATGAATAGATGATTGATGTCGAACTCCAAACAAAATCTTTCGGTCAAAGGTATGGAAGTGAGGATCTTACCGATACTGTAACAAGCCTCATGGTACTGGAATCTGATGTTTCTAAGTGAAATTCCTGGATATTGATTTGTCGTCAACAGAAAGTCACCTTATTGCAAAATAGGACTTATTGATTTCGGAGACAAGGATATGACTTGATATAGCAATTTTCAGGGATGACGGTCATGAAAATGAAGGTTTACGAGTATTGCAGATGGATGAGTTTTTAATCACTAGATGACTTCTCTTGAACATATCGACGACACTGTGATGAGTTGGCAGCATTGACCCAAAACTGAAGTGAAGTTATGATGAACCATAGGTGTGAATGAACCGTCAAGATGATTACCCAACCCAAATAGTCACGGACATGGAGTGAAAGAAGTGTCATGTTCAAGAGCGACTTGCTACCAAAAATAAACTTTACTTGCTTTTCCCAAATTTTTCCCGGTCATTTGTCGACCAATACCTCTTTATTTTTAACAAGCTCAAGGAGGATAACATTTTCTTGATCTATAATTCAACCCTTCAGGTGAATAATGTATCGATTTCCATGATCAACAAGCCCGTCGCTATTTTATGTTTTAATGAGCTTAACGAAAGTGATAGCCTATTCCTTTTTCATATTTAGAGAGTCTGAAAAAGAGGACGAAAGAGAACTCCAAAAACACTTTTTCATAAATTTGTCACTTAGATCCAAAAAAAGTGTAAAATAATATCTGAGAGAACCTCTTTGGTCATGTTTAAACAAGGTATTCCTTTTTCATAAATAATCCATCTCAGTCCGGAAAAGGGTTAAACTTATACTGAGTAGATATTAGTTCATTTACTTTAACAAGCTCGAAATGACAAGTGCTCGGCCATATTTTCACATTATCGGAGTCTGAAAAGAGCTGAAAGAAGACTCCAGGGATTCATTTTTCACTGTTATCGAAGCTCGAAAAAGAGATAAAAGTGTGCTTCAAACCCTTTTTCATTTTTAACAAAGCTCAAAAAATAAGGAGAAAAAGTATGCTTTGTGGTCAAGTCTTTCTTTGAAATAAATCTACACGACTAATCTGTTCATCAGTTGTATTTCTTGTTCAGAACAACATCAAATGGATTAAAAAAACCTATTTTATGATAAAAACATAATAAAACTATAGTCATAGAAATAAATTTAACTTGCAAACAATTAACTGACTATAAAAAGAAATTTTACTATTCATTTTGACCATTCCATAGTTACCATTTGCATTTTGGAGCTCTAAACCTGATTTTGCACCCGAAATTCAATCATTGATTGCGGTCATTTCTATGGATGGATTTCATTTCCATTTGATCTAGGTTAATGCCATGAACCTCCTCTTTCTTTTAGTATTCATTTCATTACCATTACTTGCAGTTTTTTAGGGTTTTGATGCCCCTAGGGTAAATTCTGCCCAAAATGAGGGCAACACACCCCTAAATGTCAAAACCTGCATTACATAGCAGGTACAGTGAAGTGTACCTACAAGTGCAATGCACTGTCTCAGCCCAGGGAGTGCATTGGGCACAGTTGATGTTTTTGGTTCTCATGTTGTGTCCAAAGTTTGCCTAGTTTTTTGCAATGAATGGTTTCTAATGGATCTTATGGTTGATTCTCAGGTTTCCATCAGATTATAATGACGATTACATGGAGAGAAAGAGAACATGAAGAACAAGATATGATTGCCTTGAATTATCTAGACACTATAAGAGCTTTAAGAGATTGTGGGATTCTTAAGTACTTCAAATTTTTGGGAATGAGGCAACAAATAGAACTCCTAGAGTTCCTTGTTCAAGAATGGGATCCAGTGATAGAGGCATTTCACATAAAAAATCAAGTGTTGTCCATAATAGTTGAGGATGTGTATTTTATCACAGGTTTGTCGAGGAGAGGTTTGCCCATTTATCTCACAGGGTCTACCGTTGGAGGAGATACAGTGAGGGATTATGTTATGAAGTATTTCTATCCAGGGTCTGAACCTAGAAAATATGTAAAATAAACATCTGGGATATCAGGGATTTGCCTTTGAGAACCATTCTTTTCATGATCGCTAAACCTGTTGGCACCATTACACTCCATGTAGCAAATAGATCGTATATGCAGTATGCGCTAGAGTGCTTAGATCCAACAGTATTCAACTGGTCTAAAGCTGTTCTATCTCAGATAAAGGAACAACTGAATAAAGCAAAGGGAGGAAGGAAGAAAAATTTCATTTACGGTTCCATCCTCATCTCCTTCACTTTAGAACCAATTCCACTGATGCAGCCACAACATGTAACATTGGATATATCTAGTCTTAGAGATCCTCAAATGTAGAGATGGGTAGAACTCATGGGTCGGCATGCAGGCTAATCGACCATTTGTGTTCTCAACTGCATTCTTCGCATGGTTCCGGTGACAGATTGTCACCATCGATGAGTATGCATATGCAGGGATCGAATTCTGAGGAGATCCAAATCTAGTATTACCAAAAGGTGCTCAGTGGGGTGCAATAGGTCAGAATGATTCGACCATGTTTTTTTATTTTCCTAAGTTTTATACAATTTTTTTATGTTTTTATTTCTTTCTAAGACTAAACTAAATGTTTAGTGTAATGCAGATATTGGTCGCGTTCAACCAGTAGAGGAACCAGAGCGCGAAGCAAATGCGCCAGCAGAGAGGGATGTAGGGAGAGAATTCCTTCAGGACCTTGATATGGGTGAGACTCTAGCTGAGCTTCAATAGCACATAGAGGGATTAACCTTCGGGATTCTGGATTGCTGGCTCGAAATTTTACCCATGCGACTGTAATGACACACTATTGGGGTTCCTAACCGTTGGATGCGGTTTCTCCGTAGGATTTCTAGATCTATAGCGTGCTACCATGAGCACCACTAGTTTACATGTGATTTTTTTCATGCATTTTGAGGTCAGATGACCAACGTGTCTTGGGCACAAATTTCGTAACAAACCTATAACTATCTATCTATGTTTCTTCAGAATTTTTCCTAAGTTTAATGCGCAATGCTATTCAATGATGTGAATGTTTTATTTACCTATGTCGCAAATGTCTATCTAAAACTTGATTAGCTAATGAATCAGTTAAAGTGTTCATATTTATGGAAATGTGTTGATATTGAATGAAATCAAAACGTCTTTCCAAAATTCGAACTCTTAGGAAAAATCTAAGAAGTGTTGGATTTCTAACAGTATAAATACTAGTAAGTTGTAGTACCACAAGTTGTGAGTCTAACCTTATGATTATGCGGTTAATACCAAATGAAATGGCATCAAAGAGAATTTCGATCAACGCGCTATACCCAGCGATATTGTTCGTCGATCTACGAACACAAATCCCTTGAAAACTCACTAACTCGTCGTTCGGAGCGAAAATGGCCCATGCTACAGAGGATAGATTTTGCGTACTACGACTAGCACCATCAGCATATCCAACAAATGGTTCTGAAGATTCAGACTTCTACGATGAAATGTAAAGTGGATTACTAGCGTCAAGAAAAATTTAAAAAAAAAATTAAGATAGTGAATGAAAATCAACAACATATAAACAATATAATACAAAAAATTACTACGCTCATGATTAAACATAGTAATGTTTCAAATACAACCCATTTCTAGGTTGTGCCAATGGAATTCCATCGTAATCAACTAACTCATAGGCACCCTTAGCAAGAACTCTTTTGACAATACAGGGACCATGCCATAATGGCTCGAATTTCCCTGTACCTATTACATCAGCTTCTTGGTCGTAAATAAGGACCAAGTCTCCCTCTGAGTAGATGCGAGGCTAGACATTTTTGTCGTATTGCACCTTTATACATCTCTTATGTGCTTTGTTGGCCAATTGGGCTTCATGATGCGTTTCATCTAGATGGATGAGGTTAAGGAGATGCGCTTCTTCTTCTGAGGTGTTAGGTAACAAGTCTATCGCGAGTTTCAACGATGATATTTCACATTGGATTGGTAAGATACCTTCTAGACCATACACCAATTGAAAAGGAGTGAATTCGATCGCATTTCTCACCGAGGTTTGATATGCCTACAAGGCAGATTATAGGATCAAGTGACAGTTCCTTTTACGGACACCTATCATTTGTTGAAGAATTCGTTTAAGAATTTTGTTAATAGCCTCAACTTGTCCATTTGATTGTGGATAATAAGTAGAATTATCATGTGACAATCGTAACTTGGCTCTCAATTCAAACATCCTATGGTTGTGAAAATGCTTCCCATGATCCGTAACTATAGCCTGTGGGACCCCAAACCATGCAATAACATGGTTGAAGAAAAACAATCCAGCTATCTGTCTTGGGTTGTTGAATGTAGGCATCTCTTCGGCCAATTTGTTAATATAGTTTACCGTGACAATAATATAACCATGCCCTCCGGAAGAAGGAGGGTTACAGGTCATGAAGTTAATACCCCATTTCTTAAATGGTCCAGCAGAGACAACAAGATGCATTGGCGCTGGCGATTTGCAGATTTTACGGTAAAAAATCTAGCATGCATGACAACTTCTCACTGCGAGGATATAATCTCGAAAAATAGTAGGCCAAAAGTAACAGGCATGGAGTATCTTCTGCGAGGTAGAATATCCAGATAAATGTCCACCACAAGCCCCAACATGACAATAATTTAATACTTTTTTAGCCTCATCATGAGTGAGGCACCTCCTTAAAATGGTATTGACACCACGAAAATAAAGTGTATCGCCAACAATAAAATAATATTTGGCTTGATATCGAATACGTTGTTGATCAGAGCGAAAGGTATTAGGTTGAAAAGTTTAAAAAGTTTGGATTTGGAGATAAATTATGAAATCTCCATACCAGGGATCAGATGAGCCAATAAAAAACAGAGACTTGTATGGAATAGATGGTTCTGATGTAGTTGCATTACTATCAGAGGGAAGGTCACAGAGAAGCTCGATGAAAACTAAAGACTTTTTTGACTTGGATTTGATGAATTCCAAATCAAATTCCTGCAAAATGACAATCCATTTTGAATATTTTCCCCCAAACAATTGACGTGATAGGATGTAAGTCATGGGGTTGCAATCTGAAACTATTGTTGTTTTTCGAAGCAAGATATAATGGAAAAATATTTGGACAGCTTGAACAGCTACCAAGGCAATATTTTCCATGTACGAGTACTTAACTTTCATATCATTGATATTACGACTCAAATAATAGATCGGATGTTCAATTCCATCTTGTACTTGGACCAAAACCATAGCAATGGTCGTTTCAGTCGCGGTGATATATAGAAAATAATCATTTTGATAATTAGGAGGATACATTAATGATGCTCAGACAAGATGGTCCTTGAAAGCATCAAAAGAATCTTGCGCAACTTGGTCCCAATGTAAGGGAACTCCATTTTTCAATAATCAAGTAAATACTTTAGCCATTTCAGCGTAGTTTGGAACGAACCTTCTCAAGAAGTTGGCCTTTCCTTGAATTTTCTGTATCTGAAGTAAGTTTGATGGTGCAGGAAACTCAAGAATGGCTTGTACCTTCAGTGGGTCTATTCAAATTCCTTATTTTGGAACTACGAATCCAAGCAGTCAACCAAAACCAACACAAAACACATATTTTTTTGGATTGAGGCGTATCTTGTAGTGTCAGCAGCGTAAGAAAATGGCTCTCAAATGCATCGGGTGACCAATCTGATTTCGTGAATGTGCTGATAAATCATCTAGATATGGTTGAACAATGTGCTTGATGTCCTTGAAAGCATAATCCATTGCTCTCTAAAAAGTTGTCGCATCATTCTTTAAACCAAACAGAAGTTTCCTATATGTGAATGTGCCCTAGGGACATATGAATGTTTTATTATGTTGGTCATCTAGGCGGATATTGATTTGATTGTAGCTGGAAATTCCATCCATGAACGAAAATATTTCGCATCCATCACAATCGTAAATAATTTGGTCGATAAAGGGAGTAGGATAGTTGTCTTTTGGACAAGCTTGATTGACATCCCGATAATCGACGCACACTCTAATTTTTCCTTTTTTTTCATAACATGAACGATATTGGAAACCCACTCAGTTACTGGATATGAGTAAATGAAACCAACACGCAAAATTTTTTCAACTTTTGCTTTGATGGCAGCGAATTTCTTTGGATGAACAGGATGAAGCCATTGATGCACCGGTTTGACATTAGGATACATATTAATAATGTGTTCAACTATACTAGTATCTATGCCTGGAATTTCCTCCTAAGACCAAGAAAATACGTCACAAAATTCACAAAAACGAGAGTGATATTAATCAAGTTTTGATAGAGAACAAGATACACCGACATGAATATTTTCTACAATGCCAGGTTTAGTCGAAATATTGATAGAAATTGTTTCTTCAATATTAGATAAATTTCGTTCAGATTCAATTGCATTAATCAGAAAAGAATTTGAAAAGAAAGTTTGAATGGATGGGTGATATAGTTCACTAAGATTATTTTCTTCATAATTTGGAAGATTGGCACGATGATTATAATCTTCCCATGGTTCTCCTTCTGCCATCATAACTTCCAAAATATTTTCATCTGTCAAAAATTTTGAGGAAAATGGATCAGATGGAGTTCCAAAATCTAATGAACGATCAACCAAACACTCGACGACGCTGATTTCAGATTTTCCACCCAAGCCAAATAGATTGATTGTTATTGTAGCTCAATAGGGCTGAGCAGTAAAACACCATCCAACGTAGAAAAATCAGAATCACTCGTACTCTTCCTTAAGCAAGATAGAGTGGAAGAGATCATGTAGCAAGTCTCTATGCTTGCAATTTCTGCAGATGTCACGGGCGGTGGTAATGCAAAGTTTCCCATAAGAGTGGAATTATTTAAGAGTCCTACACCAATGTTCTGGATTTCTAGTTGGGGTATGTAATATACGGAACACTTCCAGTCACCTGTGAAGCAGAGGCAAAAAAGGATAATTGATTAATGACTGTGATTGCACCTTTATGTGGAAAGGCAATCATTCTAAAGTATGTAGAAACAATGGTAGTAATTGCATATACCCATGATATTTTGAGTAAAATATTATAGTCAAGGGGTCCGTCAACAACCTCAACATCAATACTTACTATTTTTCCCCCTAATTCAACTTGCAGATTATTGATAATACCATAACGTTTATATGTTCTTCCATCAAAAGCCTTCAACATCATTGATGATTGTGATAATCATGGCGAGCCAAGTGACTTCCAACAGTTTAGAGACATAATGCACATAGATTATCCCTCGTCAATAATAGTGCGATGAACAAGGTGATTGAGAAAATTTACTTGGATGGGGAATGCCAATTTTGCTAGTAGTTGCGGCAAATAGCCCGTATGATTAAAGACGACAAGATTAGAATTAGTTGGATCAATTCCACCAATGGCTAACAATAAAGCCTAGTTCTGGGTGGGAAAATTTTGTAATACCTTAAGAGCAGACATAGATGAAGGGGATTGAGCCAAATATTCAACTATATTATAATTTTTTTCAGCTCTTGAACGAGGATTATATGTCGATTTATGAATTACTCCCTTCGGTGGCTTAATCGTCAATTCAGGAATAATAGGAGGTGGTACCGATTCGTTAGATGGATTATTTGTCGAGGTAGTAGGTTGATCAGTGGCCAGACTACCATATTATTTATTCCATGTCGACACCAAAATATCTTGTGAAGGTTTTGTGGTGGATAACATTAACACTTGGGAACTAGGAGCTAGATCCGTAGCAACCAAATTTGTGTCTAGATTTGGAAATGGGTCTGTCAACACAGCTGATGCATGAGAAGTCTTGATGATTTTTGAGACTTCAGAACAGTGAGGAAAATCCCTAACAAAGTGTTCCTCGTTACAGATTATGCATGGATAACGAGGTTTCCGTGGTCCAAACGGTTGATCAGGTGATCGTTCTTGCGGGTTAGAATTTTGTTTTTTCTTTGATTTCCCCTTTTTCTTACTTCCTGGTTGCTTATCACTTTTTCCTTTGTCAAATGAAACGAAATTAATTTCCGAAGTAGGAGTAGGATCAGATGTAGTAGGGTGGTGTGTGTTTTTAGTGCCTATAAATCCGTCTCCGGCATGAGAGTCCTTTATTTCAGGAGGAAAATTGAAATTAGATCGCGGCGCATTTGGTATTTTTTCATAGAGCGTGCCAGACTGAGTATAAACCAAGTCTAAATATTGGGCATGAGTGATAAATTTATCTTCTGTGATGATGCCACCTTTAGCCACATCCTTAGTTATAGATGGTAATAGGCACTTAATGAACCATTCACAAATGAGCTGATCAGGAACAAATGTATTAACCATTCGTCGACGGCGACGCCACTCATGAATATGATCGGAAATGTGAGTAGCATTAGTCTGTTTGAAATTGGTCAAGAGTTCTGTTCTAGTTTTGTATCTGATCGGTAACTAGAAATGGGTCAAAAATATAGTAGCCAAGGCAGTGAATTTGTCAAAAGAAGCTCTAAGTAATTCAATGTACCATTTAGCTGTCGGAACTGTGAGCATTCATTGGAAAAGATGTAATCGAACAAAATCATAATTTAGGGAATTCGATGAAAACCATAAATGATAAGTCATAACATGAGTTGATGGATCTTCTCCAGGGTTTCCATTGAATTTAGGAATGTCGAAGGGTAATTTATGTGGTATCACCAGCCACCAAGGAGCATATTTGATAGGATCATTGGTTAACCGGTTTAAATCTGGTAATTCCAAGGTTGCAACAAAAGGCAACTGTCGATTAAGGTCAGGTTGAGCATATCCAGGATAAGATGGAATTTCTTGGGCAATAGGTCTTTGAGCATCAACATATGTAATTTGATGTTGGTAACCCGGATAGGGGTTATTTTACATAGCAAACGCTTGAGAATTCTGTTGACCAAAACTTGGATATGATACTTGTTTAAATGAAGTTTGAGGAATTTTCACCTGTGGTTTCCAAGGGTTCTGTCCACCAATGTTATAACCGTAATTAGTGTAAGTTGGATTCGGTTGATATGTATAACCAGGTTGTGTTTGTGACATCCCATAAAATGGTACACCATCTTGTGAATAAATGATCCCTGATACAGGTTGTTGTAAATTAACGAAAGGATTTTGATTCTGTGGACCCAAAATTTGATGATATTGAGTTGAAGAGCTCGCTTGACAAGGTTGATGTACAAGATTTTGATTCTGTAACAAGGGTATAGATGTATTAACAAGTGGTAATGAAGTGGTTGTAACAGGTTGAACTGGTTGATACGATTGGACAACCGTTTGTGGTTGGATAGGCAGAGTGGGCTTCCATTGACAAACATTCATGTCAACATTAGTTTGACCAAAATATGACTAGGTACTGTCATATTGGGTGACCATAGGTTTCCCCCCAGAATAAGGAGGATAATAAGATGGAAAATATTGTTCCTCAAATGCTGGGAGTCTAGTTGATATGGTACTTAAAGGAATTGACCCATAAGGAATGACTTGATATTTCCCTGATGATGTGTGTAATGTATCAATTTATTCAGTACTAACTATAGGACTCCTAGTTAAAACACCAGATGATGACATTGGTAAAGACCATGGTCTTGAATATGTACCACAGAAAGTGCCAAATAATGATTTGTAACTTGTTGGTACCAAAGGGCCACTGTGAAAATATGACGCTGGTGAGCTTGTGAACATCAACGGAGTAGAGAGGGTAGGAGCTGACATAATTGGAACAACAAACCCAACTAAAGATATTGGTTTAGGCATGGTTGTATGACCAAATGTATAATCTCTGAAATCAATGGAAGATTGAATGGAAATGGGATCAACAAAAGTAGATGGAAACGATTGAGGAAAAGACTGGTACAAGTAAAAGTCTCCTGAAAAATGGGTTGGACTTAAAGGTGTATCAGGTTGTGGAATTTCTTCAATCGTGATTAAAACAGGAGGAATAACTTCACCATCAGGCCCAAAATACATTTCAGACAGTTGACTATGTGATATAGGAGTTTCAGTGGCTATAGAAATTTGTGGGGTGTTATTGCCCAAATCCACCTTAGGCTGAAGGAAGGCGGGATTCAGGGTAACACCAAACCACGCTCAGTCTGGTAGCTAGCCCTACCATAACAAGAGAGGGCTCTCTCCGGGTCAATCTCAGGAAAAATGTATCAATAGGCCTTGAGATGACCAAAATTAATACTGATTTTAGGCTAGGTATTTAAATAGGAGGGTTTGTTTTGATTTTTAGGGTTTTTGTTGGAAAAAGGGAAAGGCAATTTTGGGCTTGGGGATGAGGCCAAATTCTTGCAGAGTTCCAGTTGGGGCAAGGAAGGCAATGGATTTGATGCCTTAGATTCAATGAATGGATAGAAAATACTGCTGAGGAGCTAAAGAGGGAAGGAAGGTGCAAGGATCCTCTTCAAATGGAGGAAAACATATAAAACTAAACAAAAGTTTAAGGCAGAGCACCAACAAACTAATTAATTCTACCTTAGTTACTCATTTGTTTAATTTTAGGGGCAAAGAGAAGGGAAATGGCATACATATAACATTAATGAAACTTACAGATACATGGAGAAAAACATCATCAAAACTTAGAGCCATAAGGATCCCAACAAGTGCTGCACAACCCTGGTTTTTCCTTTGCCAAAAATGCTAAAATGAATATACAATGAGGTGCCAAACTATTCCCAAGAGTCCAACCCTGAAAATGTCTCAGAAAATAAAATATATAGACAATTATAACCCCTTCCCATGCCTCTAGGGGTCGAGATCATCCTTCTAGGAGCTGTTTCAACCAATTCTAAACTAGGAACTGAAATCTAGGCAATCAAACAACTTGCCTCTATATGCTAGGAAACTGATCCATTCATTTAATTTTCACTTTTTAGTGAATGAATCCTTTATAACAGGTAAATGTGAGCCAAAATTACATCATAGCCATAAAATTACATCAATATAGATCAATAATTACATCACAAAGTGAAACTGGTCAAACTGGCTGAATTTCTGAGCTGAAAAGTAAAAATTGGACCAAAATCCTCTATGCGCCGCGCCCAAAAACTCAATGCATTGCGCCACTTTGGAGTTGATTTTGAGGGACTTACCGAAGTCAAAATTGATCTCATGATAGCTCGTTGGAAATTCCTGTCTATCTACTATCCAACCCAAGTGTAATTTCTTGATTTGGATGTAATTTTCCCCTCCAAAACTTCAATCTCCCAAAACTGGTTCCTGTGTGTGCAAAAGGTGGCAGAAAGGCCATTTTCAAGGTGTTTTTGACCCTTTATACCACCCAGAACTTGATGAAATATCTCATCCATTCCCGAGCATGCATAATTTATCATAAAAAACCCAAAAATATCAATTTTTCCTCCAGAAGATGTCCCAATCATAAGCGCGCGCCAAGTGGCGCGACGCGTCGGGCAGGAAAACCTGTTTTGTAACCAAAATTTCAAAAATGACAAAATTTTCTCCAAATTTGCTGAAATTTGGAGTGAAGGTCCCCCATCAAGTGCCATGCTTAGCCAAAGAAGCTTCGGCCAATATTCAGAGTCTATCGTCCCTTTTCCGACGTTCAGTGTCCTCTTGGTGCATGCAGTTTCAGTTGTAAAGTCATTGTCTTGGTCATATGATAAATTTGTCTCTAACATGGTGCTTTGAAATGTGTGTAACAAGTATATGCTAATAGATGTGTGGTGAAAATAAGAATTTTTCTTTCAATACCAAATATGTCAATGTACCAAGTAAGAAATGAGGGATTGTGGTAATTATAAACAGTGGGTGTAATGGACTGTCAAGTGAAATTTGAGTGGAAGGACAGTCACTTGACTGCTTAGGGGACTTCGAGATTTGGGGATTTATAAGTGATATGGGAGTGGGAGATGTAGTAGGGTTTAGTGATATGGAAAATGGGGTACAAGGAATATGATTGGTTTTGGCAGTTTAGGACACCAGGGATAAACTATTTATGAAAGGGAAAGGATCATAAATGGGAAAGGGGACTTGGCAGCAAAATTACAATTTCAAAAACACCAATTTCAAACCCAAAGAAGTAGATTTTGGTATGGACATAGGGTTTATATTTCACCGATCAAAACCCTCATATTTTTCCTCCAAACACACCAAGCACGACTTAAAATCGATGGGCAAGAGTTTCAACTTACTTGGAGCAAGAAAGATTTGAGTCGATTTAGTTTTTTTGATGAAAATTTGATGAATTTAAGCCTGTCAGCTCTGTGCGCTGTGCGCACACCCAGTGTGCCGCATCGTCTCTGTGCGCCGCGCCAGAGAAAATTAACACAGTCATAATGGGTTCAATGCCCCGCGTCTTCTGGATGTGCCGCGCCTTCCTCCAATGCGCCATGCGCACTTCTAAACACAGTCTTGGATTTCAAATTTAAAACTTTTCCCTCTCACCACTAAACTTCGACTTTCCTTGATGTCTTGGATGCAAATGGCATTGATACACATAGAAATATCTATATAAATTCATGGCTTTGATTTTCTCTTTGTAGAGACCCACTTTGTAATGTTTCAAAATTGACATTTCTTCACTTTTAATACAACTCTGTTCTTCAAGTCTCCTTTTTTATTTTTGGCTGAATTGATGGCTTTCTTGGTTGATTTTCTGCAGGGATGGTGGCATTTGGACTTCGAAAAAGGATGACTAGAGGCTGCATTTGAAGTACTTCATGGCAGAAAACTTTAAAAATACATATTTATTACAAACAATTAATTTGACGATTTCTTCTTCAAAACAAAGTTTTGAAGAAGAAACATCCTTCAGCATTGTTAATGATGAAAATCTTGAAATGAAAACTTATTGAAGATATCCTCATGGCCTGCGGGCATTATTTGACATTCTGAAGACCAAACCCTAGACCTAGTGACTGAAAGACTCTTTTTTTGACCACAAGACCATCTATGACTATAAATGACTGAAATCAACTTTAATGAATTTTGATAAATTTCGACCAAACCAGCAGGTACAAACATGAGGGAAACGAGTGAAGAGACCCTTCCATCAGATAATGGCATGCCCCTAACGGAATGCAGATGAATGAGTGGAATGAGACACCTAAAAATGGAAATGTAATAAGAGAAATGATCTCTGACGGAGGGATGTAAAGACTGACTCTAACATTGGCTCTAATGGGGATGGTAGCTCCTTGGAGGTGCCAAGAACTATAGATCTTTGGAAAGCAGACAGTGCCTTCATCCATTGGGAAATGGAGTCAAAAACTCAAGCTGAAATGCATGACTGAAAACTGATGAATTGACGACACAAATTGACTCTCACTCAACTAAGAACTGACTCGATACTTAAACACAACCGACAAACTGGAAATATGCGCAATATGAAGCTTATTCAATACAACCTACTCTAACAATTTCATTCATCACCTGATCAAGTGAAATGAAACAACCAATGCAACCATGTAAGTATTGCAGCTGCTGTTTGGATTCTCCGCAAGTGCTTGTTTATGAACAACAAGAGAGAACTACTGAAAGGAAACTCCCATGAAAACTTGTGAATAGATCCGTTGAATACTATGGATTCTCTATCTGCCTCCAAAAACATTGCATAAGGATCTTGAAATTCATGCTGCATAAGGATCTCAAAATGCACAATAGGACTTAGCTCATCCAATGGATTACTTCTCTTCTCCTCATACCATGAATGCAAACTTTGATATGAGCTTTGTGACGAGAATCCTACTAAAAATGACAAAGAGACTGGCTACCGGATCAAGTCTATATCAGCACACATTTCAACCTTACGTCAATGGAGAAAGACTTTGACTGAAAACATCATCCAACACATCAACAATAGGATCATCAAAAATTTGAGAAGACTACTGCGATGTATCCTTTGAAACTGTATGACATCCTACTAGCTGTTCATCTTTCTCTTGAGAGATATTATGAAGATTCTGCATTATAAACTGAAATTCTTCGAAACAAAAGGGTAGAGAATCCTCTTGCATCATTAAATCATGTATTTCAGCTTCCACGATTTCATCTGTAATCTGACCTTCAATTTCATTTGGTGGCTGCAAATCTGATGCTACAGGATGCTCAAGAATTTCGTTATCTGTCTCATCCTCAACATTAACACTGAGAGATTGCTGATTTCTTACAGGCTGCTCATTTGAATATTTAATATGAAATTTACCCTTCAAAAACTGGAATTATTCAAAACAAAATGGTAAAGAGTCACCTTGTATCATTTTATCATATGTGCCAACTTCCATGTCCTCATCTGCAACTTGAAAATAAATGGCTTTCGAGGGCTGAAAATCTGAATATGAGAAGTCTTGAACAAGGTTTTCATTGCGCTCAAGATGGTCCAGATCAAGACTTGTTGACATTTGATTTCTGATTGTATGAAAGTTGTCTCTGATGAACTGAAATGAATCAAAACAAAAAGGCAAAGATCCTTCACTTACTTCAAAATCTGCTGCACTTTCCTCATCATTGTCATAGCTGATATGTATCGGTTGATCACTGTACTCGAGCTGCTGAAAGTGAACTTCCTCCTCGCACAAACTAGCTGTTGATTTGTCTGCAAGATTAACTTCTGTTTGGAGGACATAATCATCATCATACTGATCAAACTAAGGCAAATCATCAGCATAAAACACATCATCAAGCATACATGTCATATCAACAGCTCTCTCTTCTTCAAGATGATCTATAAAGCAATCACTATGACAACTGGGATAAGAAACAAAATGTTTTGGATCAACAACTTGTTTTTCTTCAATCATCGAGCCATGGGTTTGAACGCTATACTCATCCATTGTGGTGTTCTTTTGCATCATCTCTTCTACTACACTTACCAACATGTCAAGCTTTACCTCTAAAGATGTCGATTTCTCTGGATCTATGTTTTTCATCTCTTCTTCCTTTAGCCTTACCCTTCGGATCAAAAAATGAGCCTCTACATTTACTGCACTATTCTGCATCTCTTGAAGTGTTGCAATATTCTTTTCTCTCAGCTGAAACTCCATTTCCGGATCAAAGGCCCCTGGGTAGTGTAAGAGAGAAGATCTAGGAGAAGGTCTTATATCAGCTGGCATCGAAAAATATACTTGGTTAAATCTGGCAGAAAATTGTTGTACTGTCTCCCCTGGCAGTCTTTTCAGCTGGTTATACTCTTCTATAATAAGGAAAGGATTCTGTCTGATCACCCACCTGTCAAGGAAAATTTTGACGAGCTGTTGGAAATCTGAGATGCTTGCATCAGGCAGGGCTTTGAACCAACTCTTCACTTTGCCTTGCAAAGAAAGAGCAAAAATCCTAATACTAACATCTTCGTCATCAACTTAAAAAAGGTCTAGAAAAGTCTCAACATTCTGCACATGTTGCTCAGCGTTTACATTGTTACATTCACCGTCAAATCTTGATAGATATAGGTCATAATTTTTAGGGAAAGCATGAAGAACAGAAGGTAAAACAAGAGGTTTATACCTATCTGGGACTATAACAGGTGTAGGAGTATATACAAGAGTTACGGGATCAGTTTGGTTTTCTTTAAGCTCATCACTCTGAAGAGAGTCAACATAAGATGTGGGAAAAGTAAGGAGACCACGATCAAAGGGAAACTCAGTATTTACACTCTTTGAATAGGTCGAGTGAATATTTTGATCACCTTTCTCATACAAAAATTTTTGAAAAACTTTTAGAACAGCAAAGAAGTAATTTGCAAGGAAGCAGAATAGATCCTGAATACCATTCCAATTTGGATACCTGAACTTAGTATAATATCCTTTCATTTTCTCAGAGAAAGAGTTAGTCCTCCAGTGGAGTCTCTACATTGAGTTGGAGTCACCAGGTGAAAGATTTCAGCCTTCTTATGTCTGATCGTTGTCCACCATCAACCATCAGATCTGAACTTGATACATGTACTGGGGAAATTCAAAAGTTAGATGTTACGTTTACAAACTAGACCGGAGATTGACTGAAGCAGTGTTTATCTACTTTCGCTAATGCAAAGAAAGAGCGTTTCGAATGCTACCTGGCATAACTTCAGACTCCATCTGTAGCTTATAAAACAAATAACACTAACAAGCAAACCATTTTCTCCCTAGTATGGTTGCCACTATGTTATTGCCCAAATCCACCTTAGGCCGAGGGAAGGCGGGATTCAGGGTAACACCAAACCACTCTCAATCTGGTAGCTAGCCCTACCAGAACAGGAGAGGGCTCTCTCTGGGTCAATCTCAGGAAAAATGTATCAATAGGCCTTGAGATGACTGAAATGAATACTGATTTTAGGCTAGGTATTTAAATAGGAGGGTTTGTTTTGATTTTTATGGTTTTTGTTGGAAAAAGGGAAAGGCAATTTTGGGCTTGGGGATGAGGCCAAATTCTTGCAGAGTTCCAGTTGGGGCAGGGAAGGAAATGGCTTTGTCTTAGATTCAATGAATGGATAGAAAATAATTCTGAGGAGTTGAAGAGGGCAGGAAGGTGCAAGGATCCTCTTCAAACAGAGGAAAACATATAAAACTAAACAAAAGTTTAAGGCAGAGCACCAGCAAACTAATGAATTCTACCTTAGTTACTCATTTGTTTAATTTCAGGGGAAAAGATAAGGGAAATGGCATACATATAACATTAATGAAACTTACAAATACATGGAGAAAAACATCATCAAAACTTAGAGCCACAAGGATCCCAACAAGTTTTGCAAAACCCTGGTCTTTCCTTTGCCAAAAATGTTGAAATGAATATACAATAAGGTGCCAAACTATTCCCAAGAGTCCAACCCTGAAAATGTCTCAGAAAATAGAATATATAGACAAGTCTAACCCCTTCTCATGCCTCTAGGGGTCGATCTCATCCTTCTAGGAGCTATTTCAACCAATTCTAAACTAGGAACTGAAATCTAGGCAATCAAACAAACTTGCCTCTATATGCTAGGAAACTGATCCATTCATTTAATTTTCACTTTTTAGTGAATGAATCCTTTAGAACAAGTAAATGTGAGCCAAAATTACATAATAGACATAAAATTACATCAATATAGATCAATAATTACATCACAAAGTGAAACTGGTCAAACTGGCCGAATTTCTGAGCTGAAAAGTAAAAATTGGACCAAAATCCTCTATGCGTCGCGCCCAAAAACTCAATGCGTCACGCCACTTTGGAGGTGATTTTGAGGCCCTTCCTGAAGTCCAAATTGATCTCATGATAGCTCGTTGGAAATCCCTGTCTGTCTACTATCCAACCCAAGTGGAATTTATAGATTTGGATGTCATTTGCACCTCCAGAACATCAATCTCGCAAAACTGGTTCCTGTGTGTGTAAAAGGTGGCAGAAAGGCCATTTTCAAGGTGTTTTTGACCCTTTATACCACCCAGAACTTGATGAAATATCTCAGCCATTCCTGAGCATGCATAAGTTATCATAAAAAACCCAAAAATATCAATTTTTCCTCCAGAAGATGTCCCAATCATAAGCGCGCGCCAAGTGGTGCGACGCGTCAGGCAGGAAAACCTGTTTTGTGACCAAAATTTCAAAAATGACAAAATTTTCTCCAAATTTTCTGAAATTTGGAGTGAAGGTCCCCCATAAAGTGCCATGCTTAGCCAAAGAAGCTTCGGCAAGATTCAGATTCTATCCTCACTTTTCCGACGTTCAGTGTCCTCCTGGTGCATGCAGTTTCAGTTGTAAAGTCACTGTCTTGGTCATATGATGAATTTGTCTCTGACATGGTGCTTTGCAATGTGTATAACAAGTATATGCTGATAGATGTGTGGTGAAAATAATATTTTGTCTTTCAATACCAAATATTGCAATGTACCAAGTAAGAAATGAGGGACTGTGGTAATTATAAACAGTGGGTGTAATGGACTGTCAAGTGAAATTTGAGTGGAAGGACAGTCACTTGACTGCTTGGGGGACTTCGGGATTTGGGGATTTATAAGTGATATGGGAGTGTGAGATGTAGTAGGGTTTAGTGATAGGGAAAATGGATTACAAGGAATATGATTGGTTTTGGGAGTTTAGGGCACCAGGGATAAACTATTTATGAAAGGGAAAGGATCATAAATGGGAAAAGGTCAAAATTCGGCAGTACAATTTCAAAAAAACCAATTTAAAACCCAAAGAAGCAGATTTTGGTATGGACATGGGGTTTATATTTCTTGATCAAAAACCCTCATATTTTCCCTCCAACACACCAGCAAACCAAATCGATGGGCAAGAGTTTCAACTTACTTGGAGCGGGAAAGATTTGAGTCGATTTGAATTTTGATGAAAATTTGATGAATTTAAGCCTGTCGGCCTCGTGCGCAGCAGCGCACACCTAGTGTGCCACATCGGCTCTATGCGCGTGCCGGAGCAAATTAACACGGTCGGGAGAATTGGCCCAATGCGCGGCGTCTTGTGGATGCGCCGCGTGCACTTCTAAACACAGTCTTGGCTTTCAAATTTACAGCTTCGCCCTCTCACCACTAAACTTCGACTTTCCTTGATGTCTTGGATGTAAATGGAATTGATACACATAGAAATATCTATATAAAGTCATGGCTTTGATTTTCTCTTTGTAGAGACCCACTTTGTAATGTTTCAAAATTGGCATTTATTTACTTTTAATACTACTCTGTTCTTCAAGTGTCCTTTTCGATTTTTGGCTGAATTGATGGCTTTCTTGGTTGATTTTCTGCAGGGATGGTGGCATTTGGACTTCGACAAAGGATGACCAGAGGCTGCATTTGAAGTAATTCATGGTAGAAAACTTTAAAATTACATATTTATTACAAACAATTAATTTGACAATTTCTTCTTCAAAATAGAGTTTTGAAGAAGAAACATCCTTGAGCATTGTTAATGATGAAAATCTTGAAATGAAAACTTATTGAAGACATCCTCATGGCCTGCGGGCATTATTTGATGTTCTGAAGACCAAACCCTAGACCTAGTGACTGAAAGACTCTTTTTTTTACCACAAGACCATCTATGACTGTAAATGACTGAAATCAACTTTAATGAATTTTGATAAATTTCGACCGACCCAGCAGGTACAAACATGGGGGAAATGAGTGAAGAGACCATTCCGTTAGATAATGGCATGCCCCTAACAGAATGCAGATGAATGAGAGGAATGAGACACCTAAAAATGGAAATGCAATAAGAGAAATGATCTCTGACGGAGGGATGTAAAGACCGACTCTAACATGGGGTAACCAAGATAGGAAAAACTTTTGGTTGTTCAAGATTAAAATTTTCTGGAAAAGAAGAGATAGGATCTGGATCAATTTGTGTTTGAGAAATGTCAGGTCTAGGAGGTATGGTCTTAGCGATTGAATGGATCGTGACCATGAGTAGCTGTGAAGACTTCGTTTCGACAACAGTAAATGAACCGGGATGTGTGGAAACAATTTGAGCTAACTCTGGTTTAAATGATGATGTTTTTCTAGAGGTACAAATTGTACTTGATTCGGCAGATCATGATCGCCTTCATCTACTAGAAGTAACTTTCGGTAGTAAAGGTGGTTTTAAAGCTAATCTACGCGAATGACGGTGGGTAGGATTTTTTTCTTCCACTATCACTAATTTATTTTAACCTAGAAAAGAATAAACAAAAAGAGGGTAATGCTAGGTAAAAGGGTTTACCAAGACATTGTGAACTACATAATACCTCCTGGGAAACCAAGAAGTATGGGCAGATAATATCCCTGAATGTTGTGTTCGTTGTATCAAAATTTCAGGGCAGTCAACTCGGTTCACTATGGATGGATAGCACCTAAAAGTTGTCCTCTCAAATATACCTGAAGGTAGATGGAGGCCCAAGTCTATATTAGCATTGTCTGATTCGAAACTGCACAGTGAGAGCACCCCTTTATACTTATCGTACTGTAACACCATCCAATATACCCGAGAGTACGTGGACGAGCTATGATATACTTACGTACGTGGAGTGAGGTATCACACTCGAAATGTATAGCATATAAGTTAATAGCCTAGACCTTATAAATGTTATCATTAATGTTCCAATGCGTTGTTAAGTAAATTGAGATTTATTTTATGTTGATCTTGCTTAACAATTTTCCTTTCAGGTTCACCACGATGATGTATATGAAATTCCTAAAATGCAAGCTAAGAATGATAAAAAAACTTTCACTTTCATCTTTTTCAATGAAGAACCTAGCTATTAAGGGAAGAGAACGCTAGTTTGTTCGAAAGAGAGAAAATAATTTTTGAGCAAACAAATCAATGAACAAAAACAAAATCAATGGATCACAAACTAAATGCAGATTTCCTAATGTTATTTTTGCAAAAAACACACAATCCTACATACAAATGCAAGTTTTTCTTTTCAGTTTCCTTAATGTTATGAATGCAGAAAAGAAACCAAGTGCACTAGATCAATAATTGAAATTATTTTTACTTTTGAGAACGAAGAATACAAATAACAATTTCTCTTTTGAAGGAAACACGAGGATTTTAACAACAATTTCTCCTATCAAGGAAATGAAGATTTTACGACAATTTCTTATTTCAAAAGAAAATGATTCTTAATGCGACCACAAAAATACTTTGAAATCAACTTGTCAATGATAAATAAAAACTTTTCTAAACAAACATTGAACAAATTTTTAGCCAAAGGAGGAAGAAGTATATAGAGACACTAGTCAATTGAGCATCAAAATTTTCAGAACACAGTAGAAAACATAACTGAAGCAAGTTGAAAAGTTAGATTGAAGGGAATTTGGTCCCTTTTAGGAGCCAACGTAGTCTCCAAGGGGATACAGTGCTCTACAACGCAGGCTTAGAAGGGAGATAGTGCTTTGCAAAGCACTGTGCCCTGACTAAGGGTGTGTTGGGCGTAGTAGGCAAGGAAAAATACTACTGTTTGGCTCACTGTATTTGCAAATTAAGGTCTAAAAAAGTCTAATATTTATGTGTAACAACTACTGGGTGGACAATCAAAGCAAATCAGAGACTAAAACACCTAAAACTAAGGGAAATTCTCCCTAGTGGAGTCGCCAGTTTGTTGGGCCATAATTGTAATCTACAAATAGATTATGCTTCCCTAGACAGGTTTTAATCTAGAACAACAGGTGAAAGACTATACTACCATTTCTCCTAACTTATAACAGATACACAGAGAGTATTGGAGGCTTACTTGTTTTAGTCGCTTCCAAATGACTCCTTATGTCGCTTCTGCTACAGCTTCAAATTCAAGCAATTTGTTGGCTGAATTCTTCCTGCAAGAAAGAACACTGAAACAACAGAAGATGTAATAATATAGATATCTATTCAAGCTAGTTAGCTAAATCAGTTAAGCATAAACTAAATTCATCAACCAAGGTCTTACAATATGGAAAATCAAAGTTAACATAGATGCATGTAGGGAAAAACAAGAAGTACTCTTTATTGATGATAGAAGGAAGGTTACAACCTAGTGATTGATTTGAAGTGACCTTCTAGTAAAGTTTCCAAGTCTCATCACAATATAAATGTCTCCAGTAGTAGCTCTACAAACCAAGCTCTCAATTGAAAATTCTCCATCATTTCTCTACTTAAATTCTTCCTTCTCAAACACTTAGATCTGTGTTCAATTTATAGATGAACTATAGGTTGTTTTGCAATCAATAGATTTCCAAAAATATTCAAGACATGTTTCCATTCATGTAGATGTCAAATGGACACTTAGATCCGAAGCTTGACACATGTGAACTCTTCTAGAAGGCACTGGCCAAGTGGAGATTCTGGAACAATGAGAATTTCACTCCCAATGTGACCAACACACCTGTGAATGTCGGGAAGTGCTTTGCAGAGTAGCCTTGCATGGGGCTACCTACATATGCAATGTACTTAGGCCCCTTAGAGCCTGCGTTGGTGAGCTCTCATATGTTATACAATAAGCTTCAAACCATGGAAACCTTTGCTTGACGAAAGTCTTGCTTGATTTGTCTTGTTTCTTGTCCTAGGGCATGTAGCAACTGAAATGATAGGGAATGATAGACCCTTGATCATTGGTCCTAGAGATGATGCCCAGTTAACCAGGTCATTGGGAATGGTGCCCAAATTGACCTATAACAAGATGAAGGAATATTTCTTGGTTACTCTTCTAGAAGTAAAGCATATAAATGCTACAATAAAAGACTTAGGAAGATTTTTGAATGCATTGACGTTTTAATTGATGAATCTCTCTCAGCTCCAAAAGGGGAAATACAAACAACAAATGAATATGATGATGATGTATATATTCCTACATCTAATAGAGATAATATAGAAGGTGAACCCAATGAATCAGCATAAGAAGATCTATCTGAAAAGGCTCCATCCAGGTATGTTCAAAAGAATCATCCAAAATCTCAAATTTTGGGAGAAAAGGGATCAGGTGTCCAAACAAGAAGAACTCTTGTAGGGTCTACTAGATATCTAGCAGTTTTATCCACCATTGAACCACATAATGTCAATAAATATAGCAAAGATGAATTTTTGATTCAAGCCATGAATGAAGAACTTGATCAAATTGAAAAGAATCATACTTGGTAACTAGTTCCAATACCTCATGATAAAAATGTTATTGGAACAAAATGGATATTAAAAAACAAGTTAAATGAAAATGGAGATGTTATTAGAAACAAAGCTAGAATTCTGTGTAAAGGGTATGCTCAACAAGAAGGTATAGACTTTGAAGAAATATTTGCTCCTATAGTTAGACTTGAAGCCATCATAATGTTTCTTGCTTTTTCAAGCTTTCAAAAAATCAATGTTTATCAAATGAATGTTAAATCTGCTTTCCTCAATGGTGATCTAGAAGAAGAAATTTATATAGGAAAAACAGAAGAATTCATTTTGGGAAATGATGAAAAACTTGTTTGTAAACTTAAAAAGGCTTTATATGGTCTCAAACAAGCTCCAAGGGCATGGTATTATCCTCTTGACAAATATCTTCATCAACAAGGATTTTCAAAGGGATCTACGGATAGAAACTTATACACAAAAACTAAAAGTGATAAACTATTGATTGTGGTTGTATATGTTGATGACATCATTTTTGGAAGTAATGAAGTGTCCATGAGTCAGAAATTTGCTTATGTTATGCAGCAAGAATTTGAAATGTCTTTACTTGGGGAACTAACATTCTTTCCTGGCTTACAAGTGTAACAAGCAACAAATGGCATATTCTTATCACAAGAAAAATATCTTAAGCAAATTCTGAAGAAGTATGGGATGGAATATTGCAAACCTGTAAGTACACCAATGATAATTGGGTGTAACCTCAGTTCTGATGATGATTCTTCCACGATGAATCAACCATAATACAGATCCATGATTGGAAATCTACTTTATCTCACCGGGACAAGACCAGACATTATGCATGCATTTGGGATTGTTGGACGATTCCAGGCTAATCCAAAAGAGTCTCACCTTCAGGCTGTAAAAAGAATATTCAAATATCTACAAGGAACTCAAGACTTTGGACTATGGTATCCAAAGAATGTTGATCTCACTCTTCATGCTTACACAGATGCAGATTGGGCTGGAAATGTTGATGATCGGAAGAACACTAGTGGTGGTGCATTCTATATGGGGCCCAGATTAGTATCTTGGTTCAGCAAGAAGAAAATATCTATTGCCTTATCTATAGCAGAAGTATAATATGTGGCTACTGCATCATGTTGCACACAAATTCATTGGATGATGCAAACTTTACAAGATATTCAAATCAAATGTTCGCCTCCCATATCCATTATGTGTGATAATACAAGTGCCATCATTATCTCAAAGAATCCTGTTATGCATTCCAAGACCAAGCACATTCCTATCAAGTATCACTTCTTAAGTGAACAAGTGCTTGAACAAAAGGTGAAATTGGAGTATGTTCCCTCCAAAGAACAAGTTGCTAATATATTTACTAAACCTCTTCCCAGGGAAGCATTCAAATATCTTAGACAAAAGTTGGGAGTTGTCTCTACCGCTTAGAAGATCATATCTGCTTAATTTCAAAAGACTAAATTGGATACGTGGATTTCATAAAGGACAGTCACATATATACATGAATTTATATACATAAAACCACGTATGGGTTTTTGCTAGCACAATTTTCTGGGTCAGCATTTTCAGAACAATTGTGGTGTTGTTGGGTATCTCTAGTGATGTTTAAGTTCTCACATTTCTATTTCATTCTCTAAGACCACTTTAGCTACGCATAACTAATAACCCTAACATCAAAAGTGGCTGCCAATATCTTTAGATCTACAGTTAGTTGATCAAGAAAAGAGCTGCAAAAAACCAGATCTATGCATAGAAAGACATTAAGCAGTAAAAAGAAGGGTTTGCTCCATATATCCAATAGACAAGACAAGAACAATTTTTGAAAGAGTTTTTTGTATTAAGGGCACCTGGGAGGAAAACAAGAAGATGTTTCCAATTCTCCTCAATGGGATGGGTTCTTGGAAGTCCTCAGCACTTCAGATCTAGAATCTCTCTCTCTTGTTGGTGTAGAAAACCCGGACAAAGATAGAACTCAAAGGGAGCTCACACAACAAATAATGTAGAAAAATGTGACCAAGTGTATAGATCCAGAGTGATCTAATAGGCAACAAAAGGTGAAGAATGGCAGGAAAAACCCTCCTATTTATAACAAAATATTGGGTCATTCTAGATCTTGGTGCATGATTAAAATAATGTTAACCAAATCTAGATCCACCTTTTATGGGATATTTTATTATATTTGTTGGAGGGAAAAGGTATTTGACTTGGGTCAAATCCCTTGATTTGTCAAAAATAAATAAATAAATGATTTATTTATATTTTTAAGGAAGCGGTTAGAAGATAATCAAATAAATAATGATTTATTTAATTATTTGTGGGTGATTTGGTCATATTTAACAAGGAATATTATCTAAATAAGATTTAAATAATTATTCCTAGAAAATAGTAAGATAAATAAAGGTTTATCTAATTAATTTCTTTGTTTTGGGTTAAACATGTTGGGATAATGGATAGAGTTCAGTTTAGTCAGTTGAACTACATGAAAAATCAGACAGGATAGGTTTGTTTAATATTTCTTTTTGGGGTTTCCTGTTTGGACCATAAACAACCTAATAAATGTGGTTTATTAAGTTATTTAACATAGTGAAGGCAATTTTACTTAGGGTAAAATTGGTCTTACATGGTGTACTTGGGTCCATCTAATGATGAGAGGTTAGATGACCAAAAAATGGTGTAACAGATTGCCCCCCAGCGTGCGAGTGTTAGGATCAAATCGTATGACCGAAGTACGTTGTAAGAACTCAATCACCAGACATCAAAAGGGAAGTCAGAGAGAGAAATGTAAGGTAGACTAATGTGCTGAAGAACTAGACCCTGAGGAGACGAGACTTGCAGGTGCAACAAGTCTCTTTTTATGAGAGAGTACCTGTGCTAAAGGCGACGGGGGAGGCATACCTATGCCCGCCGAGACAAAGTACAAAAGAATAGTGTGTCCAGTAAACAAGGGACCGAACCATAAAGTATAACCGGCATAAACATGAGCTAGATAAGAATACAATGAGGAATCCCACATACATGATGTGCCTGGGATAACAACCAGGACTTATACAATAATATCTGAGTACATGAGATACAAATACAACCCAAATGCCCCCTATAAGCGGGGAAGGGCTCACAAAATCTGACTGATACATGCAAATCAAAGAGGCACTGCAAGCGGCTAAGGCCGACATCATCAAATATATGGAGTTGCATCGAGGGCTGCAATGAAGAGGTCATCCGGGCATGTGGGGGGCTACCTGCAGGGCCACCCCCTCATGAGGGCTGAGACATCTCACACACACCCGGGAATCACCAAGAGCTGCTGCTGCATCACTGAACCATCAAGCATACGGATCTCGATCGTGCTGAAAGGAGCTGGAGTGGAGAAACAATCAAGTCAAAGGGAAATG